>CM052362.1:4587353-5187353 GCA_028551475.1 Casuarina equisetifolia | reverse complement strand
GGGAATATTTCTAGGAAACATGAGATGCCTCTAAACAATGTTGTTGTGTGTGAGTTATTTGATGTTTGGGGTATTGACTTCATGGGACCCTTTCCACCTTCTTATGGAAATATGTATATTTTGGTGGCTGTTGAGTATGTGTCTAAGTGGGTAGAAGCAGTAGCATTGCCTATAAATGATGCTAAAGTTGTGGTTAAATTCTTAAAGAAAAATATTTTTACCCGTTTTGGCACTCCTAGGGCAATCATAAGTGATAGAGGGACCCATTTTTGCAACAAACAATTTGAAGCACTTTTGGGTAAGTATGGGGTTACCCATAAGATTGCTACCTCTTATCACCCTCAGACTAGTGGTCAAGTTGAGATATCAAATAGGGAAATTAAGAGAATTTTGGAAAAAACTGTGAATGCCTCAAGGAAAGATTGGTCAATGAAACTTGATGATGCACTTTGGGCCTATAGAACAGCATTCAAAACACCAATTGGAATGTCTCCTTTTAGGCTAGTGTTTGGGAAGGCCTGTCATCTACCGGTAGAATTAGAGCATAAAGCATATTGGGCTTTGAAATTTTTGAACTTTGATATGCAGTCTGCAGGTGAAACTCGATTGTTGCAGCTGAATGAATTGCAGGAATTACGAGATGAGGCCTACGAAAATGCCAAAATATACAAGGAGCGGACAAAAAGATGGCATGACAAACACATATTAAGGAGAGAGTTTGTGGTTGGCCAAAAAGTATTACTTTATCATTCTCGTCTTAAATTGTTTCCAGGTAAATTGCGGTCTCGATGGTCTGGCCCTTTCATAGTCACTAAGGTATTCCCATATGGAGCAATAGAAGTTGCAAATGACACCCAAGGCACGTTTAAGGTGAATGGTCAGCGTTTGAAGCCCTACTTTGAGGGAGTCAATATGCAGAAGACTACCATTGATCTTCTTCCTCCTTGAGTAGCAACATTGAAGATAGTTTGGCTGAAAACTATAAAGCAAGCGCTTCTTGGAAGGCAACCCAAGCATTTTATTGGTTCTTTTGTTGAAAATTTTGTCACCACCATCTCCTCAAAGCTTTCTATGGCTATCACCTACAATCAGGGGAGTTTTCTCATTCCTATTTTACCTTTATTTTTGCTTTATTTATTTTTACATTGAGGACAATGCTCCATTCAAGTTTGGAGGTGGGAAAATAAATCTTTTCTTGCTAAATCTAATTGAATTTTTCTCATGTCATGATTAAACCCTTTGTTTTGAATTCTTAGCGATTCTTAGGAAGATGTAGATTATGTTCAAACCTACAATTGTGATGTGAGTTAAGTGTGATTCTGATTATGTTGATTCATTTATTAAGCACTAAAAGTCCTTCATTTTTTAAATTGTGTGTATCTCTAGAGAACATTCATGTGAAGTATGTGATTTTCTTAGATCTCACCTGAATCTTAGAATTTGTTTGATTTTCTCTTGAGGCGAAATCCTAGGCTGCATCTAATTGAGAAAATGATTTAGGCCATTCTTTGGATCGTTTGAGCCTTTCAAGCCAACCTTATTTATTTATCACCAGTCACCCCGCTGAGCCTTGATTTATATCTATTTTTTTATTTTGACACCCACATATATATACCTTTGAGCCTTTGATAAATTATCTTTTCGTCCCGCACCCTTGAACATGTTGATTTTGAGTGAAAGAGAAGTCGAGGGGAAGGATGTTATATGGGAAGGATATTAATTGCAATGATTATATAGCATAATATGTTGCTTTTGTGAATGCAAAAAAAAAAAAAAAAAAAAAAAGAAATGCAACATTTGTCTAAGAATGGAATTCTCTTATTGCTTATTGTCAAATTCAAGCAACTAAAGGTTTAGAAATTGACTTTTGCACAGTAGTTGGATGTCATCAACAAGATAAGATTATAATGATTACATTTCTAGTCCTACTACTTGCTTTATGATTGCAAGCATGATTGTGACTTTTGTGAGTGTCGAAATCCAAGTGAAATCAAGTATTTTTGGGAAGAAATAAATTAGAGAATTTGTGATAGAAAGATCATTTGCAAAAAAAAAAAAAAAAAAAAAAAAAAAGAAGAAGAAGAAGAAGAAGAAAGCAAAGAAAGGAAGTGACAAAAGCTTAAATTAGATCCTAGAAAGCAATGTGTTCATGGGTGAATTTAGCCTAAATGACTTTCATCTTACCCCTAGCCCAGCCTTACATTACAAGCTTATAAAAGTCCTATTGATTCTTGGTTAGATGATTGGCCTACATTAGTGGAGAGAGGAATGAAAAGCAAACCTATGAGGTTTGGTTAAAGATTTTGAGAGATTGCATATTAATGTGGATCTATTTAGAGTGCATATAGTTGAAAAGATAAGGACTCACACTCACACATACGAACATGGTCAACATAGTTAAGAGTCTATCTTATCTTATGAACAATTGTTGTGTTTGCATGAAAGCTATATTTCTTCTTTGAATTGTTAAGTTGAGCAATTTTGAGTGAATTTCAAGAAAGGGTTTTGTCTGAAACTATTATCTCTTACTTTTGCTCGAGGACTAGCAAAATGTCAAGTTTGGGGGTTTTGATAACTCTATTTTTATAGAGTTATTTTGACTATTTTAGGATATAAATAATACAAGTTTTATAAGATAATATTTAAGTTTTGATATATTTATGTAAACTGGTGTTATTTATGCAGCAAACCCCAAAAGAACAAAAGAAATAAAGGAAGAGAAAGTTACAAAAAGGCACGTGAAGAAGACAAGGAAAGAAAAAGAAGTCAAAAGAAGAAAAGAGGAGGCAACGTGTAAAGCAGCAAAAGAGGAGGAAAAGGACAAAAAAGGACAAGAAAGGAAATAAAGGAAAAGGGGCAAAAAAGTGAATTATTAAGGGAGAATCTTAGGGCACGCATCCCAAGATAGAATAAAAAGGCAAAGGAACGTGAATTAAAAGGGGAGGAGAAGGCGCCGCACAAGAGTAGAGGAGAATAAGAGAGAGAAGAGAGAGAAGAGAGAGAAAAGAAGAAGAAGCCGTGTGTTGCCGCCGAAATCAACCAAGGAAGAGAGAAAAAGTGAGAGAAGAAAGAGAAAACCAAGAAAGAAAAAGAGAAATAGAGGCGCGAAAGCTTCCCTCTACTTCTTATCATTCTTGAATTATAGGAATTCTGTAAAGAATTCTTAAAGAAAAGACAGTGTGGTGACAACTTTCCTGTTTTTTTTTTAAGATGTTTTGCTTAATTTTTACTATTGCTTTGGTTTGTTATTTTATTATGTTCTAAACTTCTTTTGTTAGAGCGAAGATGTAGCCTAACTATGATGATGTGAATTTTATAAGTTTTTATGTTTTGCAAGATATTTTATTTATGTGAGTTATATATTATTATGCTTAATGCTTTTAAGTGATTGGCCACCACTTGAATGATTTGATGTGCATATTTGAGACTGAGAGGTAATAATATGCAATTGCTTCTTATAATATATAACCATGAATTAAATGTGGATAGACATATACCATGTTATTTGTTTGGCTTTTGGTGATAAGATGATCGAAAGATTTATTGTAAACCAGGAATATTCACAAATCCTAATGCATTTGGTTTGTTTTAATTCACATATAGAGATATAGTGAATTAATGAACTAAATAGGTTTGCTATACCTAGACATAGGATAGTAAATAAATTAGGAAGTTCCGCCATCACATGGGTAATATCATTCTTGTAGGCATAAACTATAAAAATTCATATCTAGTAGTTATGGTGAAATCGGAAGCTCTAACATGTTTCTCATCTTGATTTTTCTTACTTGAATTCAATTTTAATTAGTCTTGAGTTTTCGTTTTGAAAGTTTTAAATTTTAATTCATCATCAACAATATTTTGATTTGCTAGATAAATTTTAGGATTTATTCATCATTAGTACTTAATTAGTTTAGTATTCACCAATCTTCGTGGGACGATACTTTTCTTATCATTATATTACTTGTTCGACATGTTCACTTGTATTTAAAATTCACCGAATAGTGGTCACTGCTGCCTATCTGATCAATCGGATGCCAAGCCGAGTTCTCGATGGACAGACACCTTTTGAGCTCCTTTTTGGGAAGCCACCGGATCTTCACCATCTTTGAGTTTTTGGTTGCCTCTGCTATGTCACAACTGTGGGCCCTCGGGATAAGTTGGCTCCCCGTGCTCTCCGTTGTGTTTTCATGGGCTACCCTCCTTTACAGAAGGGTTATCGGGTCTATGACCCCACCACTGGCCGTTTCTTCATCAGTCGTGATGTGATTTTTCAAGAGGATGTCTTTCCTTTTCAGGATCGACTTGTTCCCTCTTCTCCATCGGCTCCCTCCACCATAGCTCGTCCCTTCTTACCGGATGAGGATTCTCCTGATCCTCTTTCTTTTATGTTGCTTGAGCCCCCTACTCCTACTGCTCCGGCTACTGTTCCTGCTACTACTCCAGCTCCACCTCCTACTGAGCCTTTGATCGAGCAACCCCCTGATCATCATGATGAATCTTCACCTGCTCCATCGGCTCCTCTCTTGGATGTTGCCTCTCCCTCCGATCCTGGTCCTGATGATAGTCTTGCTTTGGTCCCTTTTCCATTGCCTGTCTTGCCTCCTCCGGCACCTCGTTGTTTAGGACGCAGCACTCGGCCCCCTACATGGACCAAGGACTATATTTGTTCGTCTCTCCACTCCTCAGGTACTCACTATCTTGTCTCCTCTTATGTGAGCTTCACTCGGCTTTCTCTCGAGCATTTATGTTGCATTAGTCATATCTCTGAGGAACAGGAACCGGATTCTTATCATGCGGCTTCTCACGATCCACGTTGGCAAGAGGCCATGGAGGCTGAGCTCCAGGCCCTTATTGACAACCATACTTGGGATCTTGTTCCTCGGCCCTCTCACCGAAAACCTATTGGCTGTAAGTGGGTTTACAAGATCAAGTATAAGGCTGATGGCTCTGTTGAGCGTTACAAGGCCCGGCTCGTGGCCAAAGGTTTTACCCAAAAGGAAGGTTTTGATTATCAAGAGACCTTTTCTCCTGTTGCTAAGGAAGTCACTGTTCGCTCCTTTCTTGCCATTGCCGCTTCTCGGGATTGGTCTCTTCATCAGATGGATGTTCACAATGCCTTCCTTCATGGCGATCTTGATGAAGAAATCTACATGGATCTTCCTCCGGGTTTACGCAGACAAGGGGACTCTAGGGTATGTCGTCTCCGTAAATCCCTTTATGGCCTTAAACAAGCATCTCGCCAATGGTATGCTAAGTTCACCATGGCCCTTACTGCTGCTCGTTTTAGGCAATCCCGGTATGACTATGCCCTTTTTATATGGTGCCACGGTTCTTCTGTCATTTATCTGCTCATTTATGTTGATGATATTCTTATTATGGGAAATGATACTCATGCCATCACCGACTTCAAGCAATATCTTCATTCCACATTTCGCATCAAAGACTTGGGACCACCTAAGTATTTTTTAGGGATCGAAATTGCTCGTTCCAATAAAGGGATCTGTCTTAGCCAACGAAAATTTATCCTTGAAATTATTTCTGATGCTAGTCTATCAGGATGTAAACATACCGTTATTCCAATTGAACAGAATGTCAAATTGACAACAGCAGATTATGATGTGGCTGTATCTCCTCTAGAGAAAGACCCCATACTCGATGATCCTTCCGTTTATCAACGATTAGTTGGTAAACTCATTTACCTCACTATGACTAGACCTGACATTTGTTATGCAGTACAGATACTCAGCCAGTTCATGCATGACCCGAAGCGATCACACATGGACGCTGCCTTGAAGGTAGTGAAATATCTTAAAGGACGTCCAGGTCTGGGAATCTTATTGTCTCGAAACTGTGATATGCAGATGATGGCTTACTATGACACTGACTATGCCACGTGTCCTATGAGTCGAAGATCGATAACTGGTTTCTGTGTCAAGTTGGGCAATTCTTTATTATCATGGAAGACAAAGAAACAATCGACTGTATCCTTGTCTTCTGCAGAATCAGAATATCATGCTATGGCAAAGATAGTTTGCGAGATCGTTTGGATGCGAGGTCTCCTTCGAGATCTCGGTATTTGGGTTAAGGGGCCTACAACCTTGTTCTGTGATAATGATGCAACTTTGAAACTTGCAACAAATCTGATCGTCCATGAAAGAACAAAACATATCGAAGTCGACTGTCATTTTACGAGGGATAAGATTCAGGAAGGCATTATTGTGACAAAAGGAATCAAGACTACTGAACAACCTGCTGACATATTCACTAAACCTTTATGTTGCAGACAACACACGTATCTATTGAGCAAGCTTGGCGCCTTTGACATATACCAGCCACCAGCTTGAGGGGGACTGTTGGAAGATACGTTTAACCTAGTATCTACCTTGTTCCATATTGAATTATCCCATCTATGGTAGAGGTATCCTTGTATAGGAAAATATGTATTCTTTCCTTCTTTGTAATTATATTTTCCTTGTCTATTATGTTTCCTTATCTATTACTTGTATTATAAATAGGACCTATGATGTAACGTTCTTCTTCAAGCAATCATAGAGAATTTTTCCCAAGTTACCTTTCTTCACCATTGCTTCACCCTTACTTTCTATCACCTTGTTATTGTGTTGATAACAATCACTTCTCTCTTTTTCTTTTTCATTCCCTTTATTCAATATAAAAATAATTATTCCTAGTCAAGGTCGCCCTTTCTCTTGACATTTTTCAATGCTACATCCAATTGTCTGCCACCAGACCCTCACCTGCAGTCATTGACAGCGATCTATCGTTTAGCAGCCGCTGGACGTTGGCACGTACTCGTCAATGACTACGCCATAGCTACTTCAAGACAGAACATCGCATGAATTATTCATAGACCAAGACCGAAGGATTCAAACATTGGAATATTAAGAAACATGCACGGAAAGAAATTGCAGAGAACAACAAAAGAGAGAGGGAAAAGTAAAGATGCAGAAAACGTGAGATTGACATGCTTTATTATTTGAAAAGTAGACATGAAAGGATGGATGATTTAAGTCTTGTGTCTTCACAATGGTTGAGACAACTCAGCCCGTAAGAAGGTTGGAGAAAGAGGAAGAAACAAAGGAAAGAGGAGGGTATTGTTATGAAAAAAAACATCTTGCGATAATCGGTACCTGTTGTCAAAGAGTGAAATCGAAATTAAGGGAGGAAAATAAAACGATAACTTTATCAATTAAAATTTCTCCTCAACTGCCTATAAGTTTCGGACTCATTATTCAACGAGAAATTCTTCTTGTGGGTGCATATAAGTTCTAAATAGATAATAAATTGTTACCTTATAGATGTAGAAATTGATTCATCTCAATTCACGTAATATGTTTAATATTCTTTATATTTGCTTTTTGATTATTTTATGCAACATCATATTAATCTTCCAACAAATGTGAAAAGAAGAAAACTTATTGAATACTCCGTTTGGAAATATGGAGGTCCCATTTTTCTATCGTCTTGAACGCGCTACACGAAGACTTGTCAAACAGGGACGTGCACGGAAAAATACAACTACGGTGACAACCAAGGAAAATGACTGCAAAGGCAGGAAACAGATGAGATTCCTATGTCTCCTAGAAGTGCACTTGTGCATTGCAGTGTGACCGAACGAAATACTTCTCCTGTTTACACTTAAGGAGCGAAGAAATAAAGATAAAAAGAGGGAAACAAATTACTAGGAAAAGAAAATAATCTCTGTTATGCAAGTTGCACTTTTTCAGGTTATGGCTATTTTAAACAACGAATAGTCCAAGTTTCTGCACCACTAAATCTATGAAAGAAATAAAAATCACTTGGAAGAAAACAACCAAGTGCACAGCAAAAAGACTTTGTGTGGTTAGAACTAAAGCAGTCCAAAGGTCTCGAGATATCACATTCTTCACCCTTTTTGCTTATTAAAAAAAAAAAGCATAATATTGCTAACCTATTTTTATTTGCTTTTTTTTTTTTAATTTTGATCTTCTGAAAATTCAACAAGCCCTACCCTTAGGGTGGTTTCTAAGAAAATCAATAACGAGTGATTATAAACTTTGAATGTTTACTAATGAAGTGTCACATCAAGATATAGAGTAAGAAGAAGAAAATTAGAGTTCGGTGGGTTCTATGGTTTAATTTGACTGAATAAGCAGAAACATGAAAGTGTAGTAATGTAAAGCAAGAAATTAGATATTGGTAAGGTATGTAGGTATAAGAAAAGCAAATACAAAGCAAAGAACAAAATATGAGCCAAAGGCACCAAAGTAAGTATAATGGATTCCATGATGCCCTGCTATAACTACACAAAGCCGAACATGACTTTGCTATTATGATTGATTGGATTGAATTAGGATTACATGAGGCTTGCAAGAGGTTTTTGGTTGTTTTTCAATGTTACATATCTATGCTATTATATAGGCATTGGAGCTCCATTTATTACTTCCAAGTAACTACTAGGAAGTTTACATCAAGACTTTACATAAAGGTAAAGTCAATTGTTCAATCTTCACTCCTTTTTACTTTCTTCTTAGCTTTCCCATCCTTTACAGTAGGACTTCACTCGAGTAACTTATTACATGGTCCAAGCTACCTTTTGCTTTCTTCCAATGATAAGTTTGCTTAAAATAGGAACTTTGTTCACAGTGTGGTGATGTAGTAGTGATTAAACCCATGGCTAGTGACATTGAGGCTTCATTTTCATTCCTTTGCAAACTCAATGTGGTGACACAAAGTTTAATTGTTAATTTCTCAAAAAACTTTTCTAGATAAAGGCTTTATTAGGACATTAGCTAGCTATTTTATGGAGGGAACGAACTCAGGGACTAGGGTGCCTTGTGCCATTGAAATCCAATGTTTTTGTTATGAGATAAGAACCACAACCTGATATGGTTTGTGTAGAACATGAGGTGGCAGCCCGTTGTGCAGCCAATAAGCAACTTGCTGTAACACTAGTTGGTAGGTGACGTTGGTTGCTCCAAGATACTCATGAGATGTCAAACCACCATGGCACTAGTGTAGAAGAAAATCAAAGTTTGGTAGGTTCTATGATTTAGTTTGACTGAATGGGCAAACATGTGAAAGTGTAGTAATGTAAAGCAACAAACTGGATATTAGTAAGATATATAGATATAATAAAATAAAATATAAAGTAAAGAAAAAAATATGAGCCAAAGGCACCAAAGTGAGTATAATGGATTCCATGATGTGCTGCTGCAACTACATAAAGCCAAACATGGCTTTGGTGTTGTGATTGATTGGATTGAATTGAGATTACATGAGGCTTGCAAGAGGTGTTTTTGGTTGCTTTTCAATGTTACATATCCATGCCATTATATAGGCATTGGAGCTCCATTTATCACTTCTAAGTAATTACTAGGAAGTTTACATTAAGACTTTACATAATGGTAAAGTCAATTGTCCGGTCTTTACTCATCCTCACTTTCTTCTTAGCTTTCCTATTGTTTACAATAGAACTTCACTCAAGTAACTTGTTACATGGTCCAAGCTACCTTTTGCTTTCTTCCTTGCCTCACCCTTTCCATACGCTTGTACTTCCACTATAACACAATTTGTTGATTGGTGGATAGTTTCCAAACTATAGTTGTTTCATAAAAGGTGTCTTACTATGTTTCATAGTTTCCAAATTGTGGTTTTTTCATACAAGGTAGTGTATGCTGTGGGAGAACATTTACAACACGTGTTAGCTTGTGCTTAACTAGCCTCTTAGTTTGAGGTGTAAAGTATGTATGTGCTCCTCGTGTTGAGTCTTGTGCAAGCCATGCTCTAGTGGCTTGTCCATCTAATGCGGTCAGCACAATTGTTGGTGCAACAATGCCAATTACACTTGGTAGAACTCTATTGTAAGCCAGTGGTCTCCACACCTAGTGTGTCCAAAGCTTGCATGATAGACTTGTGCTGTCTGCATGTTACCATGTTGATTAACAGAATGCAAAGCTTGAGTGAGGCACTGTAGAGAGCAGTCCTAACCTTGTTAGTGACTAAGATGTTTATTTTAACATAAGGGTATTTTGGATGTTCTGAAGTACATCTAAAAAGACTAGATATTCTTGACTTGTTGACCGTATCTCTCTAGACCTTTCGAATTTTCGGAACAAAACGAAAGTTCCAACGGTTTTGATTGGGTAGTCGAAAATAAGACATGCCAATTATGCCCCACAACCACAACTCATTCTCCACCTATTGATCCAGCATATGATGTACAACGTGGAGACATTTCAATGGAAGGTGCACCCGGGTCCTTTTTCACAAAAAACCGACAAGATCTCATTACTGAGTCATTGTCGCCTCAAGATCTCACTTTAATTTTTTCCACAGTCGCATTATCAACACAACTTGCATGCGTTTACCAAGCCCCTTGCCAAGCTTCCTTCACAGCCTTCCGCCTTCCGAGACAAAGTTGGACTTTGCACTCCAAATTTCAAGGTGACTGTCAATATCAAGGCTAAAGCACTCTCTTCCAATGTAAACTTTCACTCTGATACTTAGAAATTCTCAACAAGGGAAGGACAAGCCTCACACCTCAGCTACTGAAACAACAAGAACTCAAAACCTATTATAATTGAAAAACCCAAAATCTGTATAATTGGAATTATTTAATTAGTAACCAGTAAGCCATGGATTACGGTAGGCAGCAGTTGTAATTTTTGGGTATAAGTACACTATCTTGCTGTATGGTTATCTCTCGATTTGTTTTATGTAACAACACCATTGAGAAATACAGAGGCTTTTCTCTCTCCTCTGCCCCGTTTTTCTGCTCTCTGCAACTCTTGCTCGGTTACCTATTTGTTTCCAGTCTTCGGCATTCTATGTAAATTCACTCTCATGAGTTTGAGACTTAACGAAACCCCATATTTGGATTGCATCATTCATTGATTCATCATAATCACTCAGTGTTAGGTTTTTATAAAATGGTTCATATTTAACTTAAAAATTCTAAGTCATCTTTTTGTAAGCTACCCTTTAGTTTCTATATATATTTTTTTTTATATATTTTTCTATGTGATATTTAACATGCCTCTCACCTCAAGTGTGGGGCAACACTTTTCATAGAAGTCTTTATCTACATGCAAAGGAGTAAAAAGTTGAACTTAGATTCTGAATAAATGATATGTAGGACAATTCCATACCATTTATTTTAGCACACTACATTGTCACAATGGTCAAACCCAAATCATCTCTTGGGTAATCACCTTTTGTGTGACCTATATCCATATGGGTACTAAAAATAGATTTATAGAGAATGATTTATATTTAACTTAAAAGTTTAAGCCATTAAGTGGAAGAATCAATATATTTGTAGTTATTTTTTATGTTTCTATTTTTTCCTACATGGGACTTAACACCAAGGAAAGAAAATTGTCGAACAAGAAATTCTTCTTGTTTGTGGTGTGAGTAAGAGTAAATTACTATTATATAGGAATCGATACATCTCAAGACACGTAATATGTTTGATATTCTTTATATTTGCCGTAAGATTATTTCCTGCGCAACCACATTAATCTTCCAAAACATATGAAAAAGAAAAGAAAAAAATTCCTTTCGTCTAATTGAATAATCAATGCAGAAATATGGAGGTTCCATTTTTCTGTCATCTCGAATGCGGTCCACAGAGACTTGTCAACCACAAGAACCACGCGAAAAATGCAACTACGGTGGTGGACAAAGAAAATGACAACAGACCAAGGAAACAAATGGGATTCCTATGGCTTCTAGAAGTACTCTTCTCTATTGCAATGTGTCCGATTAGCAAGACGCCGAAGTACTTCTTCTGTTTCCACCTTCATGGATCTTTTCATACTTTTTTTTATCCGTATTTAGAAGGAGTGAAGAAATACGGATAAAAAAAAGGGAAACAAATTGCTAGGGAAAGAAAATTAGCTGTTATGCAAAGTTGCACCTTTTCTGATTATAACCACCTAAAGCAACAAATGGACCAGGTTTCGGCAGCAATAAATCTAGGAAAGAAATAAAAATTACTCGGAAGAGAAACACCAACCGGAGAATAGTGATATTGCTAACATATTTGCATGTTTCTTCTTACTTTGATCTTACGAAAAATCAACAAGCCGTGCCCTCCGGGTGTTCTGAAGAAAGTCTATAACGTATGAATATAAACTTTGAATGTTTATAACTACTTAAAGCGACAAATGAACCAGGTTTCGACAGCACTAAATTTAAGATAGAACTAAAAATTCAACAGGCCTATCGAATCCGTGTTTTGAGTTAAGGTCACTTCACAAGTTGCGTTCTCTGGTCTTGCAGTGCACCCACTCCCCTTCCTTCTGTCTACTTCCGTCTATGATCGTTTGCTCCCCGTTAGTACGCTTTGGCCCGTTCTATTCTGTTTGATATCATATAGCCAATAATGATATTGCTAACATATTTACTTGTTTCTTCTTACTTTGATGTTATGAAAATTCAACAGGCCTACCCTTCTGGTGTTTTCAGGAATATCACTCACGTGTGAGCGTAAACTTTGAATGTTTACCAATAAAGTGTCACATCAAGAAATAGAGGTGTATTTTGACGAATATTCTAGAGTAGCATCTCAAAAGACTAAATATTTCTTGACTGGCTCACCTTATCCCTGTCATGCTTATTTATTTATTTAGTTATTTCAGTTCTCTACACCGACTTTTTTTTTATTATGTAAAAAAGAGGAATCCAGGACCGAGTCTTGTTACAGAGACACTTGTCTTCTATAAAGAGGAAGGCCATTCAAGGTCGCCCGTGCATGCCCCCCAAAAACATAACTTTACAAAAGAGAAGGCGCACAGAAAAGGCAAGCGATGGCTTTTTGTGGAATGCCCTTCAAGCAGCTGCTATTTGGGGTTCTGATCTCAACAGCGGTAGGGGCGCTGGAAACCAACTCAAACTGCAACAAAACATGTGGATCAATTGTCATCCCTTACCCATTTGGTATAAGCGAAGACTGTTGCCTTGATCCATCTTTTCTTATCACTTGTGACCACTCCTTCGACCCCCCAAAACCTTTTTTATTCCCCGGTGTAGAGATCTTCAACATATCCTTGGAGGGGGAATTGCGAGGGTCAAACCTTGTATCCCATCTTTGTGATAACGAGAATTACTACGTGTGGCTCAACTCAGGAAGGTTTCGCGTCTCAAATGAGAAGAATAAGTTCACTGCAGTCGGTTGCAACACTGTTGGTTACATTAAAGGCACGGCTGCAGACAAGAATTACACAACTGGGTGCGTATCGCGCTGCGACAATATTACCAGCGTGGTGAATAGTACTTGCAATGGCATGGGCTGTTGCCAGTCTCTTATACCAGAAGATGTCACTTATTTTAAAGTCTCTGTTGGGCCCTTGTACGACTCCTCTACAGTAAAGAATTTTAATTCATGTAGTTTTGGTTTTGTTGTGGAAGAAGATGCATATAATTTTTCCTCTCTAGATCTTGAGAATTTACAGGGCAGGAAGCAAGTTCCTTTGATACTTGATTGGGCAGTTGGAAATCAGACGTGTCCTGAGGCTCAAAAAAATCAAACAGGCTATGCGTGTAAGGAAAAGAATAGCGGCTGTTACAACTCCACCAATGGTCCTGGGTATCGCTGTCGTTGTTCCTCAGGCTATGTTGGGAACCCATACATCCCCGGTGGTTGCAAAGGTGACGATGTCCATTTTGTTTCCTAATTCATTCTTCATTTTATAGGGAAGTCCACTTCTTAATTAAAGTTGGTTTAAAACAAAGGGATTGACTCTTATTTTAAGGAATTTTCAAATAGAATTTAAGTAATGTTTCATAGTTTGTACAATTCTTAACTTGTTCTTATGGTTAAAATGAATCATAGGTTCCCATTCCAAAGGTAACATCATATTTCAAACCAGTATAAATTTCAAATCTTATGTATGAGAAGTGTTATTTCATTAACATAAAATTTGATATTATGTTTAAAAATTTATTTTTATTTTAAAACTAATTATTAAATAAGAAGTATACTATTCAATTTAAAGATTAATAAGTAGAATTTAATCAACGTGAAACAACTCTGAGCTTAATAAGCTTGACTATTTATTGACAAATATAGTAGATTTTAGTTGTCAACTAAACAAGCATACAATCTTGTATTGCTACCTTTTTAGCTTTGATGGGTTGCACTATGTTCAGATGTTGATGAGTGCAAAATTTCAAAACCTTGTGGAAACGGACAACAATGCATCAACCTCATGGGGAGTTACCAATGTGTTTGTCTAAAGGGATACGAAGATGATGGAAGCAAAAATGCGACATTTTGCACGCGTAAAGGCAACAATTCTAAGAGTATCATCATTGCACTATGTAAGTATATAAGATTATGTTATAAAAATTTTTAAACAACTTTTTCGTTATTATTATTTTAGTTTGATAAGTTTAGAAAATGCATAATGGGATCTGATTTCCCCATCTCCAAAATAGTTTCCCCATTCCTTTGCCCTTTTAAGTGTCCTAGGACTTAATTAATCTTTTGTTAATTATCATTTGAGGTATTAATTGCATGCACAAAAGATTATTAAAAATTCATTAAAAATATAATAAAGAAGAGATAAAAATATTTAAGATTAGAAAAGTATTGAATTATCATGAGAAGAGATAGTATAACCATCACTAAAGCTATCCAAAATTTGAATAGTCTAGAATCTTTAGTTAATTAATCCAAGTGACAATTACTAAATTTTCATCAAGTAAAACTTTAATACCAATTGACAGAGTATAAAATGTGGATCAAGCATTAAACATGCTTTTATTTTTTTGGTGGAAAGGTAAATTGTATTATTAAATATTAAAGTAAGAATTAAACATGTTGAATATGGATTTAATTAAGTACAAATAAAATACATTATTAAAATATGAATCTATTAATACCATATGACAAAACTATCTCAAACGAAATGCGCAAAATTCATATTAATAAAAAGCATAGCCAACTGTTATACAACACATTATTTAAAATAATGGTCAATTGCCCTAAGAATTGGTCTTCTTGAAACTTTGCCCATCAATTGATCTTCAACTCAAACTTAATTGAACTTTGTATGATGCATCACATCGTTGAAGCAATAGATGATCAACTCTTTGATTGCTCAAATCTGCTACTCTATTTCTTTTTTTTTTTTCATTTATTCTAATATGTATCTTTTCTCCAACTTAATCGCATGGTGGTCCTACATTCGGAAATGCCTTATCTCCCAATTTTATGCTTTTGCTAACATTTTTTTCACTATTTTAGATTGTATAGAATATAATTAACATTTAAATGGTGTCCACCACCTTTAGGGATAATAGGATTGATTGAACTAATTGAAAGGTGATTTAAACTTAAGACTTTTTGAAAGAGTGTCAAAACACGTCAATTTCCTATAGGAGTAATAATTGTTTACATTGTTTGCTTATTTTCAACTTTAACATAAACCATATTTGAAAATCACAAATTGTATATTTATTTTTATGCACAACTCACTTGTGTTGCAAGTCCAATCTTAAGTGAGTCAACCTTTCATAATATCCATGCAATAGAAATTTTCAAATATCTCAACTAACAAAGTAATGGTGTTTATTTTGATCCAAGTGTTTGTTTGAACATTTGTAGACCTTTCCATAGGTCTCTTGGTATTGCTCATAGAAAGTTTTTTGATATATGAAGGAATAGAAAGAAGACAACTTAGCAAGCTTCAAAGAAAATTATTCCACAAAAATGTTGGTTTAATATTACAAGAGCTACATTCAAACTATACAAGATTTGAAGAGTCAATAAAAATATTCACCATAGAAGAGCTTAAAAGGGCCACTAAAAACTATGATGATTGCATGATCCTTAAACAAGGAGTTAATTGGATTATTTAAATTCAAGATTATTATGAAATTTTTTGAAATTTATCCCTTTTTTAAAAGAATTAGAAATTGGGTAATGATTTAGGTCTTTCCATATTTTAAACTTTAATATAAACCATTTTCAAAATCCCTAGATATGCAATTCTATGGTATTAACTAGCTATATTGCAACTCATATCTTACTAAGTCATTTTATGTCCAACATAACTGATACTCTAATGCATGTTTGAACATTTGTAGGTATTGCCATAGGCTTTTTAGTTGTTCTTGTTGGAGGTTTTTGGATACATTGGGGAGTAAAAAGGAGACAGCTCATCAAGCTCAAGCAGAAACTATTCCAACAAAATGGTGGCTTATTGTTACAACAACATCTATCAAATTATGGAGGTTCCATAGAGGCAACAAAAATTTTTAGCATAGAAGAGCTCAAAAAAGCCACAAACAACTATGATGAAAGTATGATTCTTGGCCAAGGAGGCAATGGAATAGTGTATAAAGGAATATTACCTGGTGATAAAGTGGTAGCCATTAAGAAGTCTAAAGTTTTTGATCAGAGCCAAGTTAAGCAATTTATAAATGAGGTATTTTTGCTTACCCAAATTAATCATCGGAATGTGGTTAAGTTGTTAGGTTGTTGTCTTGAAACTGAGGTTCCCTTACTGGTTTATGAATTCATCACAAATGGAACCCTTTTTCATCACCTTCATGATGACAATCTCTTGGCCTTGCTTTCATGGGAAATACGTTTGCAAATAGCGATAGAAATTGCAGGAGTTTTTGCTTACTTACATTATGAAGCTTCTATGCCAATTATTCACAGAGATATAAAATCTACGAATATACTTCTAGATGATAATCTTACAGCAAAAGTAGCTGACTTTGGAGCTTCAAGGTTGATTTCTGTTAATGAAAAACAAGCAACTACTTTGGTGCAAGGAACTCATGGGTATTTGGACCCAGAGTCTTTTCAAACTGGCCAATTAACTGAAAAAAGTGATGTTTATAGTTTTGGTGTTGTTCTAGCAGAACTATTGACAGGCAAAAAAGCATTTTTTAGAGATAGTACAGGAAGTGAAAGAAAACTTGCTGTGTACTTTGTTTGTGCTATGAAAGAGAATCGGTTATGTGAAATTTTGGACACTCACATTACAAATGAAGGTAATATTAGGGAACAAGAGGAAGTTGCTAATATAATAAAAGGCTGTTTGAGTAGAAGTGGGGAGGATAGGCCCTCCATGAGAGAAGTGACAATGGAGCTAGAGGGTTTGAGAGCTTTGAAAAAGCATCCATGGGGAAAGGCTGTTATCTCTACAGAAGAAACTGAGTACTTGCTCCCCAAACCTGCGTACTCGTTTGACATTGATATTGGCACTGATGTCCATTCTACTAGTGCAGCTACTGAGTATGATAGCATAAGAAAAGACGACTTGGTAACACTAGATGGCGGCAGGTAATTAGCCATTCCACTGCATACATTTGCAGTGGGAGATCAACTTTACCTTTCTTCCATTAGTTGCTGTTAGATATATATTTTCACAAGCTACAAAAGGACCATCGGTTTCCTCACTGGCTGGGAACATATGGTGTGTGGTGCTTGTGTCGTCTTTGTACAGTAAGTCCGTTATGTTGTCCTGTTTTATGTTAGAAAGGAGTGTGTATGTGTACTGCCTGTGGGTGTATGGAAATGTATCATTTTCTTGGTTGAGGAATTGTGTGCTTATCTAGTGCCAAATTTTTTTAGCTTTTATCAGCGTTTGCCCTCGGACTGTTTTTGGCTTTAATAATTAACTTTTGGAACAGTTTCCGTAGAAATAAATTATCAATTATCTAATTTTTGCTATAATTAGGGAGACTAGATAAGAGAATAATTTTCTGATGATAAATTTATATGCAGAGTCTTCATTGCATTTTATGAACGTCTCCAGGTTTTTGAAATAAATGCAATTTTTGTCATTGGCATTCAAGCTCCCTTTTCATTTTAGTTGGTAACTCTCCGAGCGATTTCATCTTTCAGGCCGCTCTAGAGAACTCTGGTCGACACCATTTTCTTAGGAATTAAATGATACTTAATCTCAATATGTATTTATTCTTTCATAATGAGGTAATATATTACGGTATGTGCATTCCAACTTTATTATCATAGAATAATGAAACTAGTTGCCTTATTTCTACTTTCAAACCATTAAGGAGACTAAAAAAAGAGGTAATCTCGCATGTCGTAGATACCGTAACTCTACACGCTTCTTCAATAAAAGACCTTTGACTATGTTTCCTATTTCTTATATTTCCAAAAAACTAGTGAATTTTTTTGGTCAAGTGAGAAACTAGTAAATTGCTTAGCTTTACAGAATATCTTGTCAAGAATTTCCTTCTCAAGGGACATATGTCGCTCAGTTTTAGTTCAGCAAGAATCGAATTCCATACTAAAATATAAACACATAGGAGTCTTAGCCGTGGATATTCTTGGATATATATATTTGACCTCTTTCCTAGCAATATCTATGCGTGAAAGTTTTGGTGCAGAAAACGTGAGATTGGCATGCTTTATTATTTGAAAAGTAGGCATGAAAGGATGGATGATTTAAGTCTTGTGTCTTCACACTGGTTGAGACACCTCAGCTACGAAGAAGGTTGGAGAGAGGGGAAGAAACCAAGGAAAGAGGAGGATAACGCTAGAAAAAATATCCTGCGATAATCGGTACAAGTTGTCAAAGAGTGGAATCAAAATTAAGGATGAAAATGAAATGATAATTTTATCAATTAAAATTTCTCCTCAGCTGGCTATGAGGTTCAGACTCATTATTCAAAGAAAAAATCTTCTTGTAAGTTCTAAATAGATAATAAATTACTACCTTATAGTTGTAGAAATTGATTCATCTCAATTCACGTAATATGTTTGATATTCTTTACATTTGCCTTTTGATTATTTTATGCACAATCATATTAATCTTCCAACAAATGTGAAAAGAAGGATAACTTGTTGAATACTCCGCCTGGAAATATGGAGGTCCCATTTTTCTATCGTCTTGAACACGCTCCACAAATACTTGTCAACCGGTGACGTGCCCGGAAAAATACAACTATGGCGATGGACAAGTAAAATGACTACAGACGAAGGAAACAAATGAGATTCCTATGGCTTCAAGAAGTAAACTTGTCCATTGCAGTGTGACCGAACGAAGTACTTCTACTGTTTACACTTAAGGAGTGAAGAAACAAAGATAAAAAGAGGGAAACAAATTACTAGGAAAAGAAAATAATCTCTGTTATGCAGGTTGCACTTTTTCTGGTTATAATTAAGCAACAAAATGGTCCACGTTTCCGCACTACTGCATCTATGAAAGAAATAAAAATCACTTGGACAAGAAAAAAAAAAAGAAGTTAGAACTAAAGCAGCCTAGAGATTTCGAGATATCACATTCTTCACCATTTTTGCTTATTAAAAAAAAGCGTAATATTGCTAACCTATTTATTTGTTATTTTTCATTTCGATCTTATGAAATTCAACAAGTCAACCCTTACGGTGGTATCAAGAAGATCAATAACACGTGATTATAAACTTTGAACGTTTACTAACGAAGTGTCGCGTCAAGAAATAGAGGAGTATTTTGAATGTTCTCAAGTATGTCTAAAAAGACTAAAGACTTCTTTAGAAAGACTAAAGACTTCTTGACTGGTTAAAACTATCTCTTTCATGCTTTTTTCAATTTTATTCTTTTTCTGTTCTCTGCACCTATTCCCCCAGCCCTTTTTAAATCTTGGACTGAGTCTTGTCATAGAGATACTTCCCTTCTATAAAGAGGAGGGCCATTCTATGTTGTCGGCATACCGAGAAAACAACAGTTCTCAAAAGAGAAGACACAGAAAACAACGCAAACGATGGCTTTTTGTGGAATGCTTTTCAAGAAGCTGCTATTTGGAACTCTGCTCTCAGCAGCAGTCGCGGGGCCCGAAACCAAACCAAGCTGCAACAGAAAATGTGGATCGGTTTCTATTTCCTACACATTTGGAACAAGCAAGGACTGTTGCCTTGCTCCATCTTTTCTCATCACTTGTAACTACAAGTTTGTCCATCCAAAACCTTTTCTGGGCAACGGTAACCTAGAGCTGCTCGACGTATCGTTTGATGGTGAATTGCGAGTGTCAAACCTTGTTGATCGTAGATGTGATAACGGGGATTTCCTCAAGCACTTGTTCAATGCAGGCAAGTTTGCCGCCTCATCTAAGAAGAACAAGTTCACTGCTGTTGGGTGTAACACTTTTGCTTATATTGAAGGCAGGACTGCACTGAAGGATTTCACGACTGGCAGTGTGGTCAGCGGTTCTTGCAATGGTATCGGCTGTTGCCAGTCTTCTATCCCAGAAAATATTATTTTATTTAATGTATCTGTTGGGACCTTGGACATTGGCTTCATTGTCCAGAGCTTTAATCCATTTAGTTTTGGTTTTCGCGTGGAAGAAGCAGCATACAATTTTTCATCTCTAGATCTTTTGGATTTACGGAAACAAACCAAAGTTGCTATGGTACTTGATTGGGCAGTCGAAGATAAGACGTGCTCGGATGCTCAGAAAAATCAGACAAACTATGCATGTAAGGCAGCGTCCAGCGAGTGTTACAGTACCATCGGCAATCTTGGGTATTTTGCCATTGCTCCAAAGGCTGTGACGGGAACCCTTACCTGCCCAGCGGTTGCAAAGGTAACGATAAACATTTCGTTTACCAAGTCATGCTTCATTTTAGTAGGAAATCTATTAAAATCTATTTCTTAATTAAAGCTGGTTTATAATTAATGAACCCACTTTTATTTTAAAAAAGAATTATCAAATAGAATTTAAGTGATATTTTATATTTTATACAATTCTTAACATGCCCCTCACAGTAAACATGGACTATAATTCCACGTCAAACGTGTACCTCACATCACAAACCACTACAAATTGCAAATTCTATGCTACGGGTGTTATCTCATTAACATATATTTAAATGTTATGTTAAAAACTAGTTTATAACTAAACATTACGATTTCTATGTTAAAAAAGACTCATAAATAAAATTTAAGCAACGTAAAATAACTCACACGATTTAAAATGTTTTTTTTTTCTTTCTTTTGTCCATGCTTATTATGCTTGACTGTTAATTGTTCAACATAATAGAGGTTAGTCGTCAGCTAAACGAGCGCACAAAGTAGTTGTGTTGCTACCTTGTTGACAGTGTTCCCTACATTTCAGGGACTGATGAGTGCAAAGGTCCAAACCCCTGCGGTAAGGGACAACAATGCATCAATCAGGATGGAGATTCAAGGGAGGTTATCGATGTGTTTGTCTCCCGGGGTACGAAGATGATGGAAGCGTAAATGCAACATTTTGCACGCCTAAAACCAGCAATTCTAGGATTATCACCATTGCATTATGTAATTATTATAATTGTAATAATAATTATAACATAATCTTATATATTGTAGAAACCTTACCTCTATGACCAGGAGCCTTGAAGGTCTCCTCATAGGTCTTGTGTGCTCTGGCACTGCTTGTCTGAGCATGCAAGAGGTCACGAGCAGTGCCTCGGTAAGGGGCTCTGCCAACTTGGCAAGCTCCTTGGCAAGGCACACCTACTTGTCTCTTTTAACAAACGGGTCCTACGCGAGCCAGTCCCATTTTTGGGACTGTTAGTCCTTCACCAAGACTATGTAATGCGCGAGATACATGGGTCACGCTAGGTGGCCTTATTACCCTATTGCATGACCTAGACAACAAATTTAACTAAGTGAGAGTTTGAAGATTAAATGATCAATAGAATAGTAGGAAATTTGACGAGCAACACAAGTAGTTTATTCTATTAATTTTCCTTATTTGCTTTTGTTTCTTCTTTTCTTCTTCATCTTAGTCTTAGAGTTTGAGAGACACAAGTAGTTTATTCTATTAGTTTCCTTATTCACTTTTGTTTCTTCTTTTCTTCTTCATCTTAGTCTTAGAGTTTGAGAGGCTCACACTTTTTTGGTTTGCTTCCTTTAAAAATGAGATCTCGAGAAGCTTTTCATTATATTGGGTGTTTTAACACAAAACTTGCAACTTCCATACTAATCTTTTGAAATCCTTCCACTTTTGTTCTCATTATGTTGTCTTCTATTCCGTATTTCACAACCTAGTGAATGACTGCAAAATTGTATCATCAAGCAAGCCAAAACCAATATTTGTAGCCATAAGATCATGACATGTAAGGAATAGAAGACTGCAATAATCCGTTGCTGACACGTTTTTAATTCATGATATACATGAAAGCAATGGATTTCCAGAGAACAAGATAACGTAATTATTAATCTTTTGTTTAGTCTTTGTACTTCTGTTTTGATGCTTGATATCTAATCGCTTTGGGATGGAAATGATATGCTTCAACACACCATACAATGGACAATTCTCAATTAAATTTCATTTCCCAAAACATAACCCCCAACATAGTATGAAAGGTTGTTACTTCTTGTTGTGAGTCTTAAGAAAATGGACCTTGCTAGGATAGTGGAACAATCCTAATTTATAAATGGGCATATATAATTGTAGAAAGAATATTTTCTTAAAAATAGGAGATGGACTCTACAATGGATGGATTCTAAAGAAAGACTTCATTTGTTGCAAAAGTCCCATAACTTTATGATTGTTGATGGACTTGAAATGGAGAACGACCGAGGAATATGATGATTTAAACAAAGAAAAGTGGATTCAAAGTATGGTTCACGGTTTGTATTTTGTATATATTGTCCTTGAAATAGAAAAATGCACATAACTACCTTGAGATTTGTTTAAAACTTCCTCTTAACTTTTGGGATTTCTCGATAATAATTTCAGTATTTAGTTATTCTTTTGTTAATTATTTCATTACATCTTGAGTCTATGACTTCCGTGTCGAGGAGTTTTTAGATCTCGCCGGAAATCTTTGGTTTTCCTAAAACAATCCATTTGAAAGTATCAATTACTGCTTTAGAACATTATTTAAAAAATTTAAGAAATGTAACAAGAAATATAAAAAAGAATTTTAGGATTGTAGGGGTGTTTAATCTCTTTTATCAACCATTAAAGGAATAATCTAACCACTACTACAACCTTATAGAGCAAACTACTCATGAAGGAATATGGAAGTGGTTGAATTACCTTAAGTTTTTTATTGTAATATAAAACTTTCAGAGGTAGTTGATGCAAGGGAAAAGAGATAAAACTTTCGTTAAAAGAAGTTCTAATATTAAGTTTTCTTTGGCATAAAAATGTAGGCTCATTAGTTATATATGTTAAAATTGGATCTCGATACTGACTAAAAACCTATCACTAAAGATCTAGAATCTACCAACAAAATATTATAAGAACGCCCAACCAAAACACACAAAGAAACAAAAGAGGAAAAATATCCATATCCATCAACTTATACGCTAGAAGTAGCAGTAGATGATCGAGTTTTTGATGGCTAAAATCCATATCTTTCTCCTTAATTTTAATTTCACAAATTTGCTTCATATTAACCTTAAATTTTCCTACACTAAAGCATGTCTTGTTTCCTAATTTTTTGTTTATGCTTCTTTTCTTTAACCTTTTTTTTTTCAAATAGCAAAGAGTATGATTAACATTTACATGGCTCCTATTAGTATCTAAAGGGATAATATTGTTTATTGAACTAATCGAAAAATGGTCTAAACTTGAAACTATTTCAAAAAAATATTGAAATCTCACTTTCCAAAAGGATTTAAAGCCAAGGGAGTTATCCATTTCTTTCCTTATCTCCAACTTTAACATCGACTACTTTTGAAGTCAACGATTGTAGATCTACTCCTTTTTGGCATTCACTAATCACTCTACATTTCAGATCTAGATTGAAACATCCTTATATGATATGTATGAAATGAATTTAGTGGTAATAAAAGTAATGGTGTTGCTTTTCGTCTAAATGCATGTTTAGACATTTGTAGGCATTGCCTTGGGCTCGTTAATACTGCTCATAGGAGGTTTTTTTTTTTTTTTTTGAAAATATCTTGGGGATTGAAAAGAAGACAACTCATCAAGCTTAGGTAAAAGTTATTCCAACAAAATGGTAGCTCAATGTTACAACAATGACTCTCAAACTATGAGTGTAAAGTATTGGCAAACATTTATAGCATAAAAGAGTTTAAAAGAGTCATTAACAACACCAAAATAGAATAAAGGAGGTGATGGAATTGTTTATAAAGGATTATTACTAGGTAATAAAGTTTTTTGTCATTAAGAAGTCCAAAGTTTTTTATCCTAGTCAAGTTAAGGAGTTTGTAAATGAGATATTGTTAATTCTCCAAATCAACCATCAGAACATGGTTAAGTAATAGGTTGTTGCCTAGAAATTGAAGTGCATGTGCCAATTTATAAATTTCTCTCAAATGAGACCCTTTTTCACCACATTTAGGATGAAAAGCTCTTACTCTCTTTGTTACAGGAAAAACATTTGAAAATAGCTATAGCTATAGAAATTATAGGAGCACTCTAAAGCTTCCATGTCAACTATTCATATTGATGTGAAATTAACAAATATACTTTTCAATGATAATTTCACTGCAATAGTGGCTGATTTTGGAGCTTAAAGGCAATTTTTGTCAATGAAATATAAGTAATTGCTTTGGTGCAAGGAGCTCATGGATACTTGGGTCCAAAATCTTTCCAAATTAGCAAACTAATAAAAAAAAAGTAGTAATTCCATTGTTTTGGTGTTGTTTTAATAGGGCTATTGACAAATTAAAAGGTGGTTTTCCAAGATTGGGAAGTGAAAAAAAAACTTGCTGTGCACTTTGTTTTTGGATTGAAAGGGATCAATTACACATGGGGGTAATATGAATGAATTTAAAAAAGTTTCTGATCTTGTAAAAGGATGCTTAACTGTTAAGGGAGAGTATAGGTCTTCTCAGAGAAGTGACAATAAAATTGGAGGGTTTAAGATTATGAAAAAACATCAATGGGAAAAGACTGACTTCCCTACCAAAGAAACTTAAAACTTGCCCTTGACTGCTCTTTTCCTATTGCAGCTACTGGATATGGCAGCATGAAAAGCCATCACATTTGCTGTTAAAAAAAGAAAAAAACGCCGCCTCCTCTTCCATTAAGTGCGATCCACTGCCAACTGCCAGTTGTCTGCTTATCAGTGCCTGAGAAATGTTGGTTAAGTCGACTTTAACTAGCTATAAAAAGACCCTGGCTTTCCTTGTTGGATAGAAGTGTTTTTGTGTTGCTGTAGTAATATACTTTTGTTAAGAAAGCAGTGGCATGTGGTTGAAAAAGAAGTCGGAATTTTATTGGTTTACGTATTTCATCTAAACAACTATACCATAGTTTAAGCTTCCATCAAGCATATGACATATAAGTTTGTTACCTTTGCATTGTTTTTGGCTCCAATAATCAACCTTTGCGTCTCTTTTATAAGGTCGAGAATCACATTTCTAACCTTTAGCGGCAATTAGGTTGAACAGGTAAGATAATAATGGAGGTGCAACTAAACTTTGTATGCCTCTTATTTTATCAATAATGTTGTAGTCTTTTGTATATACTGTTTGATAGTCACCCCCACCTTTATATTTTTTTCGCCCTTTTTGTAAGTAATGGCGTGGAACCAACTGGCGACGCTTTGTGGACAACAGGACGAGGACGCTGATGTTGTGAAAGGTGAATGAAGAAAGTGTTAAACATGCTAACTTAAGTTGTTTGGAATTCACCAAAAAAATAATAATTACTAAGAAAATAGAGGAGAAGAAGAAACCATGCTACAAGTCAACACAAATAATTGAAGTTGCTTTAAACAAAAGCTAATACATAAATTTTCTTTTGGAAAGAAAAGTTTCTCTGTGTGATCATTATTTTCTTCTATTTTAGAGAGTAACTTCCACACTAAGAATTAAGGGAGAGAGAAAAAAGAGAGTAGAAAATAATCATTTGATGATAATCACAATTTTGATTGTTTAAATGTACGAAATTTGAGTGAAATTTTGTTAAATTATAGGTTGAAACAACGCACAACAGAAGCCATGTCAAAAATTCTATTTGAAAAAAATATTTAGTGAACCACATAACGAGTCCAAGACTCTTTTTATCAAACAGGACAAACTTGTAAGTACTGTTAGCCAGAAGTTTAGCAGCCTAACAATGCTAAAAGGATTCCACGCTAGAGGATTTGTGGCTGTGCTTGAAAGAAGAAAATGCCGAAACAGAGTTATATACACTTGTATTTTCTTATTATTTAGGCAAATACTTCTATTCATTTTCTTTGATCTTCTTTTTTATTCAGTTCTGCTTTTCCTCTCTAAGCTCATTGCTTATAGATATCCGGGGCTTTGGGAAGAAAGAATTGCCCTTTATCTGTGGTGTGTATCCAGTCCACACGCGAAAACCAATCAACAAGAGCCCGAAAAAAAGAAACGAAAAGATTAGGCACACGAAACAGAGCAGAGTTGAAAGACTAAGAACAAAACCGTCTGTGTAGGTAGAAAGTTTTATATTAAGTATGCAATTTTTTGTAATAAAGCTTAAATAAAAAAAATACTCTTCCAGTTTTTAAACTAACTTCAAAGTTGAGTCTTTAAACATTCTAACACTATTACTATAACTTTTTACAAAGAGAAAGTACTAATTGAAATATAAGTAGACAAGGAAAATAGTAAAAGAAGACGAAGAAGGAAAAAGCAGATAAAAGAGTCTAGGGGTCAAAGATACATGTACCTTGGTGGATTTTTAACCATCAGTATGCACATTGGATGGCCAATATTCTCCAAAAGAATTGGCCCTATGAAATTTTCCATACATGATAATTTAATTCATAAATTCATAACTTTGTGATAATCAATAAAAAATTATAAGTGAAGTTGTCCTATCGGACTTCTTCTGGCCTCTTACATAGGTTCCCGATCGGCGCCTACCGGCGGACTTTGTCTGTGTTTGGAAAGAGGAAGAACCAAGGAAAAAGCCGTGCGATATATAGGTAAATATTACACGATCTCCATGGGGCAGAAGAAATCATAATACTCTCTTTTATGTCAAAGCAAGAGATAACCTTTAAAAAACCTTTAACTAATGCAATTCCTATTTTAAGTTTTAAATCTTTCACGTGACAGTAGAAACACTTCATTATTGAAGCAGCCATTTTTACAAAACATATTTATAAAAAGTACCTTGTTATAGTGTTGATAACAATGACTCCTCTCTTTTCCTTTTTCATTCCCTTTATTCAATATAAAAATAATTATTCCTAGTCAAGGTCTCCCTTTTTCCTGACATTTTTCAATGCTACATCCAATTGGCTGCCACCGGACCCTTTCCTGCAGTCATTGACAGCGATCTATTGTTTAGCAGCCGCTGGACGTTGGCACGTACTCGTCACTGACTACGCCATAGCTATTTCAAGACAGAACATCGCATGAATTATTCATAGACCAAGACCGTAGGATTCAAACATTGGAATATTGAGTAACATGCACGGAAAGATACTGCAGAGAACAACAAAAGAGAGAGGGAAAAGTACAGATGCAGAAAACGTGAGATTGATAGACTTTATTATTTGAAAAGTAGACATGAAAGGATGGATGATTTAAGTCTTGTGTCTTCACAATGGTTGAGACAACTCAGCCCGTAAGAAGGTTGGAGAAAGAGGAAGAAACAAAGGAAAGAGGAGGGTATTGCTAGAGCAAAAAAAATCTTGCGATAATCGGTACATGTTGTCAAATAGCGAAATCAAAATTAAGGGGGGAAAATAAAACGATGATTTTATGAATTAAAATTTCTCCTCAGCTGCCTATAAGTTTCGGACTCATTATTCAAAGAGATATTCTTCTTGTGGGTGCATATAAGTTCTAAATAGATAATAAATTACTACCTTATAGATGTAGAAATTGATTCATCTCAATTCGCGTAATATGTTTGATTTTCTTTATATTTGCTTTTTGATTATTTTATGCACAATCATATTAGTCTTCCAACAAATGTGAAAAGAAGAAAACTTTGGAAATATGGAGGCCCCATTTTTCTATCGTCTTGAACGCGCTCCACGAAGACTTGTCAACCAGTGACGTGCACGGAAAAGTTTACAACTACGGTGACAAACAAGGAAAATGACTGCAGAGGGAGGAAACAGATGAGATTCCTATGTCTTCTAGAAGTACACTTGTGCAATGCTGTGTGACCGAACGAAATACTTCTCCTGTTCACACTTAAGGAGCGAAGAAATAAAGATAAAAAGAGGGAAACAAATTACTAGGAAAAGAAAAAAATCTCTGTTATGCAAGTTGCACTTTTTCAGGTTATGACTATTTTAAACAACGAATGGTCCAAGTTTCTGCACCACTAAATCTATGAATGAAATAAAAATTACTTGGAAGAAAAACAACCAAGTGCACAACAAAAGGTCTTTGTGTAGTTAGAACTAAAGCAGTCTAGAGGTAGATACCACATTCTTCACCCCTTTTGCTTATTAAGAAAAAAAAAGAAGTGTAATATCAAATAGGCCTACAGGCCTATCGAATCCGTTTTTTGAGTTAAGGTTGTTGGAAAATCTGAGCTCAACACAGGATCTTCGCTTCTCATTTAGAACACAAACATATAATGAAACGTTAGGAAAGAAAAGTACCTTGTTTGTTGTGCATACTAGATGAACGTGACTTGATTTTTATCCTTTATTCTCTCCTTTAGTTATTGGCTTGATGAGAAACAGGTAAGCACTGGTAAGCCTTCTCGCACTTTTTTTTTTTTGTGTGTGTGTGTGCCCTTTTGTAAAAAGAAGGTGCTAGTGTGTGACGTGTCCGAGAAAGCTATAATGACTGAATTCACCCATATTTATGATTATGCCATTGAATGAGTTTAAAGCATAATCACCCCTTAACTTACCAACGATGTAGGATCTTCACTAATGCGAATCATTAGTGTATGAATGGAGAGCTAAAGGAAGAATCTAACCAATTACTGAATATACCATTTATATAGTCCCACTCATCACGATTCTATATAGCAGACATTGACTCACACTAGCCAGTCTCATATTTAACAATTAAGAATCCAATATGTCTCATATGAATGAATTATAAAACATTTATTCAAAATGAGTTTAGTGACTTTGTAATTCCCATTGGTATAAGCCCACTTCAATAAGGACTATAAGAAATAGTCCAACAAAGGTCACTTCACTAGTTGCGTTCTCTGGTCTTGCAGTGCACCCACTCCCCTTCCTTCTGCCAACTTCCGTGTATGACCGTTCGCTCCCGGTTAGTGCTCTTTGGCCCGGTCTATTCTGTTTGATATCATATAGCCAATAATGATATTGCTAACATATTTACTTGTTTCTTCTCACTTTGATGTTATGAAAATTCAACAGGCCTACCCTTCTGGTGTTTTCAGGAATATCCCTAATGTGTGAGTATGAACTTTGAATGTTTACCAACAAAGTGTCACACCAAGAAATAGAGCAAGTGTATTTTAATGTATGTTCTAGAGTAGCCGTCTCAAAAGACTAAGTATTTCTTGATTGGGTCACCCTATCTCTGTTATTTTTATTTTTATTTTTATTTTTTAGCTCTCTACACCTACTTTTTATCTATTTATTTATTTATATATTAAAAGAAAGGAATCCAGGACCGAGTCTTGTTACAGAGACTTGACTTCTACAAAGAGGAAGGCCATTCAAGGTCGTCGGTGCATACCCCAAAAACATAACTTTACAAAAGAGAAGACGCACAGAAAGGGCAAGCGATGGCTTTTTGTGGAATGCTGTTCAAGCAGCTGCTATTTGGTGCTCTGATCTCAACGGCAGTAGCGGCGCTGGAAACCAACTCAAACTGCAACAAAACATGTGGATCAATTGTCATCCCCTACCCATTTGGAATGAGCGAAGACTGTTGCCTTGATCCATCTTTTCTAATCACTTGTAACCACTCCTTCGACCCTCCAAAACCTTTTTTAGGAGATTTCCAGATCTTCAACATATCCTTGGAGGGGGAATTGCGAGTGTCAAACCTTGTATACCGTCCTTGTGATAACGAGGATGACTACGTGTGGCTCAACTTAGAAAGGTTTCGCGTCTCAAATAAGAAGAATAAGTTCACTGCAGTCGGTTGCAACACTGTTGGTTACATTGAAGGAACGGTTGCACAGAAGAATTACACAACTGGGTGTGTATCGCGCTGCGACAATATTAGCAGCGTGGTGAATGGTACTTGCAATGGCATGGGCTGTTGCCAGTCTCCTATACCAGAAGATATCACTTATTTTGAAGTCTCTGTTGGGCCCTTGTACGACCCCTCTACAGTAAAAAATCTTAATTCATGTAGTTTTGGTTTTGTTGTGGAAGAAGAAGCATATAATTTTTCCTCTCTAGATCTTGAGAATTTACAAGGCAGGAAGCGAGTTCCTTTGATACTTGATTGGGCAGTTGGAAATCAGACGTGTCCTGAGGCTCAAAAAAATCAAACAGGCTATGCGTGTAAGGAAAAGAATAGCGGCTGTTACAGCTCCACCAATGGTCCTGGGTATCGCTGTCGTTGTTCCTCTGGCTATGAAGGGAACCCATACATCGCCGGTGGTTGCAAAGGTGACGATGTCCATTTTGTTTCCTAGTTCATTCTTCATTTTATAAGGAAGTCCACTTCTTAATTAAAGTTGGTTTATAACAAATGGATTGACTCTTATTTTAAGGAGTTTTCAAATAGAATTTAAGTAATATTTCATAATTTATACAATTCTTATCTTGTTCTCATATTTAAAAATGAACCATAAGTTCTCCTACCAAAGGTAACATCATATTTCAAACCACTATAAATTGTAAATCTTTTGTATGAGAAGTGTTATCTCATTAACATAAATTTTGATATTATATTTAAAAATTTATTTTTACTTTAAAACTAATTTTAACTAAGAAGTATACTTTTTAGTTTAAAGAAAATTAATAAGTAAAATTTAATCAACGTGAAACAACTCATATAATTTAAACATATCTTTTCTTTCTTTTGTCCAAGTTGAATTGACAAATATGGTAGATTTTAGTTGTCACAAGCATGCAAAGTTGTATTGCTACCTTCTTAACTTTGATGGGTTACACTATGTTCAGATATTGATGAGTGCAAAATTTCAAAGCCTTGCGGTAATGGACAACAATGCATCAACCGCATGGGGAGTTACGAATGTGTTTGTTTGAAGGGATATGAAGATGATGGAAGCAGAAATGCAACATTTTGCACCCATAAAGGCAACAATTCTAAGAGTATCACCATTGCACTATGTAAGTATATAAGTTATTATTATTATTATCGTTAGTTTGATAATTTTAGATGATGCATAATGGGATTTGGTTTCCCCATCTCAAAAAATAGTTTTCTCATTCTTTTACCCTTTTAAGTGTCTTGGGACTTAAGCAATCTTTTGTTAATTATTATTTGAGGTATTAATTGCATGCTTAAAAGATTATTAAAAATTCATTAAAAATAGAACAAAAAAGAGATAAAAATATGTAAGATTAGAAAAGTATTGAATTATCATGAGAAGAGATAGTCTAACCATCACTAAAACTATCCAAAATTTGGATAGTCTAGAACCTTTAGGTAATTGATCCAAGTGACAATGCTAACTTTTCATTAAGTAAAATATTAATACTAGTTGATAGGGTACAAAAGGTGGATCAAGGATTAAACATGTTGAATATGGATTTAATGAAGAAAAACTAGAATACATTATTAAAATCTGAATCTATTAATACCACATGACAAAACTATCTCAAATGGAATACACAAAATTCATATTAATAAAAAGCCTAGCCAACAAGTTATATAGCATATTATTTAAAATAGTGGTTAATTGCACTAACAATTGGTCTTCTTGAAACTTTGCCCATCAATTGCTCTTCAATTCAAACTAAATTGAACTTTGTATGATGCATCATATAGTTGAAGCAATAGATGATTGACTCTTTGATTTCTCAAATCCTTTTTTTTTCATTCATTCTAATATGTATCTTTTCTCCAACTTAATCACATAGGTGGTCCTACATTTGGAAATGCCTTATCTCCCAATTTTTTGCTTTTTCTAATTTTTTTTCACTGTTTTAGATTATATAGAATATAATTAACATTTAAATGGTGTCTACCAACTTTAGAAATAATAGGATCAATTGAACTAATTGAAAGGTGATTTAAACTTAAGACTTTTTTAAAAGGGTGTCAAAATACATCAATTTCTTAGAGGAGTAATAATTGTATATATTTTTTGCTTATATTCAACTTTAACATGAACCATATTTGAAAATCACAAATTGTATATTTATTTTTACACACAACTTACTTGTGTTGCAATTCCAATCTTAAGTGAGTCAACCTTTCATAATATTTTTTTTTTATGAATATGTGAATTTATTCATCGAAGAATAAAGAAGTACATAAGCTTAAGGGCATAACCCAGCATTACAATTCATTTAGGAGAAAATAGAATTTGGAATTCTCCAACTATGACACAACAAAAACCTTTCATAATATCTATGCAATAGAAATTTTCAAATATCTCAACTAACAAGTAATGGTGTTTACTTTTATCCAAGTGTTTGTTTGAACATTTGTAGACATTTCCATAGGTCTCTTGGTATTGTTCACATAAATGTTTTGCATATATTGAGGAATATAAAGAAGACAACAAAGCAAGCTTCAAAGAAAATTATTCCACCAAAATGGTGGTTTAATATTACAAGAGTTACATTCAAACTAGAAAGGATTTGAAAAGTCAACAAAAATATTCACTATAAAAGAGCTTAAAAGGGCTATTAACAACTATGATGATTGCATGGTACAACGAGGCAATGGAATTTATTTAAATTCAAGATTATTATGATTTTTTTTTTTGAAATCTATCCCTTTTTAGAAAGGATTAGAACTTGGGTAATGATTTAGGTCTTTCCATATTTTTAACTTTAACATAAACCATTTTCAAAATCCCTAGATATATAATTCTATGGTATTAACTAGCTATATTGCAACTCATATCCTTGTTGAGTCATTTTATGTCCAACATATATAATAAACCAACACTTTAATGCATGTTTGAACAATTGTAGGTATTGCCATAGGCTTTTTAGTCATTCTTGTGGGAGGTTTTTGGATACATTGGGGAGTAAAAAGGAGACAGCTCATCAAGCTCAAGGAGAAACTATTCCAACAAAATGGTGGCTTATTGTTACAACAACATTTATCAAATTATGGAGGCTCCCTAGAGACAACAAAAATATTTAGCATAGAAGAGCTTAAAAAAGCCACAAACAATTATGATGAAAGTATGATTCTTGGCCAAGGTGGCAATGGAATAGTTTATAAAGGAATATTACCTGGTGATAAAGTGGTAGCCATTAAGAAGTCAAAACTTTTTGATCAGAGCCAAGTTAAGCAATTTATAAATGAGGTATTTTTACTTACCCAAATTAATCATCGGAATGTGGTTAAATTGTTAGGTTGTTGTCTTGAAACTGAGGTTCCCTTACTAGTTTATGAATTCATCACAAATGGAACCCTTTTTCACCACCTTCATGATGACAATCTCTTGGCCTTGCTTTCATGGGAAGTACGTTTACAAATAGCAATAGAAATTGCAGGAGTTTTTGCTTACTTACATTCTGATGCTTCTATGCCAATTATTCACAGAGATATAAAATCTGCGAATATACTTCTAGATGATAATCTTACAGCAAAAGTGGCTGACTTCGGAGCCTCGAGGTTGATTTCTGTTAATGAAAAACAAGCAACCACTTTGGTGCAAGGAACTCATGGGTATTTGGACCCAGAGTCTTTTCAAACTGGCCAATTAACTGAAAAAAGTGATGTTTATAGTTTTGGTGTTGTTATGGCAGAACTATTAACAAGCAAAAAGGTGTTTTTTAGAGATAGCACAGGAATTGAAAGAAAACTTGCTATGTACTTTGTTTGTGCAATGAAAGAGGATCGGTTATGTGAAATTTTGGACACTCACATTACAAATGAAGGTAATATTAAGGAACAAAAGGAAGTTGCTCATATAATAAAAGGTTGTTTGAGTATAAGTGGGGAGGATAGGCCTTCCATGAAAGAAGTGACAATGGAGCTAGAGGGTTGAGAGCTTTGAAAAAGCATCCATGGGGAAAAGCTGTTATCTCTACAGAAGAAACTGAGTACTTGCTCCCCAAACCTGCATACTCGTTTCACATTGATATTGGCACTGATGTCCATTCTACTAGTACAACTATTGAGTATGATAGCATAGTAAACGACGACTTGGAAGCACTAGATGGCGGCAGGTAATTAGCCATTCCACTGCATACATTTGCAGTGGCAGATCAACGCCGCCTCTCTTCCATTAGTTGCTGGTAGATATCTATTTTCACAAGCTACAAAAGGACCATCGGTTTCCTTACAGGCTGGGAACATATGATATGAAGTGCTTGTGTCGTCCCGTTATGTTTTCCTGTTTTATGTTAGAAAGGAGTATGTATGTGTACTGCCTGTGGGTGTATCGAAATATCATTTTCTTGGTTGAGGACTTGTGCAAACATCTATGCCAAATTTTTTTTCTTTTATCAGCGTTTGCAATAAAAGAGCTGCCCTCGGATTGTTTTTGGCTTCAATAATTAACTTTTGGATAGGTTTCCGTAGAAATCAATTATCAATATATCTAATTTTTAGCTATAATTAGGGAGACTAGATAAGAGAATAATTTCTGATGATAAATTTATATGCAGAGTCTTCATTGTATTTTATGAACGTCTCCACGTTTTTGAAATAAATGCAATTTTTGTCATTGGCATTCAAGCTCCCTTTTCATTTTAGTCGGTGACTCTCCGAGCGATTTCATCTTTCAGGCCGCTTTAGAGAACTCTGGTGGACACCATTTTCTTAGGAATTAAATGATACTTAGTCTCAATATTTATTTATTCTTTCATAATAAACTAATATGTTACGGTATGTGCATTGCAGCTTTATTATCATAGAATAATGAAACTAGTTGCCTTATTTCTATTTTCAAATCATTATGGAGACTAAAAAAGGGATAATCTCGCATGTTGTAGATACCGTAACTCTACACGCTCCTTGAATAAAAGACCTTTGACTATGTTTCCTATTTCTCATATTTCCAAGAAACTAGTGATTTTTTTTTTGGCCAAGTGAGAAGCTAGTAAATTGCTTAGCTTTACACAATATCTTGTCAAGAATTTCCTTCTCAAGGGACATATGTCTCTCAGTTTTAGTTCAGAAATCATCGAATTCCATACTTTTAGAAGATTGCAATAATCCGTTGCTGACATATTTTTACTTCGAGATATACATGAAGCCAGTGGATGTCCATAAAGCAAGATAACCTAATTATTAATCTTTTTGTTTTGCCTTTGTACTTTTGTTTTGATGCTTGATATCTACTCCCTTCGGAATGGAAATGATACGCTTCAACACAATATATTGGCCAATTCTCAATTAAACTTCATTTCCCAACACATAACCTCCAACATAGTTTGAAAGGTTGTTTCTTCTTGTTGTGAGGCTTGAGCAAATGGCCCTTGGTAAGATTAGTGGAATAATTAGATCAAGTGGCAAATTTGTGATATTTTAATTTATAAATGGACAAATATAACTACAGATAGAAGATTTTATTTTATTAATATAGAAGGTGGTCTCTTTAATGGGTGGGTCTGGAGAGAGAATTCATTTGTTGCAAAAGTCCTATAACTTTTTCGTGATGGTCTTGAGATGGAGAATGACAAAGGAATATGATGATTTAGACAAAGAAAGTGGATTCAGACTATGGTTCACGGTTTTTATTTTGTATACTTTGTCCTTGAAACATAAAAATGCACATTAGTATCTTGAGATTTGTTTAAAAACTTCCTTTAACTTTTGCGATTTCTCAATAATAATTTCAGTACTTAGTTATTCTTTTGTTAATTATTTTGTTACATCTGAGCCCATTTTCTAAAGCAATCCATTTGAAAATCTCAATTACTACTTTAGAAGATTATTAAAAAAAATTTAAGAAACGTAATGAGAAAGATAACAAAGAATTGGAGGGTTAGAGAACTCTTTAATCACTTTTATCAACCATTAAAAAGGATATTCTAACCACTGCTACAACCTTAGAGAGCAAACCACTCATGAAGGTATATGGATGCGGTTGAATTACTTTAACCTTCTTACCATAATATAAAACTTTCAGAGCTAGTTGATGCACGGGGAAATAAATAAAACTTTTGTAGAAAAAATTCCAATATTAAGTTTTTCTTGGCATAAAAACGTAGGCTCATCAATTATATATATTAAACTTGGTTTTTGATACAAACTAAGACCTATCAATAAAGATCTAGAATCTACTAACAAAATATTCAAGAACTCTAGCAGCAAAACACAAAACATCAAGGAAAAAAGGGAAAACATAACCATCTCCATCAAGATCAAGTTTGTGATTGCTCAAATCCATGTCTTGTTTCTTAAATTTTTTTTTTAGTGAAAGGTCAAAAATTATATATCATCATAAAAAATTATAAGATTATTCAATTAAAAATCATCATGGTTCAAATACTGTATTTAGCGAGTTTCAAAGCTTTTACAAGAATTTATTACAATTTATATAGGCTTAAATACTGTATTTGGCGAAGTTCAAAACTTTCGCAAGAATTTATCATTATCTTCTTAAAGGGAAAGGAATCATCTGGAGGAGGCTTTTGGTAGAACTTGGTAACTGGAGAAATCCATGAGTGCTGTGGCCTTTCACACAGATATGTCATTTCCATTATTGTGTCTACTCTAATGCAGCTTATGTGTATGTGAGTGTGTGAATTAACTTGTTAAAGATTGCCTCAAAGGAGTTCCAAATTCTGACAGTGACATAAAACTTTTTAGCAGCGGGGTAAATACCGATATCGTTTGAGTCTTCCACGTGACAGTAAAAACACTTCATTATTGAAGCAGCATTTATAAAATGACTTCCCTCTTCTCTTTTTTATTCCCTTTATTCAGCAAAAAAAATCATTATTCCTAGTCAAGGTCTCCCCTTCAATTTCTCCCCTTGTCTTTTTCTGCTTTTTCCTGACATTTTTCAAAGCTACGTCCAATTGCCTGCCGCCGGACCACACTTGCAGTCATCGACAGTGATCTATTGCTTAGCGGCCGCTGGACGTTGGCACGTACTGGTCACTGACTACGCCATGGCTATTTCAAGACATAAAATCGCATTAATTATTCATAGACAAAGACCGAACGACTCAAACATTGGAATATTAAGAGACAAGCATGGAAAGAACAAAAGAAAAGAAACAAAAGAGAGAGAGAGAGAGAGAGAGAGAGAGAAAAGTATAGATGTTACGAGAGAAAAAAAACATCCTGCAATAATCGGTACATGTTGTCAAAGAATGAAATCAAAATTAAGGGTGAAAATAAAAAGATAAGTTTATCAATTAAAATTTCTCCTCAGCTGTCTTTTAAGTTTCAGACTCATTATTCAAAGAGAAATCCGTCTTCTAGGTGCATACGAGTTCTAAATAGATAATAAATTACAATTTTAATTGAATACCCCATGTAGAAATATGGAGGTCCCGTTTTTCTGTCCTCTTGAACGCGCTCTCCAAAAGAATAGAGACTAGTCAACCAGGAGACGTGCACCAACAAAATGCAACTACGTTGATGAACAAGTAAAAATGAGAAAATGACAACAGATAAGATTCCTGTGGCTTGTAGTAATCTTGTTCATTGTAGTGTGGCTCGATTAGCAAGGGCAAATCTTCACTGGACAGGCAGGTGCACGAAGCTGTCTACGTCCCCGCTGTCTGCCAACTTCTTGACAGGGAGGTGTGCCTTAATTTCTTTATGATCTTATTACACTTTCATGCGTCTTGCACAGAAACTGGTTCAGAGACTTGAACTAAGTAGTGTTCTGTGAGTCAAATCCCGGGCGTCTTTCATACTCCAAAGCCTGGTCTTCGTCCTTGCTGGTTAAAGCACAATACGGAGCATGTTCTGTTTCCGTCGATAGCAGCGCTGCTTCTCCTTGAGCTCCACCTGGGTTTTGAACAGGGAAATATTCTGCTTAATCTTCAACCTTCAGAACTATACAGTTGACACTAAGTCATCTACACTTGTTCCCTTAACCCTTTCTAAATCTAGGACTAAGCCTTGTCACAGAGATACTTGCCTTTTACAAAAAGGAGGGCCATTCCAAGTTGCGACCATATTCAGAAAACAAAACTTTACAAAAGAAAATTCACAGAAACAATGCAAGTGATGGCTTTTTGATGTGTTTTAGGGGTGGGAGAACTTATCCCAAAAAACTGGCTTAGTAGGCGAGGGAACCTACGCCCTTATAAGCCCCAAGATATCCTCTTAGTTGCCTAATGTGGGACTTTCACCCACATCAATCTCCTTCCCTTAAGCTTCAACGACCTCTCTAAAGGGTGCCAACTCAATCGTTAACCCACATCGAGGAGACCTTGGCCGCAACCAATATGGGCACCCAATTATAGTGGGCCCAAGGGGTGGCTTTCATACCAATTGATGCGTTTCAGGGGTGGGGAAACTTACTCCAAAAAACCAACTTGCTAGGTGAGGGAACCCATGCCCTTATAAGCCCTAGAATATCCCCTTAGTTGCCTAATGTGGGACTTTCACCCATATCACTTTTTGTGGAATGCTTTTCAAAGAGCTGCTTTTTGGGATTATGATCTCAGTGGTAGTCGTAGTGTTGAAAACCAACCCAAGCTGTAACAAAACATGTGGATCGATTTCCATCCCTACCAATTTGGAACAAGAAAGGACTATTACCTTGCTCGATCTTTTCTTATCACTTTTAACTATACGTTTGACCATCCAAAACCTTTTGTGGGCATTGGTAACATAAAGATCCTTAACTCATCATTGAATGGTGAATTGCAAGTCTCAAATCTGGTTGCCCGTTGTTGTGCAAAACAACAAATTAGTGTGTAATGCATAGTAAGAACGTTTGTGTAAAGTTATAGTTCAGCCCAAATAAATAATCAAAATGGACTTTTTACAAAGTTAAGATGCTTCAAATGTTGGCTAAATAAAAAAAATGGATAGATGTAAAACCACACAAGAAGATATACAAATTTACATGATTCAACCAATAATTGCCTACATCTATGGGTAAAGCTAGAAGAGATTCTTTATTACTTGCAATTAATAGTATAAAAGCTTTCTTATAGGAATTCTCTACCAAACACTCTTGAAACATTTCTTTAAAAATACAAAGAAGTGCACAAGAGTTAAATAGAGATGGTTTATAGGCTTCCTTCTCTTCTTCATTGGTTTGCACACATTGCACACCAATTTACACTATACTAAAAATTGCACTATAATTTGTATTCATACTTACACAAATTTGATTGCACAAACTCTTTCTTGATGTTTCTATCTCTCACGCCACCTTCTCTCTTTTTTTCTCTCTTTTTTTGTTTCTCCTTGTTTTCTTATCTCTCATGTTGCTATCTCTTGCTTTGCATATCTTTTTGGTTCAAAGTAAAACCACCTCCATGTGTAGCAACTTCCCCTTGATGATAGCATGAGGTGTTAGTGGTTGAGAAAAAAACTCCTCAAATGTCCCTTCATAATAGGTAAGAGGGGTTAAATGGATGTAACAATGGTTGTGATGTTAAATTCCAAGATATAAAAATAAATAAATTATGAGCCAAATGGATGGTGCATACTTGCAAAGTGGAAACATAAGGTAGATGCTACTCTTTGTTTTAAAGGCAGGGATGTCTATTGTTCCCTGCTCTAACTCCTCCGATTCAATTTTCTCTCGACGATATCTCTCGTGGGATTCATATACAACATAAGACAAACAACAGTCCACATGGTAAAAAGATAACAACATAAGGTGTCTCAAATTTAAATTTTTTGAATGTGATTCCTGAAAACCTTCATCTAAGCTTGAAAACCACATGCAGAAAATATTTCAGCCCTATTATGTCAATTTTCATTGTTACTTATTTTGATAATTTTTCTTGAATCCAAAATCCTTCTTGGTTCCAATGACGTTCACCACGAAGTTATCCATCATGTAGTTATTAGAAAGCTCCCATATTAGTATATTATTGGCCTAAATATTTTTTTACATGTATTACTTGTCATGAGAAGTGCTTCCTAAGTCTATCATCCTTGGGAGAAGTTGAGAGCTTGGATAGAAGTTTGACTCGTTTAATTTATTAAAGGCCTGATATCTAGAATTCTTCTTCTTTGTTTCTATTTTTGCTTCTTTACTTTCATTTCATATAGGCATCCCAAATGAACCATGCTCCACCCAAATTGATTCAGTCTAACTTATCAGATATAGATAGTTTTACTTGCACTTCAGTAAAATCTCCACTTAACTAATATTAGGATTTGATACACTACAATATCTATCTTTCAACAATAGACCAACAATTAATAAACTTAGCATCATGACTATTAGTATAAAAATAAAAATATTAAATTTAATGACTCCTCTTTTCAAAAACCTTAATGCGTTCAGCTCTACCCTTCAAAACTAAAATAAGCTAAAACTATCTCTTTGTAACTTATATGTCTTTCATGTTCACATTGTCCACCCATTCTTTAGGGCTACAACCGTAACCTAGTTAATTTTGTGGAACCAACCTACCTCAAGTCTAGAAAAACAAGTTCTCCCAGTCAACTTATCTTGGTTGGACCTATCTTGTTTAGTTTGGGTTAGATCAACTTTAAGTTCACCAATGCTTGAGTTATAGACATAAGCAATTCTCACATAATTGATTTTTCAAGTCTAATGCTCTAAATCAATGTTAGAATTATGTTAGTTGAACTTATTATGATTCCTAGATTAACTTGAGATATTGCATGCATTAAAAAATCCAGAGCATAGAAGTTCACATTATTTGCACTAATAAAATAAACTCTAGTAACTCTTACAGATCTAGATATTTATAACATTCAATGGACATATCAAAACTTTATGATGAGTATATGTACTTGATATATGGAGAAAATAGGATGAAGAGGCATAAGCATACATGAGTGATGAATTTCGTAAGACTCAGTCAAAAGGAATAATGACTTTTTGATTAGTGTGTCATTTCCACCTTAAAGGTCATTTTACCTTTTTAGTAAGGTCTTAGCAACTGGTATCTCTGCTGCGTTTGAAGCCATGCGTTGTGCCACATCAATGCACAGTGTGTCAGCCTTGTTAGCCCTAGTGCCACACATGCCCTAGCTCCATGTTAGTAGGTGACGCGAGTGACACGATTGCTTTGTCTCTGAATCCAAAGATTCTCTGTCGCCATCGTGGTCATCGGAGATCCTTTTCGAATTTAGATAATTTGATTCTATGAAATTAAATGGTTTTCCTTTTGTGATTATTGTAAAGTTGTTTATATCAATTGAATTAGATCACTGTAATTATCGAGGTTTATTAGTCAAATTACATAGTTTTTATATTTTCATTTTTCCTCCCTTGATTTTCCAATTATGGTTCCAGGGTTCCAGTCATGATTCTATTATTTCAACCCCGATTCACTCCAAGCATGTGGCTTAATTGGCAACCGATGCTGGCTGAGGCCAAATGGGCCCCGGTTCAAAGCCCACCTATTTCGTTTGTTTTATTTTGTTTTCTTTGGGAAACATGTATTGGAGAGAGCATTGATCATGTTTGCATATGAGAACTCTCCAGACTACAACCCAATTGAATTCTTTCCTCATCCAAGCAGGACCCAGAAACGTGACGAACAGAGGAAAAAAATAACGTAAATGGGGTAAATGACTGATTCCAATGTTCCAGCACTCAATTCAACCCAAACTAAATCTTTACTGCAAACCATTGGCAAAGTGACACACTAGGATTCCATGAAATTTGAAAATTCTTGGACTTCATTACCAAGCAAAAGTTTTCCCCTCACAATGGAATAACATTTTTATCTGGGGGAGATAAAACAGAAAAAGCATAACCAAATAACTGTGATCCAAAAATGACGAACTATCTAAATATCCATTGTATCCATGATAGCCGAGCGATTTTTCTCTCTTTTCGAATCATGCTAATTGGCACTTGATATGAACTGAAAGCATTGCATCAAAAAAACCCCATGTATCGAAAACCAATTTGTAAGCTCCCAATCATCCTTCACAGAGTTATCCAATATCCTGCACCAATATGAATTCGCACTTCAGGACATGTCCAAAGCGGCAGCAGGAAAAACCAAAACTGCCAGTCAAAATTAGGCACGACTCCTACTTAAGTACAAATATTAAACTCAGAGGAGTCACTGTGAAAATCAGTGGGATGAAATAGTTTCATAAGATACAACAACGCTTCATGACATTTTGTTTTCAGTCAAACGCAGAAATGGAACACGGGAAAAAAAAAAAAAAGGACATGGAGGAAAAGCAGTAACACCACATGCTTGTAATTATTCTGTTAAATAGTTTCTTCGACCATGGAGTAGCAGGTACTCAGGATACTTGCTTCCATTCCGCTTCTCCAGCAGCTGCGTTCACAGAGTGAAGATGCCTCAAGAAACCACTTAACATTCTTGGACTTTTGCGGACAGCATTTCCTATATTTTATACTTCAACGCAAATTTCAGCAAGTGGCTAGGCAATGGCAAAAATTTGAGCAGGGAGGGCCATGGAGCCTCTCTTTATAAAGTGTAGAGCTGTACGAATTGCATGGGTGGCACAATCTAAGTACTGTAACCATGCTGCCTGTATGAAAAACAAACTTTGCAGAACCGTTTCACCTAATCGATCGGGGGTGAAGTCAACAATGTAGGATCGGTATCTCACTCAATACGCAGCGGAATTAGATGAAACTTGTTTCTAACATAAACTAGACAAGACAAGGAAGAGATCTGGGCAAGAAACACGAAATTTCACTAAGTAGGGAGAAAGTTACAAGCTATCAAAGTGGACACAAAAACAATACTCTGTTTTTCAGTTTCTGCAGAAACTGATTTTCTCTAAGGGACTTATCTCTTTCTCACTTGCTCTCACACACGATTTCTAACACAAACCTCTAATATATAGACATACTAATTCATCTTCAAGAGATTTCTAGGTTGTTCCATGGTCTTTTTCGTGTAGAAAACATCAATCCAAGACAGCTAAGAGTTTGCTGTCAAAAACTGTTGGAAAAAGCTGCTGCTGCCTTTGTTGACTCCAAGTTTCAATATTTGCTGCTGCAACTCCGACTTTCAATCTTCTTTTGATAAGGATGGATTACCAACAAACAATGGATTCGGCAGGTCATCCACGTTGCGCTAGGATTTGGAAAGAACATTCACAAGAGTAAGGTGAATTCCAAGAGAAAGACGGGGGTGGATTTTGGTGCTCTAACTGGCTGTGACTATGGGACTGTCTCCAACAACCATAGATAACATTCTTAGTTTCTGCGTAATGTAATTAACATCCTCATTTAAATTCATTATGATTGTTTCCATCAAAGTTTTAAGCAATGGATGGCCCTTTTAAATGCAATAATTATGATTGGAATGATTTAACTCTCTCAACACCAAGGTTACAGAATCTGATTGCTTTAAGAGAAAACACAGCCGCCCGACATGAGCAACTCAAACAGTTGATTTTTCGAATCCAATGTTTTAAATCAGTATTAGAACTCTGTTGTTAGTTGGGCCTCTTATGGTTCTTAGATTACGTTGAGTTATTTCATGCATTAAATACTCCAAAACATAAAAGTTCTCATTATGTGCACTAATATAACAAACTCTGGTAACCCTTACAAATCTGGATATTTACAATATTCAAAGAACTTATCAAAACTTGATGATGAGTATGTGTACTTGATATCTACAGAAAATAAATGAAGATGCATAAACATACAAAAATAATGAATTTTCTAAAACTCAGTCAAAAGGAATTATTATACTTTGATTGAGCATATCATTTACACATTACAGGTGATTTTACATTTCTAGGTTTACTGAAGGCCCCATTGATGGGTTTAGGGTCCAAAGGACCTCCCCCTTCATCTCCTCCGTCTGAAAACGTTCTGCCGTGTGATAGCCTCTTGCATTTGTTCCAAGCAACAATTAAACTCTTCACTGTGTCTTCCGGTGTGCCCTTTCCGCAGGACCTAACGCTTTGATACTAGGTATTATGGTCTTATATGGTCGAGATTAGATCAAATGCACTTTGGCTGATTTTGGATTAAAAGGAGCCATTGCCTGTCCTATTCTATGAGAGAATATAACATGAAAAATAGTTGTTTTCCATTAATGTTGTCTATGCCTTACATGAGTTCCACTCTCTTCGTATAGGAGCCTCACCTCTATGACTGGGAGACTTGAAGGTCTCCTCATAGGTCCTGCGTGCCCTGGTACTGCATGTCTGGGTACGCAAGAGGTCGCGGGCAGTGCGGCAACGAGCTCTGCCAACTTGGCATAGCTCCTTGGTAAGGCAAATCGCTTGTCTTTTTTAAGAATCGGGTTCTACGCGAGTCAGTCCCATTACTATTAGCCCTCCACCAAGACTATGTAATGCGAGAGATACATGGGTGCAGGTGGCTTATTTCCCTGTTACATGAGCTAGACATTAAATTTAACTAAATATATTATAAACTTAAAAACCCTACTTCCACGTGGTACATGACAAGAACTGAATAGCAGAAAACAGAGAACATGGAAAAACTTCTGTATTCATGAGAAAAGTAAGTATGACCTAGAATAATTAGGTCTACTTATAATACAATGATGTGTACATGAGAAAAGAAATAATACAATGACAAAAATAATTCCTATTTGTACAAATCCTATTTCCCAAAATATAAATATTCCACATAATGTGGGAGAATGATCAGGGATATTGACACCGGATCTCCAACACTCCCCCTCAAGCTGGTGGCCTATAAATGTCTAGGACACCAAGTTTGCTTAAGAGATACGTGTGCTGTCTCTGACATAAGGGCTTGGTAAAAATGTCGTAGGTTGTTCTGTAGTTTTTATCCCTCTAGTCTTGATAATTCCTTCTTGGATCTTGTCTCAGGTAAAGTGGCAATCAATCTCAATGTGTTTTGTTCTTTCATGTTCCATCGGATTGGCTACAAGTTTAAGTGCCGCATCATTGTCACAAAACGGTGTGGTTGGATTCTTCGTTCTTAAGCCAAGGTCTCGAAGTAAACCTCGCATCCAAACCACTTCACAAATGGTTTTAGCCATTGCTCGATACTTAGCCTCAGCCGAAGATAATGAAACAGTTGATTGCTTTTTTGTCTTCCAAGATAGCAAAGAATCTCCCAATTTAACACAGAAACCAATAATACATCTTCTGGTCATTGGGCAGCTGGCATAGTCAGCATCACAATAAGCTCGCATCTCTAAGTCACACTTTCGAGATAAAAGTATGCCTAGTCCTAGACATCCCTTCAAATACTTAACTACTTTCAGGGCGGCCTCCATATGTGATTGTTTCGGGTCGGTCATGAATTGACTCAAAATCTGTACTGCATAGCTGATATCAGGTCAAGTCATCGTGAAATAGATAAGTTTTCCCACAAGACGTTGATAGCTTGATGGATCTTTAAGTAAAGGATCTTCATCCAATGGTGACATTCCTACATCATACTCAATTGTCGTCAATTTCGAGTTTTGTTCAATGGGAATGATAACTGGTTTGCATCTCGACAATCCTACTTCAGAAATAATTTCTAAAACAAACTTACGCTGACTTAGACATATACCTTTCTCAGAGCGAGCTATTTCAATGCCAAGGAAATATTTGGGGTTACCCAAGTCTTTAATGTAAAATGTGGCATGTAGATACTTCTTGAAATCATTAACAGCAGTCTCATTGTTTCCCATAATCAAGATATCGTCCACATAAATCAAAAGATAGATGCATGAGTTACCTCGTGTCCAAGTGAAAAGAGCATAATCGTATCTAGACTGGCAAAAATGTGTCACAATAAGAGCTTGAGTGAATTTAGCATACCACTGGCGGGAGGCTTGTTTGAGACCATACAGGGATTTACGGAGACGACATACTCGATTCTCCCCCTGGCTGCGTAATCGCTGTGGAAGGTCCATGTAGATTTCCTCATCTAGATCACCATGAAGAAATGCATTGTTGACATCCATCTGATGAAGTGACCAATCACGAATAGCAGCAATGGCAAGGAAATAACGAACAATGACGTATTTGGCAACAGGAGAGAAGGTCTCCACAAAGTCAAAACCAGGGCATTGGGTGAAGCCTTTAGCGACAAGGCGAGCTTTGTAACGTTCCACAGATCCATCGGCACGATACTTGATCTTATAAACCCATTTGCAACCAATAGGCTTACGATGAGTGGGTCGGGGAACAAGCTCCCAAGTGTGGTTCTCAGTAAGAGCAAGAAGCTCAGCCTCCATAACACATTGCCAGTGAGGATCTCGAGCAGCCTTAGAGTAAGAATAAGGTTCCTGATCCTCAGAAATGCGGCTGATGCAGCAAAAATGATCCGGAGACAAGTGAGTAAAACTGACATAAGCAGCAATGGGGTAATGAGTACCTGAAGAGTCCGTGCTAGAACAAATATAATCCTTAGTCCAGGTGGGGGGCCGAGTGGCATGCTCAGAGCGACGAGGAGGAGCAACGGAGGCCGGATGGGGAACAATAGCCAATGAGTCCTCTGAAGTAACCCCAGAAGTGGGAACATGGGGTACCAAAGACGAAGGATCTGAGGATGAAGAATCCTCTAAAGATGGTTCTGAACTAGCAGCAGATGGGATGGGAGGAACTGAGGCAGATGGGGAAACTGGGCTAACAGGAGGTGGAGCCGAAGGTGTAGCAATAGGCTCAAGGGGAGCCAAAAGTACAGGCTAATCCAGATCATCGTCAGCCAGAAAAGGCCGCATAGGAGAAGCTGGAACCGGAGAAGTTGGTGTAAGTTGAGAAGCAAATGGAAACAAATCCTCATGAAAAATCACATCACGACTAATGAAGAAGCGGCCAATAGAGGGATCCAAAACCCAATAACCCTTCTGAAGAGAAAGATAGCCCATGAAAACACAACGAGTAGCGTGAGGGCTAAACTTGTTCCGAGGACCAACAGTAGCAGCATAACATAAACAGCCAAAGACCCGAAGATGACTGATATCCGGGGGCTTCCCAAAAAGAAGCTCAAAGGCAGTTCGCCCATCAAGTATGCGAGTCGGCATCCTATTGATCAGGTAGGCTGCAGTGACCACACAATCGCCCCAAAAATAGTTGGGAATGGAAGCCTGATATTTAAGGGCACGGGCAACTTCAAGGAGGTGACAGTGTTTACACTCAACCACCCCATTTTATTGAGGTGTATAAGGACAAGAACTCTCATGAAGGAAGCCATGAGAGGAGAGGTATGAGGAACATTCATGATTAAAGAAATCGCGAGCATTATCGGAACGCAAATGCTGGATAGAGGTCTTGAACTAAGTTTGGACAAAACGATGAAAGTGAGTAAGAATGGGCAGAGTTTGAGTCTTAGAAGTCATCAAGAAAACCCAAGTGCTGCGAGAAAAATCATCAACAATGGTGAGAAAGAAACGGGAACCATCGCGATGAGGGGTGTGATAGGGACCCCAGACATCAAGATGGAGAAGAGAGAAGGGAGAAGAAGCCCGAGAGGAACTGGAAGGGAATGGGTTACGAGATTGTTTGGCTAAAGGACAAACAAGGCAAGTAGGTGAGGGAAAAGATGCACTATGACTCAATCGTTGATGAGAAAGATAAACTTTATTATTATGAAAATTGGAATTACAATAGGAACTTTGAGGAATTGAAATACAAGATTTTGAATTGAAAAGCGGGGAAAGTGGAGTCTAAAAATAAAACCCATTGTGAACGCTACCCAAGCCCATCAGTGTTCCAGTCGAACTGGCCTGAAAAAGACAAATGTCAATATCAAAAGTAACTCGACAAGAATTGTCGAGGCAAGCTTTGGAGACAGAAATGAGGTTGAATTGAAAACTGGGGACGAAGAGGATGTTATGGAGGGTAATGGAGGGGCTAAGGGAAACAGTTCTAATTTTGGTAATGGGAGTAGCAATGCCGTTGGGTAATCGGACGGAAATGGGAGGCTTTGGTAAAGGAAAGGTAGAGGCAAAGAGGCGGTCATTGCAGACAATGTGATCACTGGCCCCTGAATCAATAATCCAACTATTAGTCGAAAGGGTATTCATGAAACAAAAAGAAATACCTGTAAAACTGGCAGATTTATCTGAAGCACCGAGCTGATTAATAGCATACATGATCTTCTGGAATTGATCATCAGAAAGGGTTGGATGAGAAGGTTCAATAGCTACAGAACAAACTTGATTGGTGGAAGCATCGCGGGCCTTAGAATCTTGGGTGGCAAGCTTACCATGGAGTTTCCAACAAGTGTCCCGAGTGTGGTATTTGCGTTTACAATAATCGCAATATTTACCATTATAATTGCCACGATTAGAGGTTGATCCAGTGGACTTAGTTGACTTAAAGACCGGAGCTGAAGTGGCAGTATGTGAGCTGCCCAAAAGGGTTGCAGGTAAGGATAGCGCTAGCCCATCATATTTAGGATCAGAATACTGGCTGTTGGATCCAAAAGGAGGGGCAGTAGGCAAAAACCCTAATTGAGAAAGGGGGCCGCCTCCTAGGGCTTGCGCAGCCGCAATGTTGCGCTGAGCAGATGTAGCACGAGAAGCTAGCACTACCGAGTCTCCTACACAGAGATATTCAGAGCTAGCAAGCCTTTGATTCTCCTCTTGTACTGCTAAGAAGAAGATCCGGCGAAGAGAGGGCTCGGGTTCCATTGCAAGGATCTGAGAACGCAAAGGTAAGTAAGAATCATTTAAAATAAGCAAGAATCGTGTGATCCGTGTGCTTTCCTTGATTCTTTGATATTGTTGAAGTGTGGAATCCGGCCCAATGAGAGGTTCTTCGACAGCGTCGAGCTCGTTCCAAATGGCAGACAGGCGATTAAAACAGGTAGTAACTGAAAGATCCCCTTGTTTCAATTCGCTCTCTGCTTGAAGGAGGGAGAAACGCTTGGCACGATCGATCTTGCCATACATCTCAGCAAGGTTATCCCACATGCATTTAGCACCATCGGTGTAAGGAAGGCCGGCAAAGACATCCTTGGTAAGACAATTGCCAATCCATGACCGAACAAGCTGGTTACATCAACATCAGTAGCGAGCTAGCCGTTCATCTGTTGGGCAAGGGAAGGAACCATCGATGAATGACTCCTTATCCTTGGTAACAAGTGCTCGACGAAAATCTCTGGCCCATGAAGAGTAATCAGATTGTCCAGAAAGCGATTAAGCAACAAGTCGGATTTTAGGACCGTCAGTAGCACTAGTGAATAATGGGTCGCCAAGCTCGGGGCGGCCATGAGGAGCATCGAAATAACGTAACCCATATGGGTTGCTAACCAGGTGGGGATCCAGAATCCCAAAACCCGATGAAGCATTCCCAAAACCTGGAGGCGGGTTAGAGCCCGGCTGAAAACCTGACCCGGAAGGAACCCAACCTGACATAAGACCCAGATGGAGACTAGCATAAGGCCCGACCCCAGGATGGGCCGAGTCCGTGACAGGAGGAATAATCAGCCCAAGTGGGGGCGCAGAGAAAGTCGGATCTAGCCTAGAAGGGTGTAAGCTAGATTGAGGAAGGCTGGTGATGGGGGACTCGAGTCTTCCTTCCAATCTTCAACAAGGGGTTGATCAGACGTAGACATGATAAGATAAAGGGTGAAGGTAAGGTGTTTGCGGTTTGATTAAAAAAAGAGGTGAAGGAAATGGAGTTGCCGAGCCAAAGGATTCTAACTTGATCTGCGAGTTTCAAGAGATGAAACCAGACCAAAGATTAAAAAAAACGGCAACAGGAAAAATGGCGTAAACGTTAAGCCAAGAGAAGCAAAAGGTTGTTGTGCGAATTCCAAGGAAGGAAACCGGTCAAAAAGGAGAGAGAAAAAAACTTTAGCCAAAGGAAGCAAAAAACAAAGGTTTGCGGGTTCCAAGGAAAGAGAAAGGCTTTTAGGTGAAAAGGAAGGAAAACGTAAAGGTTGTTTACGGGTTCCAAGGAAAGAGAAAAAAAAACTTTTAGGTGAAAGGAAGGAAAACGTAAAGGTGTGTTACGGTTCCAAGGATGAAACTTGGACAAGACAATGAAAGAGAAAAGGATTTTTGGTGAAAGGGAAGGGAAACTGTGATGATTAAACCAGAGAAAAGGGAAGAGAAAAAAAATTGCAGAAGCTTTAGGCCAAAGAAAGAAAAATGAAGGCTCTTGATACCATGACAGGAACTGAATAGTAGAAAACAGAGAACATGGAAAAACTTCTGTATTCACAAGAAAAGTAAGTATGACCTAGAATAATTAGGTCTACTTATAATACAATGATGTGTAAATGAGAAAGGAAATAATATAATGACAAAAATAATTCCTATTTGTACAAATCCTATTTCCCAAAATATAAATATTCCACATAATGTGGGAGAATAATCAGGGATATTGACACCGGATCTCCAACAATACACATAACAAGGGCTTAGAGTTTAGTCTAGGCGGATTTCCGAGGGATGACCCGATCTTCCTATTGCGAAATGCTGATTTTACAAAACCCACTGGGTTTTGGGTTGTTGTGTTTGATTGTTAAGTGAGAGTTTGAAGATTAAATGATCAGTAGAATAATAGGAACTTTGAAGAGCAACACAAGTAGTTTATTCTATTAGTTTTCCTTATTCGCTTTTGTTTCTTATTTTCTTCTTCATTTTAGTCTTAGAGTTTGAGAGGCTGACACTGTTCGGTTGTTTCCTTTGAAAATGAAATCACGAGAAGAAATTCATTATGTTGGGAGTTTTGGCACAAAACTTGCAACTTCCATACTAATTTTATGAAACCCTCCCTCTTTTGTTCTCATTATGGTGTTGTATATTCTATATTTCACAAACTGGTGAGTGACTGCAAAATCATGTCATCAATCAAACCAAAACCAATATTCGTAACCATAAGATCATGGCATGTAAGGAATGGAAGATTGCAATAGTCCGTTGCTGACATATTTTACTTCGTGATATACATGAAGCCAATGGATGTCCATAAAGCAAGATAACCTAATTATTAATCTTCTATCTTCTATCTTCTATCTTCTCTTTGTATTTTGTTTGATGCTTGATATCTACTCCCTTCGGAATGGAAATGATACGCTTCAACACAAAATATATTGGCCAATTCTCAATTAAACTTCATTTCCCAACACATAACCTCCAACATAGTTGGAAGGTTGTTTCTTCTTGTTGTGAGGCTTGAGCAAATGGCCCTTGGTAGGATTAGTGGAATAATTAGACCAAGTGGCAAATTTGTGATATTCTAATTTATAAATGGACAAATATAACTACAGATAGAAGATTTTCTTTTATTAATATAGAAGGTGGTCTCTTTAATGGGTGGGTTCTGGAGAGAGAATTCATTTGTTGCAAAAGTCCTATAACTTTTTCGTGTTGGTCTTGAGATGGCGAATGACAAAGGAATATGATGATTTAGACAAAGAAAAGTGGATTCAGACTATGGTTCACGGTTTTTATTTTGTATACTTTGTCCTTGAAACATAAAAATGCACATTAGTGTCTTGAGATTTGTTTAAAAACTTCCTTTAACTATTGGGATTTCTCAATAATAATTTCAGTACTTAGTTATTCTTTTGTTAATTATTTTGTTACATGTGAGCCCATTTTCTAAAGCAATCCATTTGAAAATCTCAATTACTGCTTTAAAAGATTATTAAAAAATATTTAAGAAACGTAATGAAAAATATAAAAAAGAATTGGAGGGTTAGAGAACTCTTTAATCACTTTTATTAACCATTAAAAAGGATATTCTAACCACTACTACAACCTTAGAGAGCAAGCCACTCATGAAGGTATATGGAAGCGGTTGAATTACTTTAACCTTCTTACCATAATATAAAACTTTCAGAGCTAGTTGATGCACGGGGAAATAAATAAAACTTTTGTAGAAAAAATTCCAATATTAATTTTTTCTTGGCATAAAAACGTAGACTCATCAATTATATATATTAAACTTGGATTTTGATACAAACTAAGACCTGTCACTGAAGATCTAGAATCTACTAACAAAATATTACAAGAACTCTCGCAGCAAAACACAAAAAATCAAGGAAAAAAAGGGAAACATAACCATCTCCATCAAGATCAAGTTTGTGATTGCTAAAATCCATGTCTTTCTTATTAATTTAAATTTTATAAATTTGCTTCATATTAACCTTGAAGTCTTACATTAAACCATGTCTTGTTTCTTAAAATTTTTTGTTTAGTGAAAGGTCAAGAATTATATATCACCGTAAAAAATTACAAGATTATTCAATTACAATATCATCATCTAGGCTTAAATACTATATTTGGCGAATTTCAAAACTTTTGCAAGAATTTATTACAATTTATGGGCTTTACTCCTCTAATAGATGAAATCTTTCCTCTTAGATCCTTTTTTATTCTTGTTTCCTAAATTTTACTTTATGCTTCCCTTTTTAATATATTTTTTTCTTTTCAAAATAGCAAAGAGTATAACAAACATTTACGTGGCTCTTATTAGCATCTGAAGGGATAATATGATTGATTGAACTAATTGGAAAACGGTCTAAACTTGAAACTATTTTGATTTTTTTTTTTTAAATCTCACTTTCCATGAGATTGAAAGCCAAGGGCAATCATCCACTTCTTTTCTTATTTCCAACTTTAAGATGGACTATTTTTGAAGTCACAAATTGTAGATCTACTCCTTTGTGGCATTCACGAATCACACTGCTATTCAGATCTTTGATTGAAGTGATATGAAAAGAATTTAGTGGTAATAAAAGTAATGGTGTTGCTTTTGGTCTAAATGCATGTTTAAGCATTTCTAGACATTGACTGGGCTTGTTATTACTGCTTACAGGAGGCTTTTGAATTTTCTGGCTACTGAAAAGAAAACAACTCATCAAGCTTAGGAATAAATTATTCCAACAAAATGGTGGCTCAATATTACAGTCATGACTTTCAAACTACAAAGAGGCTAAAGAATCGGCAAAAGTTTATAGCATAGAAAAGTTTAAAAGAGCCACTAACAAATTTGGCCGATGCAGAATCATTGGGCAATGAGCCAATGGGACTGTTTATAAAGGATTATTAGCAGGTAGTAAAGTCATTGCCATTAAGAAGTCCAAAGCTTGTGAACCTAGCCAAGTTAAGGACGTCATAAACGAGGTATTGTTAAGTCTCCAAATCAGCCATCGGGACATAATTAAGCTAATGGATTGTTGCCTGGAAGTTGAAGTGCCTATGTTAGTTTATAAATTTGTGTCAAATGGAACCCCTTTTCACCATATTTAGGATGAAAATCTCTCAAGGGAATAACATTTGAAAATAGCCATAGATACTGCAATAGCATTTTCATACCTATACTTCAAAGCTTTTATACCTATTACTTATATAGATGTAAAATCTACAAATATACTTTTCATATGATAATCTAATTGCAAAAATGGCTAGCTTTGGAACTTCAAGGTTGAATTTTGTCTATGAAAAACAAGTAATTACTTTGGTGCAAGGAAGTATTGAATACTTAGGCCTAGAGTCCTTCCAAACTGGCCAACTAACAAAAAAAAAAAAAACTGATTTTATAGCTTTGGTATTGTTTTAACAAAGCTATTGACAAGTAAATAGGTGGTTTTTCAAAATGGGATAGGAAGCGAAAAGAGGCTTGCTATGCATTTTTTTTTTTTTTTTTTGCATTGAAAGAGGATTAGTTACTTCAAATTTTAGATCCGCACATTACAAATAGGGGCAATATAGATAAATTTAAAAAAGTTGTCAATCTTGTAAAAATATGTTTAACTATTAAGGGAGAGGATAGGCACTCCATGAGAAAAGTGATAATAAAATTGGAGGCTTTGATGATTATGAAAAAGCATCTATGATGAAACAACAAATTGATATGATTTAATTGGATTAGTGGCATCAACAAACGCAATTATATTGGATGGCTTATTTGTAATGATATACTTTCTACAATAATAGAAATTGTATAATAGCTCCCTTTGATCAATATATATTGTGATTGCTATTAGTCTCACACAGAAAATAAGAGTCATCTTTTTTTTTTTAAATGTGCATGGACAAAGATGATTTGAAAAAGTATTCTTGCCTATAATGGAAACCAATATAATATTGATGAATGAAATGAAAAACTATAATGAATAATCAAAGTAACTAAAGGAAGGATTTTGGTTTTAAATTTCATAAAATATCTTTTTTAACTTGTATTTATTGAATATGGGTTAAACGAAATAGAAGATGCTTCTATGTAAAAAAAACTAATATTTTTATTTTCTTAGCAAAAGTAAAGAAATTAGTATGAGAAAAAACTTCTTTGTTTAAAAATTTAAACAAAGAATTAAAATATAAATGCACATGGACATATACTCCAACATTACAAAAGTTACTCAAGAAAATGTCAATTTGAGTCAGATTTAGATGCTTTTAAGCTTTATATTTTTATAAATGTAGTAACTTTTATAATGTTTGAATATGCTCCTATGCATTTATATTTTAATTTTTATTAATACAATTTATCGTTCCAAAAAAGAAATCCATGAAAAAAGACTAAGTTCCCTACTATTGAGTACTTGCCCACCAAACCTCCACACACTTTTAGCATGATGTTGCCAATGACTGCTCTTCTTCTATTGTAGCTACTGGATACGATATCTGTTGGACGTGGCTCATAATTACCACGTTTCCCACTCCTTAATTCTCTTTACCTTATCATAGGTGGTTAGTGGGATATGGGGAGTTTGTTTCTCAACCACTAACACCTCTTCCTATTCTCAAGGGAGAGTGGTTACACGTGGGAGCAGTTTGAGTTTTGAAACCAAAAAAAGATGCTCCAATCGGAAAAGCATCGTCAGACACAAGACAAAGAAAAGAGAGAATAGAGAAAGAGAGGGAGCGTGAGAGAGAAACACCAAGAAAGAGTTGTGCGGACAGATTTGTGTAGATCTAAGTGCAGATTGCAGTGTGGTTTTCAGTGCAATGCATATTGGTGTATGGTGTATGCAGAACAGTGAAGAGAAGGAAATTTGTAAGCCATTTTGTTTAACTCTTGTGCACTTCCTTGTATCCTAAAAGGAGTGCTTGAAGAGTGTGTTTGGTAGAGAATTCCTGTGAGAATTTCTGTACTGTTGATTGCAAGTAGTGAAAGAAATCTCTCTTAGTTTTACCCGTGGATGTAGGCAATAATTGGCCGAACCATATAAATTTGTGTGTTCTCTTGTGTGATTTTATATTTCCCATTTAATTCCGCATTTAGCCAACATCCAAAACAATATCTTAAGCTTGGAAAATAGTCTGTTTGATAATTAATTCGGGCTTAATTAGAACAAATCACTTACATTCTTGCTACCTTTTACACACCAGTTTGTTGTTTTACACAACAATATCATACAAAGCCATCACATTAGCTGCTTAAATAAACAGTGCCTGCTCTTCCATTAAGTCCGATACACCGCCAACTGCCAGTTGTTTGCTCATAAGTGGCTAAGAAATGTCGGTAAGTCGAATTTTACTTGCCATAAAAGGACTTCGGCTTTCCTTGTCGGATAGAAGTGTTAGTTTATGTGTTGCTGTAGTAAAATCCTTTTGTTTAAGAAAGCAATGGCGTGTGGGTGAAAAAAAAGTTGAAATTTTATTGGTTTACGCATTTTATGTAAACATCTATACCATAGTTTAAGCTTCCTCAACATTATGCCACATTAAGTTGTGTCACCTTTGCACCTTTTCTGTGAGGTCGAGAATCACATTTCTAATTTTCAGCTGCTATTCGGTAGAATAGGTAAGATAGTAATAAAGGTGCAACTAGACTTTGTATGCCTCTTATTTTATTAATAATGTTGTAGTCTATTGTATATACTGCTTGATAGTTTTTTTTTTTATGTAAAGTACTGCCAAACCTATTCCATTTATCGTTTTATGTAAAAAGAGACAAGGGAAGATGTAACTCATGTACCCACGAAGTTGGCCGTTGACCCATAAATTGCAGGGCCTTTTCTTCTAGTAATTTCTTTCACGCCTGTCCCTTGATTCTTCCACCCCCGAACATATGATAAGCTGCTGGTTGAATCAATAAAGTGTCACGGGGGTTTTTGGGTATTTGGTAGAGGGGGCTCGGGTTCTATCCAGCCCAAGGCCATTTAAGAGATTCTAGGAGTATTTTGGCCATGTAATTGTCTTCTTAAAGGGAAAGGAATCATTTGGAAAAGGGGGCTTTTGGTAGAACTTGGTTACTGGAGAAATCCATGGGTGCTGTGGCCCTTCACACAGATATGTCATTCCCATTATTGTGTCCACTCTAATGCAGCTAGTGTATGTGAGTGTGTGAATTAACTTGTTAAAGATTGCTTCAAAGGAGTTCCAAATTCTGACAGTAACATAAAATTTATTAGCAGCGGGGTAAATACCGATATCATTTAAGTCTTCCACGGGACAGTAAAAACACTTCATTATTGAAGCAGCATTTATAAAATGACTTCCCTCTTCTCTTTTTTATTCCCTTTATTCAGTAAAAAAATCATTATTCCTAGTCAAGGTCTCCCCTTCAATTTCTCCCCTTGTCTCTTTCTCCTTTTTCCTGACATTTTTCAAAGCTACGTCCAATTTCTCCCACCGGACCACACTTGCAGTCATCGACAGTGATCTATTGCTTAGCGGCCGCTGGACGTTGGCACGTACTGGTCACTGACTACGCCATGGCTATTTCAAGACATAAAATCGCATTAATTATTCATAGACAAAGACCGAACGATTCAAACATTGGAATATTAAGAGACAAGCATGGAAAGAACAAAAGAAAAGAAACAAAAGAGAGAGAGAGAGAGAGAGAGAGAGAGAGAGAGAGATAAAAGTATAGATGTTACGAGAGAAAAAAAACATCCTGCAATAATCGGTACATGTTGTCAAAGAATGAAATCAAAATTAAGGGTGAAAATAAAAAGATAAGTTTATCAATTAAAATTTCTCCTCAGCTGTCTTTTAAGTTTCAGACTCATTATTCAAAGAGAAATCCGTCTTCTAGGTGCATACGAGTTCTAAATAGATAATAAATTACAATTTTAATTGAATATCCCATGTAGAAATATGGAGGTCCCGTTTTTCTGTCCTCTTGAACCCGCTCTCCAAAAGAATAGAGACTAGTCAACCAGGAGACGTGCACCAACAAAATGCAACTACGTTGATGAACAAGTAAAAATGAGAAAATGACAACAGATAAGATTCCTGTGGCTTGTAGTAATCTTGTTCATTGTAGTGTGGCTCGATTAGCAAGGGCAAATCTTCACTGGACAGGCAGGTGCACGAAGCTGTCTACGTCCCCGCTGTCTGCCAACTTCTTGACAGGGAGGTGTGCCTTAATTTCTTTATGATCTTATTACACTTTCATGCGTCTTGCACAGAAACTGGTTCAGAGACTTGAACTAAGTAGTGTTCCGTGAGTCAAATCCCGGGCGTCTTTCATACTCCAAAGCCGGGTCTTCGTCCTTGCTGGTTAAAGCACAATACGGAGCATGTTCTGTTTCCGTCGATAGCAGCGCTGCTTCTCCTTGAGCTCCACCTGGGTTTTGAACAGGGAAATGCTCTGCTTCATCTTCAACCTTCAGAACTATACAGTTGACACTAAGTCATCATAATCAATTCGTTTTTCCTTGAAACAGTGGATTTATTCAAAAGACGAGGTCTGGAATAAACCCGATTCTATCTCCCCTTACGGTCCACATCCCACCAGCACCTTGTGAAAATCACGACATGATAACACGTGTAGTTGCTTTAAAAATCTATTGTAATTGAAAAACCCAAAATCTGTAAATTTCACTCTTGAGACTTAATCTTCCAAAACATATGGAAAGAAGAAAACTAATACTCCCTTCATCTACAATTGAATACTGGAGGTCCGATTTTTCTGTCGTCTTGTACACGCTCTACATAGACTTGTCAACTAAGGACGTGCATGGAAAAATACAACTACAGTGATGGACAAGGAAAATGACAACAGACGGAGGGAACAGATAAGATTCCTATGGCTTCTCGAATACTCTTTTTCGTGGCAGTCTTCTACTATTTACACCATCATGGCTGTATTAGAGGGAGCGAAGAAACAAAGAAAAGAGAAATAAATTAGTAGGAAAATAAAATAAGAAGTGTTATGCAAGTTGCACTTTTTCTGATTATAATTGCTTTAACCGAAAAATGGTCGACGTAAACAACGAAGCGTAGTGTCAGAAAGCCCTTGGTCAGTTAGAACAAAAGGAGCCTAAGGGTCTAGTTCGAGATATCATATTCTTCACCCCTTTTGCTTATTAATAAATAAATAAATAAATAAAGCACTGAATAGTAATATTGGTAACCTATTTGCTTGCTCTTTCTCATTTGGATCTTGTGAAAATTCAACAGGCTCTGCCCTTATGGTGGTTTCAGGAAAACCAATAACGCGTGAATATAAACTTTGAATGTTTATCAATGAACTGTCACAACAAGAAATAGAGTAGGGGTATTTTGTTGAATGTTCTCAAGAACATCTAAATAGACTAGATATTTCTTGACTAGGATGCGCTAGAGAGACTTGCCTTCCATAAAGACGAGGGCCATTCAAAGTCATCGGTGCATACAGGGAAAAAAAAATTTACAAAAGAGAATACCCAAAAACAATGCAAGCGATGACTTTTTGCGGAATGCTTTTCAAGAAGCTGCTATTTGGGTTTCTGACCTCAGCAGCAGTAGAGGAGCCGGAAACCAATCCAAGGCGCAGCAAAACTTGTGGATCGGTTTCTATCCCCTATCCATTTGGAACAAACAAGGACTGTTGCTTTGTTGGATCTTTTCTCTCACTTGTAACTACACGTCAAAGGTAACATAGAGGGCCTCAACATATCTTTGGATGGTGAATTGCAAGTGTCAAACTTGGTTGCCCCTAAATGTAAGGACGGGGAATTCCTCAGGAAGTGGTTCCATTCAGGTAAGTTTATCCCCTCACCTGACAAGAAAAAAGTTCACTGCTGTTGGTTGTAATTTCACGAGTGGACGTGCCTTCCGCTGTGACAGTATTGACAGTGTGGTCAACGGTTCTTGTAATGGTATCGGCTGTTGCCAGTTTTCTATCGCAAAAATATTGTTTTCTTTAATGTATCTGTTGGGACCTTGAACTACGGCTTCAATGTCCAGAGCTTTAATCCCTGTAGCTTTGGTTTTCTCGCGGAAGAAGCAGCGTACAAATTTTCCTCTCTGGATCTGTCGAATTTATGGAAAATAAATTCCTATGGTACTTGATTGGGTAGTCGAAAATAAGACATGCCAATTATACCCCACTTGAAGAACCACATTCTCAAGAATCCACCGTGCTTTCTCCATCTATCTTAAGTCCTGAAACTGACACAATCCCACGACTACGACTCAATTTCCACCTATTGAAACAGCGTATGATGTATAACGTGGAGACATCTCAATGGAAGGTGCACCCAGGTCCTTTTGCACTAAAAACCAACAAGATCTCATCACTGAATCATTGTCGTCTCAAGATCTCACTTTAATTTGTTCCGCAGTCGCATCATCAACGCAACTTGCAGATGTGTTTACTAAGCCCCTTGCCAAGCTTCAATTCGCAGCCTTCCGAGACAAACTTGGACTTTCCACTCCAAATTTCAAGGTGACTGTCAATCCCAAGGCTAAAGCACTTTCTTTCTATGTAAACTTTCACTCGGATATTTATGGAATTCTCAACAAGGCAAGGACAAGCCTCACACCTTAGCTACTGAAACAACAAGAACTTGAAACCTATTATAATTGAAAAACCGAAAATCTGTTATAATTGGAATTAATTAGTTAGTTACCAGTAAGCTGTGGATTATGGTATGCAACCGTTGTAATTTTTGTGTATAAGTACATTATTTTGCTGTATAGTTATCTATCGATTTGTTTTATGTAACAACACCATAGAAAAATACAAAGACTTTTCTCTCTCCTCTCTCCCGTTTTTCTGCTCTATGCAACTATTGCTTGGTTACCTATTTGTTTCCAATCTTCGGCATTCTCTGTAAATTCACGCTCATAAGTTTGAGACTTAACAAAACCCTATAGTTGGAGTGCACAATTCATTGATTCATCATAATAACTCAGTGTTAGATTTTCATAAAGTGATTCGTATTTAACTTAAAGATTCTAAATCATCTCTTTATAAGTTATCTTTTAGGTTTTTATATTTTTTGTTTTCTATGTGAGACTTAACATACCCCTCACCTTAAGAGTGGGACAACACTTCTTATAGAAGTCTTTGTCTACGAGCAAAGGAGTGAAAATTTGGACTTAGATTCTAAATGAATTCCTTAATAATGTAGGATAATTCCATATCATTTATTTTAGCACACTCCATCCTCACAATAGTCCAAGCCAAACCATCTCGTGGGTAATCACCTTTTGCATGACCCATATCCATGTGGGTGCTAAGAATAGATTTTATAAAGAATGACTTATATTTAACTTAAAATTCTAAGCCATTAAGTAGAGTAATCCTTATTTTGTAAGTTATTTTTTAAGTTTCTATTTTTTCCTACATGGGACTTAACCCAAGGAAAGAAAATTGTCGAACAAGAAATTCTTCTTCTTTGTGCTGCGAGTAAGAGTAAATTACTATTGTGTAGGAATCGATACATCTCAAGACACGTAACATGTTTGATATTCTTTACATTGAACCGTGTGATTATTTCCTGCACAACCACATTAATCTTCCAAAGCATATGAAAAGAGAAAAACATAATATTCCCTTCGTCTATAATTGAATACTCAGTGCAGAAATATGGAGGTTCCATTTTTCTGTCGTCTTGAATGCGGTCCACGGATATTTGTCAACCAGGAGATCCACACGAAAAAATGCTACTATGGTGATCGACAAAGAAAATGACAACAGACCAAGGAAACATATGAGATTCCTATGGCTCCCAGAAGTACTCTTGTCTATTGCAATGTGTCCAATTAGCAAGACGCCGAAGTTCTTCTTCTGTTTCCACCTGCATGGATCTGTTAGAAGGAGTGTAGAAACAAGGATAAAAAAAGGTAAACAAATTACTACGAAAAGAAAATAAGCTGTTATGCTAAGTTGCACTTTTTTCTGATTATAACTACCTAAAGAAACGAATGGACCAGGTTTCGGCGGCACTAAATCTAAGAAAGAAATAAGAATTACTCGGAAGAGAACCAACTAAGCGGAGAATAGTGATATTGCTAACATATTTACGTGTTTCTTCCTACTTTGATCTCACGAAAGATAACAAGTCATGCCCTCCGGGTGTTTTGAAGAAAGCTATAACGTATTAGTATAAACATTGAATGTTTATAACTACTTAAAAGTCGTGCCCTTCGGATGTTTTGAAGAAAGTCTATAACGTATTAGTATAAACATTGAATGTTTATAACTACTTAAAGCAACAAATGGAAAAGGTTTCGGCAGCACTAAATCTAAGAAAGAACTAAAAATCACTTGGAAGAGAAACAACTAAGCAGAGAATAGTAGTATTGCTAACACATTTAGTTGTTGCTCTTATGAAAATTCAACAGGCCTACCCTTTGGGTGTTTCCAAGAGTATCAATAACATGTGAATATAAACTTTGATGTTCACCAATAAGGTGTCACATCAAGAAATAGAGTAGGTGTATTTTATCAAGTGTTCTAGAATAATTGTCTCACATGACAAGATATTTCTTGACTGGTTCACCTCATCTCTATCAATTTTTTTTTTCAGTTCTCTACACTTTTTTTTTGTCACATCAAGAAATAAAGTAGGTGTAATTTATCCAATATTTTAGAGTAGGCATTTCAAAAAACTAGATATTTCTTGACTAGTTCACCCTATCTATATCATGCTTTTTTTTTCTTTTTCTTTTTAATGTTTACCAACAAAGTGTTACATCAAGAACTAGAGTAGGTGTGCTCATCTCTATCATTTTTTTTTACAGTTCTCTACACCCATTTTTTTTCCTTTTTTTGTCACATCAAGAACTAGAGTAGTTGTAATTTATCCAATATTTTAGAGTAGGCATTTCAAAAAACTAGATATTTCCTGACTAGTTCACCCTATCTATATCATGCTTATTTATTTTTTTATTTATGTTTACCAACAAAGTATCACATCAAGAAATAGAGTAGGTGTGTTTTATCGAGCATTCTTGAATAAGCATCTCAAACGACTAAATATTTTTTGACTGGTTCATCCCATTTCTATCATGCTTTTTTCTCCCCCCCATTCTCCACACCTACTTTTTTTTTCTCTTTTTTTACATTTTTTTTTAAAGGAATCCAGGACCCAGTCTTGTTACAGAGAGACTTGCCTTCTATAAAGAGGAAGGCCATTCAAGGTCGTCGGTGCATGCCCAAAAAACATAACTTTACAAAAGAGAAGACGCGCAGAAAAGGCGAGCGATGGCGTTTTATGGAATTCTGTTCAAGCAGCTGCTATTTGGTGTTCTGATCTCAACAGCAGTAGCGGCGCTGGAAACCAACTCAAACTGCAACAAAACATGTGGATCAATTTTCATCCCTTACCCATTTGGAATAAGCGGAGACTGTTGCCTTGATCCATCTTTTCTAATCAATTGTAGCCACTCCTTTGACCCTCCAAAACCTTTTTTATTCCCCGGTGTAGAGATCCTCAACATATCCTTGGAGAGTGAATTGCGAGTGTCAACCTTTGTAGCCAGTCTTTGTGGTAACGGGGATTACTACGCGTGGCTCAACCCAGGAAGGTTTCGCGTCTCATATAAGAAGAATAAGTTCACTGCAGTCGGTTGCAACACTGTTGGTTACATTGAAGGCACGGCTGCAGACAAGAATTACACAACTGGGTGTGTATCGCGCTGCGACAATATTAGCAGCGTGGTAAATAGTTCTTGCAATGGCATGGGCTGTTGCCAGTCTCCTATACCAGAAGATGTCACTTATTTTGTAGTCTCTGTTGGGCTCTTGTATAACACTACAGTACAGAGCTTTAATCCATGTAGTTTTGGTTTTGTTGTGGAAGAAGAAGCGTATAATTTTTCCTCTCTAGATCTTGAGAATTTACAAGGCAGGGAGCAAGTTCCTATGATGCTTGATTGGGCAGTTGGAAATAAGACGTGTCCTGAGGCCCAGAAAAATCAAACAGCCTATGCATGCAAGGGAAAAAATAGCGAATGTTACAATTCCACCAACGGTCCTGGGTATCGCTGTCGTTGTTCCGTTGGCTATGAAGGGAACCCATACCTCCCCGGTGATTGCACGGGTAACGATGTCCATTTCATTTCTTAACTAATTCTTCTTCTTTTTAGGAAGTCCACTTCTTTATTAAACTTGGTTTATAATTAAGGGATTGAGTTTTATTTTAAAGAATTTTCAAACAGAATTTAAGTAATATTTAATAATTTACACAATTCTTTACTTGTCTCTCATAGTTAAAATGAACTTAGGTTCCCGTGCCAAAGGTAACATCATATCACATACCATGATAAACTGTATATTTTATGCTTTCGGACTGTTATCTTATTAACATAGATTTTGATATTATGTTTACTTTTACTTTAAAACTAATTTGTAATTAAGATGTGTACTTTTCAGTTAAAGAAAATTAACAAGTAGAATTTAATCAACATGAAAAAATTAGTATGATTTTAAAAATATCTTTTTTTTTCTTTTTCTTTTTTTGCTTTTGTTCAAGTTTAATAAGCTTGACTATTAATTACCAAATGTGGTAGACTTTAGTCATAAACTAAAAAAGCATACAAGGTTGTGTTGCTACCTTGTCAACTTTGATGGTTTGCATTGTGTTCAAATATTAATGAGTGTAAAATTTTCAAACCCTGTGGCAATGGACGACAATGCATCAACCTCGAGGGGAGTTACCACTGTGCTTGTCTGGAGGGATATGAGGATGATGGAAGCAGAAATGCAACATTTTGCAAACTTAAAACAAACAATTCTAAAAGTATCACCATTGCACTATGTAAGTATATAAGATTATGTTATAAAATTTTGTTGTTGTTGTTGTTCTTATTGTTAGCATAGTATTAGTATTTTTATTATTAATATTTTGGTTTGATAATTTTAAATAATGCATAATGGGACCTAGTTTCCCAATCTCCAAAAATAGTTTCCCCATTTTTTTTCCCTTTAAGCATTCTAGCACTTAATTATTCTTTTGTTAATTCTTTCATTACACGTTGACTCCCTTTTCGGATAGAATCTATTTGAAGTATTAACTATGTGCCCAAAAGGTTGTTAAAAATTCTTTAAAAATACAACAAAAAAGAGATAAAAATATGTAACATTAGAAAAGTATTGAATTATCATGAGAAGAGATAGTCTAATCATCACTAAAACTATTCAAAATTTAGATAGTCTAGAAACTTTAGCTAATTGATCCAAGTGACAATTACTAACTTTTGATCAATTGGAACTTTAATACTAGTTAATAGAGTATAAAATGTAGACCAAGGACTAAACATGTTAAATATGAATTTAATTAATGAAGACTAAAATACATCATTAAACCTGAATCTATTAATACAATATGATAAAACTATCTCAAACAAAATGCACAAAACTCATATTAATAAAAAGCCTAGCCAACAAGTTATACTACATGTTATTTAAAATAGTGGTCAATTGCCCTAACAATTGGTCTTCTTGAAACTTTGCCAATCAATCGATCTTCAACTCACGCTTAATTGAACTTTGTATGTGCATCACATGGTTGAAGCAATAGATGATTGACTCTTTGATTGCTCAAATCCCTTTTTTATTCCATTCATTGTAATATGTATCTTTTCTCCAAATTAATTATATAGGTGCCCTACATTCGGACATGCCTTATTTTCCAATTTTTTGTTCTTGCTATTTTTTTTTTCACTGTCTTAGATCGTATAGAATATAATTAACATTTAAATGGTGTCCACCAACTTTAGGGATACTAGGATCGACTAAACCAATTGAAAGTGATTTAAACTTAAGACTTTTTTGAAAGAGTGTCAAAATACATCAATTTCCTAAAGGAGTAATAATTATCTACATTTTTTGCTTATTTCCAACTTTAACATGAACCATATTTGAAAACCAATTGTATATCTATTTTTACATACAACTCACTTGTGTTGCAATTCCAATCTTAATTGAGTCAACTTACATAATATCTATGCAACAGAAATTTTCAAATATCTCAACTAACAAAATAATGGTGTTTATTTTGATCCAAATGTTTGTTTGGACATTCGTATAGGTCTGTTGGTATTGCTCACAAAAAGTTTCTGCATATATTGGAGAATAGAAAGAAGACAACTTAACAAGCTTCAAAGAAAATTATTCCAACAAAATAGTGGTTTAGTATTACAAGAGCTACATTCAAACAATAAAGAATTTGAAGAGTCAACAAAAATATTCACTATAAAAGACATTAAAAGGGCCGCTAACAACTATGATGATTGCATGATCGTTGGCCAAGGAGGCAATGTTATTATTTAAATTCAAGACTATTATGAAAATGTTTGAAATATATCCCTTCTTTAAAAGGATTATAACTTGGGTAATGATTTAGGTCTTTCCATATTTTTAACTCTAACATAAACCATTTTCAAAATCCCTAGATATACACTTCTACAGCATTAACTACGTATACTGCAGCTCATATCTTTATTGAGTCATTTTATGTCCAACATATACAATAAACTAATACCTTAATGCATGTTTGAACATTTGTAGGTATTGCCATTGGCTTTTTAGTTGTTCTTGTTGGAGGTTTTTGGATACACTGGGGAGTAAAAAGGAGACAATTCATCAAGCTCAAGGAGAAACTATTCCAACAAAATGGTGTCTTATTATTACAACAACATCTATCAAATTATGGAGGTTCCATAGAGACAGCAAAAATCTTTAGCATGGAAGAGCTTAAAAAAGCCACAAACAACTATGATGAAAGTATGATTCTTGGCCAAGGCGGCAATGGAATAGTGTATAAAGGAATATTACCTGGTGATAAAGTGGTAGCCATTAAGAAGTCCAAACTTTTTGATCAGAGCCAAGTTAAACAATTTATAAATAAGGTAATTTTACTTACCCAAATTAATCATCGAAATGTGGTTAAGTTGTTAGGTTGTTGTCTTGAAACAAGAGTTCCCTTACTAGTTTATGAATTCATCACAAATGGGACCCTTTTTCACCACCTTCATGATGACAATCTCTCAACCTTACTTCCATGGGAAATTCGTTTGCAAATAGCAACAGAAATTGCAGGAGCTTTTGCTTACCTACATTCTGAAACTTCTTTGCCAATTATTCACAGAGATATAAAGTCTGCAAATATACTTTTAGATAATAATCTTACAGCAAAAGTAGCTGACTTTGGAGCCTCAAGATTGATTTCAGTTGATGAAAAACAGGCAACCACCTTAGTACAAGGAACTCATGGGTACTTAGACCCAGAGTCTTTCCAAACTAGCCTACTAACTGAAAAAAGTGAAGTTTATAGTTTTGGTGTTGTTCTAACAGAACTATTGACAGGCAAAAAGGTGATTTTTAAAGATAGCATGGGAATTGAAAGAAAACTTGCTATGTACTTTATTTCTGCGATGAAAGAGGATCAATTATGTGAAATATTGGACACTTGCATTATGAATGAGGGTAATATGAAGGAACAGAAGGAAGTTGCTCACATAATAAAAGGTTGTTTGAGTATTAGTGGGGAGGATAGGCCCTCTATGAGAGAAGTGACAACGGAGCTAGAGGGTCTGAGAGCTTTGAAAAAGCACCCATGGGGAAAGGCTGTTATCTCTACAGAAGAAACAGAGTACCTGCTTCCCAGACCTGCACACTCGTTTGAGATTGATATTGGCACTGACTTCCATTCTACCAGTGCAACTGCTGAGTACGATAGCATAAGAAACCATGAATTGCAAGCACTAGATGGCGGCAGGTAATTAGCTATTCCACTGCATACATTTGCCGTGGGAGATTAACGCCGCCTCTCTTCCATTAGTTGCTGTTAAAAATCTATTTTCATAAGCTACAAAAGGACCATCGGTTTCCTTAGTGGCTGGGAACATATGATATGTGGTGCTTGTGTCGTGTTTGTATAGTAAGTCCGTTATGTTTTCCTGTTTTATGTCAGGAAGGAGTATGTATGTGTACTGCCTGTGGGTATATGGAAATACATCATTTTCTTGGTTGAGGAATTGTGTGCAAACATTTATGCAATACTTTTTAGCTTTTCTCTACGTTTGCAATAAAAGAGCTGCCCTCGGATTGTTTTTGGCTTTAATAATTAACATTTGGATCCGTTTTGGTAGAAATCAACTATCAATATATCTGATTTTTACCTATAATTAGGTAGACTAGATAAAAGAATAATTTTCTGATGATAAATTTATATGCGGAGTCTCCATTACCTTTTATGAACGTTTCCAGTCTTTGAAATAAATGCAATTTTTGTCACTGGCGTTCAAGCTCCCTTTTCATTTTAGTTGGTGACTCTCCGAGCAGTTTCATCTTTCGGCCCGCTTTAGAGACCTCTGGTCGACACCATTTTTGTTAGGAATTAAATGGTGCTCAATCTCAATATGTATTTACTCTTTCATAATGAACTAAGTATAGTTCGATATATGCATGGCAGCTTTATTATCATAGAATAATAATATTAGTTGCCTTATTTCTATTTTCAAATCATTAAGGAGACTAAAAAAGAGGTTACCTTTTATTTCTATTTACAGTTGAAATCAAATCTAAAAAAAACAAATAATATTTAATTGTACAAAACCAAATCAAATCCAATCTATACGAAATCAAATCTAATCTAGAAACTTTTCCAGTGGCAGCACATATAAATTCTAATGAGATTTTCTGTCCATGATGGTTTGAATTGCCATGGCACTTCATGCTAACATGATTGACGTGTGGGGTGCTGGTGTGGTATTCCGCTTCTCTAACAGAACCAACAGTAGAAAGTTAAACACGAAAGAAAATTAGCACTCACAATGTGTTAGCTATCAGTGTGAGATTCTCGTGATAGCCGGGAGATTTTTATCTCTTTTTGAATCATGCTAACCGGCGCTAGATATGAACTGAAAGCATAGCAGCAAACCGAAATCGAAAGGGCTTCATGTTTGGAAACTAATTTGTAAGCTCCTAATCAAACTTTACAGACCTGCGCAGTATCCTGCACCAAAATAAATAGGCACTTCAGAACATTTTCAAAGCAACAGCGAGACCAAAGCTGCCACTCAAAACTAGGCAAGATTCCTACTTGAGTACAAATATTAAACTCAGACGGGTCAATGTGAAAAACAGTGGGATGAAATAGCTTTATAAGATACAACAATGCTTCATGACACTTTGTTTTCAGTCAAATGTAGAAACGGAATACAGACAAAATAACACAAAAGACAGGAAAAACTGTAACATCGCATGCTTTTGATTATTCTGTTAAATGGATTTTGGAACATTTGCACAATGGTAGTACGGCCGCTACTGAAGTCCTAATGGAAGCAAGCCATCAAAGAATTCGTAAACTGCAAAATAAATTCCAAGAACTATGCCAGGAATAGCAGGCATTCAGGGATACTTGCTTCCATTCGAGCTTCAAGAGCACCTGGGTTCACAGCGCAAATGCCTCGACAAACCATTTAACATTCTTGACTGATTTCGGAGAGCATTTCCTATATTTACTACTTCAATGCAAATTTCAGCAAGTGGCTAGGTAATGGCGAAATTTGAGCAGGAAGGGCCATGGAGCTTCTCTCTTTATGGAGTGTAGAGCAGTACGAATTGCACGGGTGGCACAATCAAGAGTACCGTAATCACGCTACCTATATGAAAAAACAAACTTTGCAGAACCGTTTCACCTAAGTCAGGCTAGGATTCGGCAAGGACATTAACGAGAATAGGGCGGGTTTGAGGAAAAAGACGGCGGTCGATTTTGGTGCTCTAGCTGGCTGTGAGCATGGGAATTGCGGTGCCAAGCAGAGGGCAGAAAGTTTTTCGGTGTTGCAGTAGGCTTGGTGCGATGTTGAAGGCAGGCGGCAGAAGTTCATTTAAGAATGCATTTGTATTCGTACATCTATTCATTGTTGGAAAGGCTTTCTTTGCTTTGAAAATGACTTCAAGTGATGGGATTATCTTTCAAAAGGGTGAGAATCGAGGTGTTAATAATATTCGCCGTAAGGAAGCACAAGTAAGATGTATCATCAATTGAGCAGCAACCATCTTAATCATTCCATCCAGAAAACCCAGAAGATATTCTGACATCTACATGTATGGAGCTTACATAAATAGACATATAAACACATATTGCTTATATTATCCGCACTCATATTGATAAATGAATCTCAACTTTAATGAAGAAAAATGGAAGTAAATATCTCCAAGGCACTAACGTGTAAGTTGCAATCATGAAGATATTTGCAAAACTTAAAAACTAGCTCCGGTTACATAATTCAAAAATCTGTCTCTAATATCCATAGATAAGTATCTCAGTTTCTGCATAATGTAATTAACATCTTCATTTAAGTTCATTGGTTGTAAGCAACGGATGCCCCTTTTAAATGAAATAATTGTCTTGAATTTCTGTGAGGATTGAGTGCTCCAAGGTGCATAGTTACAAGTTGAAGTGCCACTAATTTAGGCTACCACAATGAGTTTTTGTCATATATTGAAAACGACAAAGAGTTAAGATAGGACGGCAGCAAAAGCCAAACTCCAGCAATCCCAGCTTTTGTCACATAAAACAGCCACGCAATCCCAGCTTGCACAGGCCCTACATCCACAATGCAAATTCTGCACAACTTTTTCGTCCCTTTGGGGACTCCACAAACACGAGAATTCCAAAGTTTTGATCCCTGGCTGTATGCAACCGAGGCAGCACAGACCTTCATATTCTGACTTTTTCGACTTTGCAATTAGGTTGCGGTCCTCATATCATTGCTTCAAGTAGAATTCATGCAGCTCTTTAGATAATTCCCTGCTTTTGTAATGAAGGTCAAATATGTAACAGCGATTTTGATGCGAAATTTCGGAAATTGGCCACAATGCTTCACACTTTATCTTGCCATCATGTGAATTACTTTCAGCTTCTCTCTTCTCTGCTTCTAGTTCACAGAGAGTAGGCTCAATCAACTTCCACCCATCAGGGTATTTGCCCCTGTTAGTCTTCACCTTGGGCATTCTTCAACTTTAAGTTCTTTCTTCAATGAAACTGATATCAAGATTTTAATTATAGAACAATTCAACCCCCTATTTTTTATCTAGAATTTTTATTAAATAAACCCAACTCTTAACTCAATAAGAGTGGATTTGGATTCCAAAAACAACTAAATTTCAAACTCTTACATTACTAGGTTTTCATAGAATCTAATTACTTTAAAAGAGCATAAATTCAGTTCATGCAAAATTGATTTTTTTTCAATTCTAATGTTCTAAATCAATAATACAATCCTGTTAGTTGGAGCTATTATGATTCTTAGATTAGGTTGAGATGCTGCACTCCAAAACATAAAAGTTCACATTATGTGCACTAAGGTTTCAGAGCCTTATAGGCTTGTTATTGGTTAATTATGGGTTATAGATAATGAGAGAGTTTTCACAAGACAACCAACGTCGGTGAGATGAAAAGTAAGAGAAAACTTATCAGAAATGTATTTAGAAAACATATAATGTTGTGTTAGTTTGATTTTTTTTCAAATTTATTATATTTGAGTTTGTACATTTATGTTGTTATGTATTGGATTTATTTGTCGGGAATAATATAATCTCAAAATTCTAATTGCCCTAACAAGAAAAAAAGAGAAAATGGCCTTCTCATTCAACTTATCCATCTTGAAATGTTCAACTACATTTATTTTCATTACCTTTGATTAATAACTTGTTGGTCATTCATTCACGATCAAGAACCTTTATAAATGTTTTTTTCAGTTTTTTTTTTTTTAAATGATCACGAACTGTGTCACTTGTCGAACGAGACCTTGACGGATTTGTTTTTCCCTTGTTGACGGATGAAGTGACCCCTCAGTTCATCAATTGCCGACGGTGATCCTTTCATGTGTCCATCACAATGGTTGACTTCCTATCTATTGATGTTAGCACTGACATGTGCCATGCATATAAAAACATATTTTCTAATTATCGTAATCATACTTTGAACCTTCCGGTGTTCTTCGCCCCAGTTAATGCAAATTAGTAACTGGTTTTTGTTTTACTTTTCTCTCTAAAAGTCGAGTATCACAATAATCTTAGTGAAGCCAAATCCGTAAGAAGCATTGAAAAAAGTTCATAAAACATTCACTTGGTCTTATAAAGTCTTTCGCTTTACACAAAAAGTCTTATCAAGCATTTTTTGACTTCTCTTCACGGTGGTTTCATGGCCATGAAGGGCCGAGAAACATTCATAGAGTCCGTACGAAACGATGCGGTTTTCGCCAACCTTGGCCTCCTTTCCTCATGTCCATGCACCCTACTTATTTTCAGAATAAATCATATGCATCCTCGAAGGAACTAGCGAATAAAATAGACAATCCTTAAGACAGGAGAAAAAATACAAGGAATCAATGGTGTACAAACGACCAAAAACCTGCTGGACCTCATTGGTTCCTCAGCTCGTCTCTGTATAATAAATAAACATGAACAAGAAACACTTCCATTGCCCATAACCAAATCATCCCGACTTTCTTCCCCATCTCTCTCTCTCGCTCTCTCTGTGAGATATGTCTCATGAACATGATCATGGTATGGACATGTCGAATGGTGGCATGAGCATGAACCATATGATGACGTCCATGAGCTTTTACTGGGGTAAAGACGCCACAGTCCTATTCTCCGGATGGCCTGGTCAAAGTCTGGGTATGTACCTGCTGGCTCTCTTCTTTGTCTTTTCTCTAGCTCTTTCCATCGAGGTCCTCTCCGGCTTGCCACTGCTCAAGCCAGGCACTACTCCTATTGTGGGCGGACTGATTGGGGCCAGCGTCTATGCTTTTCGCATGGGTTTCGCTTACTTAGTCATGCTTTCTATCATGTCCTTCAACCTTGGAATCTTCGTGGCCGCTGTCGCCGGCCACGCCGTTGGGTTTTGCCTCATCAAAATTCGAGATCTTGCCTTAAAACGTGAGGAGACCACGGCGTCCACCGACGTCAACAGTAAAGCTTGACTTTGTTTTTGTCAGTTCATCCGTGTTTTCAAAAGAACATATTATTATTGTGTCGTTTGTTTATTTCGTAACGTTCCTTACGTCCTCCTCGTTTCATGTGCCTGGATGATTGTTCATATGTGGGATATGTTATATGGAGATTGCCTAAGGTGTGCAGGTTTTGCATTCAATAACCTGAAGTTGTTAGATATTTATATAACTTGTTTCCTAATGTGAGGTTTAATAGGCCTTGTTATCATCAATGCAATTGTTAAAGTCTGGTTATTATTTTTAAGGGCATAGGTAAGGCTTCAATGAGACAAAAAGGTAGATAATATCCAAAAGGCAAGTGACCACCTACGCGGTATATGTGGTTACCTTTCCTTTTCCCATTCCTTCTTTGCTGGTGTGTTACGGGTTACGAGGCCCATAACAAGTTTGGGCTTATGGGGCCCAATTGGAAAAAAATATCTAAATAAAATATATTAAGACTAATCTTAGATTTTTGACAAAGTAATTGAGGTACATAGGATCAGAGCTAACCTCACAAAATGACTACTTAACGACTAAAGTGTTACGGGCCTGTGACATGACGCATCCTTTTACCCCTTACATCTCTTTTGAAAAGACTTGGAAACAAAACATAAATTTTGATACGTGTACCTTGAACCAGGATTTAAAATAAAGTTCTTGTTTAAGGTCCACAAAAGTAACAACCCTTTCGTGCTTCTTTGACTTCTTTGTCGGACAATACTGCTATTTTCCAACTCTATGTCTAAAGAATACCTCAACATGCTTGTTGGGCACTGACAAGTCCGGTTTTACCCCTTTCCCACGCCTCCGTGCCATGGTTATTCCTAAAACTTGTCAAAATTGGCAGAAAAGCCAATCAAAGACAAGCACTGAAACACAACGTTAATCAATGGAGAGTTTGAAATGTTAAAGAAGTTAAATTCTTAATATTTTCAATTGAGTCATGCGATAGAAATTATATTGAGTTAGCTATATAGCGAGTCTAGCAGAAATGTTTGAATTTCCATGTGACTTGCTTTCCAGGAAAATATTTCAGTCTTGCAAAGATCCTTAGGGTTTAAATTAGATGGCGTGGAAGACGAGCGGACACTTATGTATCTCTTTCGAAGGACTCATGAAAATACTTAAGGGTATTCTTAGCTTGTAGTCCTATCTTTTATAAGCATCATTACCATCAATAGTTCATCCTAGCTCTAAGACCTTCTCTAGTCGGAAGGCAGATTGGAATCTACTGGTGTAACATCAGTAGATAAAGCATTTTTTGTAATGGATAGCCTTGAAAAAAGTTGCTACTATTTGTCATTTGTGGTCATCCTTTTATTTCACTCCAATATTTCAACTTTCCTAAAAGCATGACTAAGAAAAGTTAGGATTAAAGCCTTCAGTTAGGTAAATGACTGTTCCATCCACACTTAAAAATGCCAAAGAATTACTAGGTTAAACACGTATCAAAAGTTTAACTTTATTTATTTATTTATTTATGAAAATATGAGTTTATTCATTTAAAAATAAAATAATACAAAAATTTAAAAATGTATTCTAATATTACAATTTATTTAAGAGAAAATTGAGTTATGAATTCTCCAATTACAACATAATAAAATATTCACTTAAAAAGGTTTAATATCCTTAAATAAGGATTTTTTCCGTAAACATTTATAAATTTGAGATATGAGAAAGAGAAAAATTTTATATAAAAAAATAATTCTAAATAAGACATCCAAGCATATACCTCATCTAAGAATTACATAAAAGAAAACTTGAGCCCAACAAATGTCTTTTTACATATGCAAAGGGACACCTACTATGTTGCTCCAAATGTTAACTCCCTCGTATGTAACTTTGGCCACATAAAAGGGTTACCTAATCTACTTAAAAAACACAAGGACAAATACTATTGTACATGGACAAAATCCGAGACGTTTAATTTACTAGAATCCGTAAATAGGGTTGCAGTTCTACGTACAGAATTCACTAGACCCTCATTGTTTGGGCCCTTAAGGGCTCGAAAAGGCCGTGCCCGTTTCCATAGGTTTTAGGAGTTTACAATATCCCGTACGATGATAGGAATTTCCTCTTCCCCCACTTTGGACTATGCCGATGGGCCCAGAAATTTCAGCTAGCAGCTTTTCTCGACCTAGAGGTGTTTCGCCCTTATCTTCCTGAAGCTTACCGTGACTATATTGTATCCACACTCCCATGCTACTGTTGTACACCAAAACGTTTCTATCTGTTGTTGAGAGAGGTTTATTAGCTTAGGAGAGGAGGGCACGATGGGTGGTCCATTGTGCCTACTCTATGGGATTTGGAAAGGAAAGAGGTGGTGAGCAATGAGAGCTATGACAGCTTAGGATTAAATGGGGTAGCTTGCAATCCGGCTTTGGATCCATTCCCGGAGGGATTGAAGGGAAAGAGAAATCGAATCGAATCGCATCTACCCCCGTGAATAATGGAGTCTACAAGTAATTAAATCATTTGGGTCCTATTGAAACTTCGTTTCCATGGAAGAGAATGAGAGTTCCATGATTTTGCATTTGGCAGATATGGGTTTGCTCAAAGCCAAGAGGCATGCAACACGGCGGTGAATGAATTGTTCAGCACATTGGACATGCTTTCCCGGGACCCGTGTGGAGGTACGCTGACCCTTGCTGATGTTTGCTTGTTTACTACAATGTCCTCTTAAAGTGCCCCAAGAAGAAGCTAGTTGAGTATCCCGATCTTTATGCCTACATGCGTGACATTTACCAAGTCACCAATGTTGCTCTGTGGCTATTTCATTGTTTGTTGAATTTCCTAACTTTTGAAACTTTTGTATTGACTTCAGTTTTAATAGTTTAGAATTCATGGGATAGCTAGGTGTAGAATTGGACTAACAAAGTAAACTACTTTGTAATGAGGAAAGTTAATAAAAGTTCTTAGGAGATATTAAAGGATGAAGTCTAGGATTGAGATGGATGGTCAAGAAAAAATTTGATGTGTTACAATTTACTGTCTATGAAAGATTCCAATTCTAAACAAGGTGTACGCATGGACGCATTTGACTGGAAAAGTCAAGTCAGATTTCCAAACTCTCAAGTGATGGTGGAAACTCGATCACTGGCCACAGATTAACAAAGATGACAACTGAAGATTGTAGATTGGCCCATTTGAGTTTGTTCCATGGTGGAAGATCATGATTAACAGTGGTGGAAAACGGTGCATGAGGAGTTAGGTTTCCGATTGGGTCATAAGCGGGTTTGGCAATTTGCTGAAGATGTGATGGATGCTCATGTGCAGGTTTAGCACGTGCATTGCATGATCCACAAGCATAGCAATCACATGTGAAGCTCATGCACAATTTTTTTTTTTTGGTATTATCATTTGTAGGTGTTGCAAGGAGAATTTCTGTGAGAAAATATTGATGAAATTGTTGTTTGAGAGAAAGCTTGTTGAGGCTCCTATTTTGATGTGGATGATGAAATAAAAATTATAGGTATTTTCCCTTCTTTTTTTAAGATACAAACAAAGAATATGATAATATGATAATTGATTTAAGAGAAACAATAATAATTTGAATAGGATGTAGACTCTTTAATGGTTTAAATTCTACATAAAAACTTCATTTGTTGCAAAGTCCCTTAACTTCTACAACTGTTGATGGCCTTGAGGTGGAGAAGGTGTTACGTGTGAGAAGCTTGTGATGACATGCAAATGCTTAGAGAAGAGAAACATGACCCAAGAGAAGTATAACTACAATAGAGATGCCTAAAGAACTTTGGCTTAAGAGAGACATGGTTTAAAAAGAGAGAAGGTTAACACAATAAATAAAGGATTATGTTGAAAAAACACTTACAGAGAGTTTAATATTTTAATATAATATATGGATGTTGTACTAATTGTTCCAAAGGGGAGATTGTAAAATTAGTGAAATAAGTTGGTCAAGTGGCAAATTGTAACATCTTAATTTGTAAGTGGGTATATATATGATTATAGAAATAAGGTTTTCATCTACAAATAAAAGAAGGATAGAGTAACCTAGTGGACTAATTGAATGAGAGCGTCTTTTAGGGTTGGCTATAGAGCCTCATGAGCTTGTTATGAATGCCTTATGGATTGTAGATGATGAGAAAATTTATATGAAATGATGACCATTTGATAAGATGGAAAGTAAGAGAAAACTAATGAGAAATGTATTTGGAAAACATATAATGTTAATTTAGTCTAAACATCTTTAAATTTGTTCTATTTGTGTATATAAATTTATGTTATTGTATATTAGCTTCATATGTTGTTAATGGTGCAATCTTAACATTCCTATTAGCCCTAACAAGAAAAAACCGCAAATGGGCCACTAAAATATGGAAATTCGCTGGTTGCCATCTCATTCAACTTACCCATCTTGAACTGTTTCTACATTTATTTTCTTTACCTTTGATTAATAACTGGTTGGTCATTCATCCACCATCAACAGCCTTTATACATGCTTTTTTCAGGTCATTTTTAATGATCGCGCGCTCTGTTACTTCTCGAGGGAGATGTTGACGGATGAAGTGACCCCTCACTTCATCAAATGCCGATGGAGATCCTTCCATGTTTCCACACAACAGTCGACTTCCTGGTTAATGACGTTAGCAATGACATGGGCCATGCACATAAAAACTATCTTCTTATTGACCTTTCCTGTGCACTTCGCCCCAGGGAATGCAATTAGCAGTTGGTTTTGTTTTTGTTCCTTTTTTCTTTCTAAAAGTCGGGTATCGCAATAACCTTTGTGAAGCCAAATCCGTGACAAGCACTGAAAAAAGCTTATAAAGCATCTATTTAATCTTATCAAGTCTTTCGTTTTACACCAAAAGTCTAATCAAGCATCTTTTCGACTTTCCCCACAGTGGTTGCTTCATGGTCGTGCAGGCCCGAGAAACATTCATGGAGTCCGTACGAATGATTTCGCTTTTATGGTGTACAAACGGCCAAAAAGCTGTGCATAAATAAATATACATGAACAAGAAACCCTTTCATTCCCCAGTACCAAATCATCCCGACTTTCTCTTCCATCTCTCTCTCTCTCTCCCCCTCTGCGAGATATGTCTCATGAACATGATCATGGTGGTCTAATGAACATGGCTTTTTCCGACTCCATGTCGAACGGTAGCATGCACATGAGCTTTTACTGGGGTAAAGACGCCATGGTCCTGTTCTCCGGATGGCCTGACCAAAAGCTGGGTATGTACCTGCTGGCTCTCTTCTTTGTCTTTTCTCTGGCTCTCTCCATCGAGGTCCTCTCCGGCTTGCCACTGGTCAAGCCAGGCACCACTCCTATTGTAGGCGGGCTGATTGAGGCCGGCGTCTATGCTCTTCGAGTGAGTTTCGCTTACTTAGTCATGCTCTCTGTCATGTCCTTCAACCTTGGAATCTTCATAGCCACCGTCGCTGGCCACACCGTTGGGTTTTGCCTCATCAAAATTCGAGATCTTGCCTTAAAACGTGCAGAGACCACGTCCTACACCGCCACCACTAGTAAAGTTTGATTTTCCATTTCTTTTTTTTTTCTTTTTTCTTTTTTTTGAATGTCGGCTCCTCCGGTGTTTTCAAAAGAACATATTATCGTTGTGTCGTTTGTTTAATTCTTAAAGTTCTTTACATGCTCCTTGTTCCATGTCTAGTTAGATTGTTCAAGGGTGAGAGTCTGAGTCCGTCTAGCCCAGTATCTGTGAGTATTGTGGTATGGAGGTTTTGCATTCAATAACACGTAGTTGTTGATTATATATCTTAAGTTGTTGTTACCTAACTTGAGTGTTTATACGCCTTGTTATCATCAATGCGAATGTTAAAGTCTGGTTATTTTTTCAAAGAAAGACTTAGGTAGGGCTTCAATGAGACATAAGGGTACATAATATTCAATAGAGAAGTGACAACATACAAAGTCTATGTTGTTACCTTTTCCTTTCCCATTCCTACTTTGCCAGTGCTGTTAAGAAAGGACCGTGTTATCGACAATTATTACTATTCTTACCTGCGTCCTAAATTTGAAAATTGGTGTGACATGACGCATCCTTTTACCCGAAAGATAAAAAAGAAAAACAAGTAAACAAAAGCACCGGAGAGCCCGCAATGCCATTTGGGGGACACTCCAAAATAATAACGACCGGTGTATCTTTAGAAAATATTCCTGAGCTGATTGGTGCCAGAGGGCGACGGCCTTTCCATGTCACTGCACATGCCTTTTTAGCTGGAAAGCAAGCCTAGAACGTGAGATCACATCACAAGGCACTAATCTTATTGTTAAGCTAATAGTAGATTGGGAATCAGTATGGGCAAAGGCAAACGATTCATCCGAGAGTCTTTCTGACTTGTTATCCTCCTACGTCATTCGTAATTGGCAAATATTTACCTCCGCCAAAGAGAAAATTCATTTGAATCAATGTTGGAAAACCGGTAAAAATCAATCTTCATCTCTTATTTTAGGCTGCTGTAGCAGCACTAAACAATGGAATCAACCTTGCTGACAGCAATTCTTACAGTGCGCATCAACGTTTGAATTTGAGAGGTGATGAGGCGTGATGCTGCTCTTCCACTTGCCCGGTGGGACCTAAAGGGCCGCTAGAGAAGGAGAGTCCCTAATGGCTTATCCTGAAGCTATTAAATATGTGGGTCCGGTGGGTGCAACTTGGGGGCGGTGGCAATGCAACCAAGCCTTTTCTTTTTGTTTTTGTTTTTTGGCACTCGAAGAAACCCCCAACACCCAGCCCTGAATGGTGAGATAGCAAAAGACTGGGCGGCACGCAAAAAGTTGGTTTGCAGGATTCTTGAGTGTTTTATGTCAATATGTTGAAGCAAAGATGCATCGCCGTTGTTCTGTATGTTTGGTTGCTTTCCATTGTTGTAAGAGGTTTTCACTACGGTGAATACAAACAAGAGTAAATGTTTATGAGATCTGAGCTTTTATCTTTGTGCAGAATACTTCAAGACATCAAATTCATGTCTATAGTTTTCTGCTTCTTTTTTTGAGTGATTAGCTTCCGCAATATTAAGAAAATGGCTCTATTTCTTTAACAAAAAAAAAAGAGTAACCTCTCTAATTCTCTGTTCAAGTTCCTTTCTAGACTCTTGCATTTTTTCAGCCTGCACTCTCTCCGTTCTCTTTTAAGACCTCCTAAGTAGTCGAAGATGTTGCAACACATTGGAGGCCACTCTCAAGCTTCTGATAGATTTCCCTATGCTCCTCCTCACTAATTGGGAAGACACAAACAAGAACCAATGCCACCTAGGCATACTCTATCGAGACAGAATTCATCAGGAAGAAATCAGACCAAACAGATCCCACCATTGCCAACAATCACCAATTATTCAGACCCACTATACCTCCCCACCGGTGACAAAAACAAGCATCCTTGGTCTCATTTAAACTAACCAGACCAAAGAACTACATTACCTGAGCCAAGCCGTGAGAATTTCTCGTTACGATTCCTTATCTAATCAAACTTGTCACTAACATGTCAAGTTTGAGGGGTGTGTTAAAGTTACTATTCTGAACAAACTTATTTGGTTGTAACGTGAGAGAATTATGATCATGGCATGTTTGTAATTATAAGCAACGTGGGAGATATTATCATGAACGAGAATGCTGAAGGTGCATGCACTGTGCTGGAATATCTGGGAACAGAAGACCCACTTACTGCCTGAAGGCGTACGAAAAGGATATATCTGAAAGTGAATCCGTGGGTTCAACAAACGAAGCTACAGACTCGATAAGTAAAGAGGTCCCACAAATCCTGCTGTTTTGATCTCATGATAGAGCTCTTAAATGCTTGCAATTACCTGTGTTGCGTGATGATGTATTTCCAACAAGTTGTGTCTAGCATTTGTGCAAGTTGTTCACAAGTTGTGCTCTGTGATTTTGCTACGTTAGTTGCCTACATAAAGGCACTCAACGGTTGTAAAAAAATAAGCAAACTTTGAAAGGCTTAGTTGCTTCACTCCACGCTCTCTCTCCTTCTATGTTATCTCTTCTCACCCTCGGCTCTATCCAAAGCCATGTTCTATCTCCTGTGAATGGTAGCAAGGCCAGGGTCACCCGACCCTACGTCTATGAAAGTTTCACCTATTCTCCTTATTTTACTTCTTTTGAATTCAGTGTGCTTCTTTATAGCTTATGCTATGTTTTTTAATCATCTTCTGCACTCACATTTGTTTATATATCTTATGTTCTTTATCTCACTTTTTTGTTATAATTTTGATGCTTTGGTTTCATCTCCTTTGTTTACAAACTCCTTAAACTTCCTTATTCAATCAATTTGTTCACCAAATCAAACCCCTCAAGCTTAGAAACAGAAGGTTGCATGTTGTCATATTCAATAAACCCACCAAACTCTTAGTTTCAATTTGGTATCAAAGTAGGGGGATTAACCTTTAAGGTTAATCTTCGGCTCTTAGGATTATTTGTTCTATGGTATACTTTATCTTTTTTTTTCAAGCATAGCCAAATGGCATCAAAGAATTATTCTACTGCACACTAAACAAAATTTGCCAAACCAGGAAGTGATCCTAATTTCACAAAAGCTCTTCAAGGCTCCTCCTAAAGGCTTTTAGATCTCAATTTGTCAGGTTCTAGAAAGGCACACCAAACCCTGTAAAAGGTTTGGACAATATTAGAATTATAATGAGACGAAGAGACCACCAATGGTCCAGGTGCAGTCACGTCAAATGGTGAACATGACCATTGAAAGGTGGCCCCATAGTCTTCTGAAGGGAGATAACGAGGAGTAATCTCTTCTAAGGAAGCATCATCACTAATTGTTGTACATAAGCCAGAATCCACCTCTAATGAACCACCTACTCTAGAGGAGGAGGGTGAAAGAGCATTTTCCAAAATATTAATATTGTTAATACACCCCCCCCCCCCGGGCCTAAAACTTGGCATGTGAAGGCCAAGTTTGCTTCACTGAATAGCAAAGTCCCGAGTTGACAAGGGTTTTGTGAACATGTTTGCAAGCATCTTTGAGGGGGAAACATGAAAGGTAATTCAGGTCCCTTAGGCAACTTTTTCGTGTACAAAATGATAATTAATCTCTAAGTATTTTGAACGACTATGAAACACCAACTTGGTTGAGAGTTGTAAGGCAAGTAGATTATCACTATGCAAGATGGTAAGCATAAGAATACCTACTCCAAGATGGCGCAAAAGATGTAATATCCAAGTAATTTCAACTATCCTAGTTGCTAGTGCTTGATATTCTACCTCCATAACAAAACCCAAGACTGTGGATTACCGCTTTGCTATCCATGAGACTAGATTATACCCAAGGAAGATACAAAAGCCTATTATGGAACGTCAAGTTCCTGTACATCCTGTATAATTTGAATTTATGTGCCTAAAGAGAGTTGTGGCACTTTGGCAATGAAATCAAAGGCTAATATCAGTGGTTCCATGAAGATAGCTAAGAACTTGTTTCAACCTATAAAAGTCCACTATTGTCGGTGATGCCATTTTCCAACACAATTTGTTTAAGCAAAACTTAGATTTGAACGTGTAAGAGTCATGTATTGCAATGCTTCAAGAATACTATGAAACTGAGTTAGATAATCAAATAGCTCATCACCATGTAGGACTTAAGTAGTTTTGGTTGTCATGGGAGTTGTCAAGCTCTTACAATGAGTCATATATGCATGTTACAAGATGTCTAAAGCATATTATTGTTGAATAAAATGAGCCCTTCAGAATTATGCACCACTTGCACTCTAAGAAAAAAGTGCAACAGTTTGAGGTCCTTCAATGGAAATTTTCCTCCGAGATAATCAATAAAAGTTTGCAGAACTCATCAAAATTTCTTGTAATGATTATATTATCAACATATATTAAAAGCCAAACTACATCCTTTCATTGTTATAAATAAACAATGACAAATCAAACAAAGAACTAAGAAAACCAACATCTTGAAGAACAATTATGAGTTCATCAAACCAAGCTCTGGGTGCCTGCTTAAGGCCATAAAAAGCACCTTCTAATCAACAAACATGATTGGGAAAATGAGAGTTTTCGAAACCCTGAAGGTTGTTCCATGATACAACCTTGGTTAACTTCCCACGAAGAAAGGTGTTATCTATATCACATTGCCTGAGATACCACCCTAGAGTGCAAGCCAATGCAAGAATAACCTTAATAGTAGTGGGACGAACAATAGGACTGAAAGTTTCCCATAAATCAATTCTAGGTTCCTAATGAAACCCTTTAGTGACTAACCGAGCCTTTAGTTGTTCAAGGGTTCCGTATGCTACTACCCTGGGTTTAAACACCCACTTGTAACCAACTATATTCATATTGGCTTGTCGAGGAACTAAGGTCCAAGTAGAATTATTATGCAAAGCCATCATCTCAACTTGCATGGCAAAAAGCCAACCAAGATGTTTCAAAGCTCATTAAAGTGATGTTGGAACTTTTGGTACATTGAGTGAAGCTATGAGAGCATACTTAGGATTTGATTTCTTATCCCATGTTGACTTCTTGTTGCCATAGTTTGTGTCCGAGACGAAGAAGTTGCACGTGCAGTTGGACTGCCTTTATTAGGAACTTCTAAAAAGGTTATTAGGTTATCTTAAGGAAGTGAATGAAGAAAGTCAGATGACGAAACTATGGATTGCGGGGTTTCTTTTTCAATAGGTGTGGTTGGTAAAGGAAATTGGTTCGGGTGCTTCACTTCCTGGAGCTTAGGGTGAGTGAATACAAATAACCAAGGTTCAGTAAACAAAGGTATGGTTGTGGTTTGGGTTTCTTCAAATAGTTCAGTGGGAACTATCTGTAAGGTATAATGACTAACCAAGAAGGGGGGGTTGAATTGGTTTTCTAAGAAACAATGTAATAATGTCCTAATTTTATTCCAACAATTAGATATCAATGATAGCCAAAAGATAGACAACCACACAATTGTAAAGCAAGTATAGACAGCAAGAAAGACATAAATTTTCCACGATAGTTCAGCCTTTTTCACTTACTTCCACCCTCTTCTTCCTCTAACTTAATCAGCTAGATTCCTCTTTACTAACAAAGGTGAAGAAAGTCCTCTTCACACTTTTAACTCCTCCTCAAGGAGTTACATAAGTCATCAATTACAAAGATACGGTTGACTCAACCTTATTACAATTGTGTTTCCTTAAAGATATATGATTTTAGAGGAATAATGCTTATCAAAAAGCTAATCAAAGATATACAATGTCAATCCAAGCTCTAATCATGAAACTCCCAAATTTGTCAAATTAGAGTTTCAGATTTTCAACTCTATTTATGTGCATATAATGTGTATAGATCAATTAGCACATAAATGAGCAAATACAATTATAATATTTCACAATAAAAAGATCTTCAATGAATACCAACAAACGTTACCCTAGATTGGGCAATAATACAAAATCGGATCAAGATGGCAGCAAATGAGTAACTTCTCAAAGCTTCTTTTGATTTTTTAGAAATATGATCATCAACCTCTCTCTTAAGACCATTAAAATGAGCTTTTATATGATAATCAAATACACATAGCCATTTAGGGTTTTTTGTCAAACTTGACACACCCGTAAGGATCTTCCTATTAAAAGTGAGAAGATTTCCATCAATCAATAGTGTCGACTTCAAACTTCACTCTAAATTGACCATTTTAACAATCAATCCACTCCAAAATATTCTCATTGGAAAGTCAATAGCCTCAAATAAAAAAAGATATAGTCAAGCGAAGCTTCTCAAGTGTTTGAGAATTAGGGCTTCGTTCTGAATTGTCACAACCCTATATTGGTGCACTTAAATGAAATGGCATCATTTGCTTTTAGACCATTTCATATCAGCGCCTAATCAAACCTTAGGAGCCACGCCTTCAAACGCTTTACGAGCTGAGCTCTTAAGTGACTTGTGGGTTGAGATCTTAAGTGACCTGAGGGCTGAGCTCTTAAGTGGCCTGCACCTTGAATAAATCTATCATCATTTTCTCATAAAAAATATTTCCATTAACAATAATCTTGAGCATATATAAAGTTGCTTCATAAGAAAACGTAAAAACCTTGTTACTTTATAATATCATTTATAGATATTATAATTTGCACACCTTTTACTTCCTTGATGTTCATTATTACACATGAATATATGAAAAAAAACATTTATACAAATATTATATGCAACCAAGAGTTTGTCACAACAAAACATACCTTTTTCCAACATTATCTTTCTGGATGTAGTATTTAAAGGCTAGTTTATCATACAATGTTCAGGCTCAAAGACCTGAGATATTGCTGAAAAGTGTGCGGCTTCATAAGGTAGAAACATAACTTCAATTGCTTCAGGTGGTTTTGCTACAATTTTATTATCATATGCATGAAGTTGAAGCTATGTGTTGTCGTTATTGGATAAATAACAAGCTGAAAATGGGTCTAGAGATAAGACCAAAGCTATAGGATTGGTTGTTAATTTAGTCAATGGTGCATGCAACTCTAAGGTGTTAGCTTCTCCATGAGTTTTGGCTGAATCATGGAGGACATGTCCTCCATAATTTGGAACGAGTTCCATATGTGTCCCATTTTCTTCCAAACCATCTTTATGGCTAATATCCAATTACATGTCCATCATTACAGGGTAAGTTGTTTTTTGTGACATTTAATTGTCTCTCTCTAGCTTCTTCTACTGAGGATCTTGGCTTGTCATTATCTTTGAAGGGAAAAATATTCTTTTCGAAAATAATATGTCTAGAGACAAAGATTTTCCAAATAGAAGGATCCAACACCTGTACCTTTTATGTTTAGAATTATAACCAAGAAAAACACATGCAATGGATTTTGCTGACAATTTGTTAGTAGGAATTGCGTGAAGGCAAGAATAGCACTGGGTTCTAAAGATCCTTAAAGAATCATAGTCACGGACAAGATTGTATAGCACTTCAAAAGGAGATTTATTCTCTAAGGTTCTTGAGAGCAGCCTATTAATAATATAGACAAATGTAAGAAAAGCTTTTATCCAATATTTTCAAGGCATATTGGCTTGTGTCATCATAGATCGTCCCAAATCTAATATGTGTCTGTATTTCCTTTCTGCAAGTCCATTAATGTTATGGAGTATAGGGACAAGAAAACTGATGTAATATCCCCTTTTCACATAGAAATTTATCTAGCTCAAGACTTGTATACTCACCGCTATTATTAAAGTGTAGAATTTTAACTTTCTGTTCAAACTTTCGTTCAACCATTTCATTAAAGTCCACAAAGTTCTAAAAGAAATCAAACTTCTTTTTCATAGGATAAAGCTACATGAAATAGGTACATTCATCAATTAGAACTACATAATACAAAAAGTTTTGGCAAGAAAGAACTAATGAAGGACCCCACACATCATTGTGAATCTTTTCAAAAGGAACTCTGCTTTTATTTGAGGATAATGAAAAAGGTAAACAATGACTTTTGTTAATCAAACAAGTAGAGCATGATTCAAGCATATCACCTTTGACTTTTATTTTCCCTTGCATTGGTAAAGACTTCACAACATGCATGTTTGTATGTCCCAGATGATAATGCCATGTAGTTCCATATGTGATATGTTGATACTGAGCAAAAAAAACAGGTATCCCATCGCTTGGTAGGACATACAGTCCATCTCTTCTATATCCCCCGAGTAAGATTTCCTAAGTGCTTAGGTCTTTTATAGCAAAAGAGTCTTTGTCAAATAACAATGCATAGGGATAATCATCAGTAAGTTTTGATATTAACAATAAATTATGTTTTATTTGTGGAGTAACTAGAACTAATTTGAGTTGGATGGGTCCATTATTTAATGAGACTATTCCAACATGAGTAATTAGTAATTTGTGTCCATTTCCAACAAGAATCTTATTGGATCCCTTGTACAAAGCTAAGTGGAAAAGTTTACCTACTATATCAACAATATGAGTTGATGCTCCAAGGTCAGCTACCCAATCATTTCTAGGCCTTTCATTTATTTTAATAGTAGCAAGTGCTTTGGGAATATTGTTTGCTTAGAAGGCATGATTAAATCACCTTCAACATTCAAAGGTTGAATGCCCTTGCTTTTCACAATTCTAACATGTCAAGGTAGTATGGGCAAGGAAAGTTTTAGGATTACTTATCCAATTTTCTGTCATCACCATCCCCTTCTATTTGTCGTTGTTGGTCCAAAACCTCTTCTTTGAGAGGTAAATGGGTAACCTCTCCCTCTAGAAGGTCCTCTTCCACCCCTTTTTCCACCTCGTTGTGTGAAGAATGCAGTGTTTTCATTAATGGCTAGATTGCTCAACTTCTTATAATAGCCAAGTCTAGTTTCATACACCTACAGTTATGAGATTACTTCATTAAACTTTGGCACTGATGGTCTGAACATTGTTGACTTAAGGGATTCATATTTCTCATCAAGTATTTCCATCCAGCAAAAAGTTTTTACTAAGTCGGTGAGCGGCTTTTTAGTGGCACTGAGCTTATTTAAAATATTCTTAAATTCAATAAGAAAGACAAACAAAGTTTTACCTTCTTTTTTAAGATTACTAAGGTCAATAATTCACACTCCCTAGTTTCAGTTCTTTGGGAGAAATGATTATTGAGAGCATCCCATACTTGAGCTATAGTTTCTAGCTTAAAGACGTGCCCCATTGCTTCTTCTGATAGCATGTTGATGATCTATGATCTCACTAAAGCATCACTTTGTTTCCATGCTTCGTAGTTTGGATTGTTTTGAACCTTACCATCGCTGGCAATAACTGAGGCAACCAAACACTCAATTTCCCTAGTTACAAACCTAGTAAGCCTCTAGGTTTGAAGTAGTGACTTCATCTGAGTCATCCAAGATAGATAATGGCCTTCTATCAATTTCATAGTAACAAAGTTACTAACATTGACATTGGTGGGAAAAGGATAAGTGGGTTGTTAAGCCATGATACAAAAGCAGTCTGAATGAACTGGCTTTGATACCAAAATGAAAATAATATTTATAACAAATACAAAGAAAACTAACAAGTGTTTGAACTAAGAAAGAAAACAAGAGAGGAAGAAAATGAAGCAAAAGTTATATTGCAAGAGAACACTTGAGTCTATTTGCTTACTTATAGATTAGTTCTTACAAGGCCTCTATATAGCCAACCAACATAACAAAAGACAAAATACAACTTGCATGCAACTTGCATGAAAAGATGTAACCTAACTTGCCAAGATGCTCATCATCACGTAATGTAGACTTGTAAGCATTTAAGAAACTTGACATGAGATAAAACATAATATTTGCAGGCCCTCCACTACTTCTTCAAGTCTCCAATTACATGTGTTAACCCATGGACTCTTCTTCAAACAATTCTTCCTCGTAAACCCTTAAGGTAGCAAGTAGGTCTTTTACACCAAGATATTCAACCACAGCACACATTCTAGCTTGATTATCATAATTCTCATTCAAGAGAATATCTTCCATATTGCTTGTATTTGCCACTGTACTGACATTGTAATCCACTATAGGTCTATTCTCATCTTCATCATAATTCCCTGTGTTAAGCTCTTCATTACCTTCCATGTTTAACCATGAAAGTGCCACAACATCTTCATAGTTGAACCCATTTAGAAAATTGTCACTTGCTAAATCCACTACTTGAGCTATATACATTGAAAAGTCTTCATTCATTCCAAAAGGATAATTGGTTAAACTCATACTAGGATCCACCTCCAAAGGCAACACGGGTGATAAAAGTTCTTGTCTAATCACCAATGATTTAGGTAAACATGGAAACAAGTCTAAACATGTGCCTGAACCCAAAACATTTGAACCTAAGTCATTCTCTCTTTGATGAAAGGATTCTTCTACCTCAAGAATAGGTGGCATACTTGAATTCACTAACCGACATGTAGGTTCCATCATTTCAATGATTCCACCACTTTAGGATGTATTCAAACATAATTCATCAACACCTTCCTCTTGTCCAGCATAGAAGGTTTGGACAATATTGGAATTATAATGAGATGAAGAAACCACTAACAGTCTAGGTGCAATCATGTCAAATGGTGAACATGACCATTGAAAGGTGGCCCTATAGTCTTCTGGAAGGAGATAATGAGAAGTAATTTCTTCTAAGGAAGCATCATCACTAACTATGGATTGAGGGGTTTCTTTTTCAATGGGTATGGTTGGTAAGGAAATTGGTTCAGGTGCTTCAATTCTTAGAGCTTAGGGTGAGTGAATATAGATAACCAAAGGTTCAATAAACAAGAGTATGGTTATGGTTTCGATTTCTTCAAACAGTTTAGTTGGAACTATTTCTCTAGATGTAATAGTTAAAGGCTAGTTTATTGTACAATGTTTAGGTTCAGAGAGTTGAGATACTACTAGAGAGTGTGCTGGTTCGTAAGGTAGAAACACAACTTCAACTACTTTACCGGGTCAACCTCTGCCTCTACCCCATGTTTACTGTCTCTAAGAATCTTCCCATATTCAAACTTCTTTTTACATCCCATTCACACTTCAGTTAAGAGTACTACATAAGCGACACATAGAGATGCCGAGTCCACCTTCAAAACAAAAGACTAAACAAAGCATGGAATTCAATAAGCTCCCTGAACTCCAAGAGGAAACTAGTTTTTCTAGTTCTTATATCTGTAGTCTAGTGAACAGCTCATGTCTTTAAGAACCAAGGACCCTATAAACCCCAAACACCTAGACTTTAGTGTTGATGGTGTTTGTAGCCAAAATTCTATGAAATTTGGTGAAGGTTCTATTGAAACCCTTCAAGCACAACAAACCCTATATCTTCAGCAACATAAAAAATAAGTTTGAATGAGACTTTACACTAGTAAGCTGCACTAACAAAGGCTTCTTAATATGGCCAAGGTTAAGAGATAGATCATTGCTACCCTTAAATCCCACAAGGTGGCAATGAAACAAGCCAACAAACAGAAACACTAATAGACACAAGAAGAATAACACCAACAACCATGCCACCCATGTTTCAATCAAGATGGGAATATCAAATTAAGTAGAAATCTCAGAGAATACCCATCAAGAACAACTAATTTTCCTCATTCTCTAGGCATTCTTTCCTACACATCTTTCTCTAATCCTCCTTTAGCTCCATATCATATCCTTTCTCCAGGCCTCCTACTTCCCCATTTGCCCCACCATCTTTTATTAGTACTCTAAATTTCCCATTTCTAACTCAACCTTTGGGCCTAAATCTTAATTTCCATAATTTTAACAACTTGGACACTACTCTTGGGGATAATAAGATACCATCATTATCTTCATCCTCATCCTCATCCTCATCCTCATCTCCACCATCATCCTCGTTCCAGAATGTTTTTGTAACTAGAGATTAGAAAGTTCCATCTATTACACTATCTTGGTAGGAAGTTGGGACTCTTACACTGCCATATGCTATGGGTTTGAATTTCCTACTTGGTTGAATGCAAATGATTGCTGCTTGCAAGAACATGTGAACAATTACTTTTGCGAGGACTACTTCCAAGATCCTACCTTGCCTTGCATGGACATTGAAGAAATTAAAGGCATGGATGGGAGTGGTTAGCCTGATAAGGATTACTTCCCTTTTCTCATATATTTTGATGAAATTTTTAGACCTATTTTTTTTTCCTACATTAAAACTCCACAATCCTAGAAGCTTTTTTCTTTTCGATCTTGATAATGAGGCTTGCAAGGAAGTTAAATGCATGCAAGCTATAATGGAAAATAATGGAAGAGAGAAAAGAGCATGCTCTTTTCCTTTTTCACCTACTTTTCTTCTTATTCCTTAATTTTATAGTCTTTTTCATATCATATTTGAAGATTATTGCATGCACCACACACCTTAGTGGAACAGTGGCTGTTTTTTGAGTTGTGGTGCAGTGGCAATTGCCTCCACTTTATATTTTGTACCTACATAATTAAATTATATAATATTATTTCTCTTTTTTTCCCAAAAAAAAATGGCTATGCTTGAAAAACGAAGATAGAGTATACGATAGAACAAATAATCCCAAAAGCCAAAGATTAACCTCAAAGGTTAATCCTTACTCTAATACCAAATTGAAATTCAAAGTTTGGTGGGTTTATTGAATATGGCAACATGTGACCCTTTGTTTCTAAGCTTAAAGGGTTTGATTTGGTGAACAAATTGACTGAATAAGGAAGCTCAAGGAGTTTGTAAACAAAGGAGATAAAACCAAAGCATCAAAACTATAACAAAAAGAAGAGATGAAGAACAGAAGATTTATAAACAAATTTAAGTACAGAAAAAGATTAAAAAACATAGGAAAAACTATAAAGAAGCACACTAAATTCAAAAAAAAAAAAAAGGAGAATAGGTGAAACTTTCATAGACATAGGGCTGAGTGGCCCTGCTACCATTCACAGAAGATAAAACATGGCTTTGGATAGAGCCGAGGTGAAAAGAGATAACAGAAAAGGAGAGAGAGCATGGAGTGAAGCAACTAAACCTTTCAAAGTTTGCTTATTTTTCTACAACCATTGAGTGCCTTTATATAGGCAACTAAGGTAGCAAAATCACAAGCACAACTTGCACACAAGTTGCACAAATGCTAGACATAACTTGTTAGAAATACATCATCACATAACATAGGTAATTGCAAGCATTTAAAAGCTCTGTCATGAAATCAAAATAGTAGGATTTATGGGACCTCTTTACTTATCCAAGTTTGCAGCTTCATTTGTTGAACCCATGGATTCACTTTCAAATATATCCTCTTCATATGCCTTCAAGGCAACAAGTGGGTCTTCTATTCCCATATATTCTAGCACAATGCATGCACCTTTAACATTCTCATTCATGATGATATCTCCCACATTGCTTATAGTTACAAACATGCCATGAGCATAATTCTCTCATGTTATAACCAAATAAGTTTGTTTAGGATAGTAACTTTAACATTTCTTTGCTGGCAAAGAACAAACTAGTGTTCATAGAAGGCAATATCTAGCACTGGAAAAAAAAGCTCTCCCTAATTTCATTTCTAGGAGATAGAATGCAACATGTTTTTCATGGATGAAGAATTTTCCAACCTTTAAAACCAGCTCTGGTGCATACTTGCACTAATTGAGGTATATGCCTTATGTGAACGGATGATCTTAATCCTAAAAAAGTATTTACATTGCCCTAGATTTTTCATATGAAAAATTATGTGCAAGTGTTTTTTGAATTTCATAATCACAGAAATCTTACTCCAAGTGATGAGAATATCATTAGCATAGAAAAGGAATATGATAAAAGCATCTTTAGTCCGTATAGCGAACAAGGCATAATTATGTTTGGATTAATGAAAATTGTTAAACAATAAAAATTGTAGCAAAAGGGAAAGTCACATCACCGTAACTCCTACTCCACATATGAAGGACACGTGCAAGAGCAACACATCTCTCGCATCTCACTGTTGTAATTATGCACCGTCTCTCCAAGGCAAGACCATTCTCTCCGAACATCAACAATTAGAGACCCATGAAGAACGCTACCACCATAATTCCAAATCTGGACAGAAGCAGCAACATTCCAACACAGAAAGATCCGCTGCATTCATTACCGACTGCAAAAGGAAAGATTCAAAACCCATTTGAATATTCTCAACCGAAAATCAGAAACTTTCCTAAACGATTTCATGGATTTTCGGCGACTCTGAAAACTTTCCCATTCACGCATATCTTCTGGGTTTATTTCCTTTCCATGTTTATACGAGCAACCTATCTATATAAGGTGCCAAAACTGTACAGACAAATCATCGAAGTGAATATTTTCTCCTTTGCATTTACTTGTGTCGATCCAAGGTATTCTTAGATTTGCTGAAGGATTAAAGAGATTATTTAATCTCTTTTGTTTTTTAGTCAATTTTCAATTCTATCTAAAACCAACTAAAATTAGACCTTTATAGATTTCACATACCACTATCTCAAAGCTTGGTTTGGCCCACATAATGATGTTCATAAGCAACATAAAATCCTCTCCCCTTGATAAGGAAATCCGAGAGGTAATTGCATGTAAACCTCCTCTATCAAGTCACCATGCAATAAAATGTTCTACACATCTAGTTGATAAAGATTTCAATCTTTAACAATAGCTATGCTAATTACTGACCTCATTGTTATGGACTTTACAACTAGTAAATAAGTCCCATCATAATCAATCCCCTTTAGTTGGGTATATCCTTTGGCCATTAACCATGCCTCATATCACTCAATCATCCCATTAACATAATATTTCACCTTACACACTCATTTACATCCTATGACTTGATGTCCAATTGGAAATAGCATGACATTCCATGTGTGATTAGCCTTTAAGACCACTAACATGTGATTTATAGCCTCAACCCAATGGTTATCCTTAAGTGTCTAATTAGAAGTCTAGATGGGAGGTCGTGTAGGCCAAAATGACTGTTGAGGAGCCAGTGGTGGATGTTCCAAAGAAGCCTACAATGGTGGATCAAAAGATGACTTAAGTTCCAAAGAAGGTAATATAGGCTATGTGATTCTAATGATTAAACAAGTTCCAATGGTACCTCTAGTGTGATTATCTATGGATTGCACATCTAAATGATATTTGAGAAAGGAATCAGCTGATCTAGAGACTTATCACAAGTTGGGTTTAAAGGGTGACTCACAGAGAAAGGGAACTCATATTCGTAAAATGTGACATCTTGACTAACAAATATTTTTCCACTCTTAAAATTACAAACTTGGTAACCCTTCTACAAGGAATTGTAACTAGGAAAGATACAAGGGACAACTCTAGATATGAACTTATCCCTAGCACACAAAATGATGGCTTAACACCTATAATTAAAAATCCTTAAACGGTCTATTAATGGAGGCTTACCATGGAATAACTTAAAATGAGGCAAATTTATAAGTGTTGCACTTGGTATTCATAAACATCTATGAATTTGCTTGAAATATCAGTATCAAAGCCTACACTACATCTAACAAATGTTGATGTCCACACTTTACTATCCATTTTGTTAAGGGGTATATACGCAAGAGCTTTTATAGATGATGTCACAAAAGATTAGATAAGAAGTACAAGCAATTGAAAAACACTCATTGTCATTATCAAAGCGAATGTGCTTAATTATAATACCATATTATATTTCAACCATGGATACAAAGGATTGAATCATCCCAAAAACTTAGTCTTTAAAATGTAAAATAAATGTCCAAGTCACATATTAAAAATCATCAATACTTGTCAAAAAATAACGTAACTTGTCATGGTTGGGTTCCTTATGTAGTCCCCATAACCTCATATGAATGAGACCAAAGATAGCATGACTAATGGTTTGACTTTATGGAAAATATAGCGTGTTTGTATTGCAAATGGACATATAAGGCATAAAATAATAGTTGGGTATTGTACACATTTGCCATGTGCAAAATAAATTTTTTGAAAATTGTGACCAAGTCTATGATACCACAAAATATTATTGTCATTCATATTGATATATGATAAAAGAGAATGGATAGTATACAAGAAAGGGTCAATACATCTAGATAAGTCATTAAGAATAGATTATAAAAAATATAATCCTCATTTAGCTTTACCCAATTTGACATTTGTCTAATTGTACATTTCTAAAAAATGTAAAATAAAAATCATCTAGAAAAATAACAATACAATTGTGATCAAATGTTATCTTTTTAATTAATAACAAGTTGAATTTCAAGTTAGGTACAAACATGACATGACTTAAATGAAACAATTTTGTGGGTTAGACATTTCCAATGTGTGTGAAATAGACAAATCTATCATCAAACAAATTAGTAGATAATAATTGAGACCCGAATGAACAATAAGTGTAGAAAAAATTTAAATTACATGTAATATAATTATTCACACTAAATTAATGACCCACAAATAATTAAATTGCAAAGGTTGAAAGGACATTGTACCTGTTAAATGCTGAAGTATGTTTTGTGAAGAGTGCACATTAAGGGTTGTCAGCACCATTTCTAGTTGATCCAATGTGAAAGCTTGGGCTGACGTCACTTTGCCTATGAGTTAAGTCATGAAGCCCAAGAAAAGAGGTAAACTGTCATTTGGAGTGCCCTGGCCTAATGGACTTGCTTGTTTCCTCCTTGTTAGTCATACCTAACAAAATATGGGCCATAACCTGCCAACCCATGGTGAACAAAAACTGGAACTAGGCCTTGGGCTCCTACGTAAAAGACTTACCCAAGGTCCATTGGCGTTAGCTACCCAATGCTTGACCCGGACTAAAGCCTGGAGCCTAAATGCATTGTAGCATGCCTAGGATTCATATCTCCTTATTTCATCTCTCCTCTCTCTTCAGTGAGCTAGTCGTCAACTCGGTGGACTTACAAGCTGGTTTCCTTGCCTTTTCCCTTTGGAGCCCAACCGGGAGATATCTCCACTAGGCGAGAGCAGTTGGCAGCGGTGTGGCTTATTTTATGATAATAGGAATACACCAATCGGCCTTTGGAGTCAATCTTCATTTCCCCTTCCACCAATGAAATAGTAGGCAAACCCTTCCCGTGGGATGATGTTGCAAGAATTATTCTCTCAAGCATTCGGTTAACACTATCAGTCTTTTGCCTTTGATATTCATTCTCCCTAACGTGATTGAAGGTTTTGTTGACCTTTAGCAATTTATCCTTCGATAAAATGTTTGTTCTCAAGGTCTGGAAGGAGTCAGGCAACCAAGCAAGTAATCCATGGTGTTTTGCTCCTCAACTCTCTCCTCTAGCCTCTAGTTTACCCAACAAGTACAATTGCAGCAAGCGCACCAAATGGGAGGCTTAAACCTACAAACCACTTATCCTTTAGTAGTATTTTGTAATGGTGGCTCCAACCATTTTATTTTTTAACTATTTCTGACAAAGGTGAAATCCTTCAGATATTCGCCCAAAACAAAAGGAGAGCATATGATTTATGCATTTTTCTTACAAGTAATGAACATGAGGAGAGATCTATCCACTCATTTCTAAAACCAAGTTAGGATGACCAAATGGGGCTAATCCTTGAACATTTGCCTCCTTGGGTCAATTTTAGTATGGGGAAAGGTGTCATCTACCTAACCATTTTGTTTCTGCTTAGAGAGTTGATTTCCAACTTGCAAACTCTAAAGTTCATAGTTGGAGTCACCTTTCAACTGTTTTGTTGCCAATGGAGAGCCTAGCAAATATTAAGGGGAAAGATAATATGGGTTTTTATAGGGGTTATGGGTTTGGTTTGGTGCAGAGGATGAAGGAGTTGCCATGTTGTAGAGAGCTTAAGGAGGTTAAATAGGTTAGGCGAGTAAGATTGGTTGCATGGATGGTGAGATACTTGATTGACTAAGTCAAACGCTTGCAATCTATGCTCAAAAGAACCACCTACCAACCTAACACATTTAAAATTCCAAAATTGCCCTTGACAGCATGAGCGAAAAAGGAGGTACCTTTTAAGTAGAAAAACCCACAAATGAAAAACACTTGTTGTTCCCCTGGGAGCTAGTTGAAGAAAGCTTGCAAGCCATTGCTTCTTCGAAATCTCTAGCTATCATGGACGCCCTGTGTTATAATTGACTTACAGTGCTGTTCTTGCATTGGATGTATTGTTAATTCAGGCAACTATTTAATATATCAACGATTTGGAAGCCATCTGAAACACTAAGGAATCACGATCTTTTCTTCCATCGGTCAACGAAGCCATACATGTTCAAAAGTTCTTCAAATTTTATGGTGAAGTCTATTTGGGGTCCCATATCCTGAATTAATTAGCCCTTTGTGATTCTAATCCTAGAGTTGTTCTGGTTGGCTTGGCCAATCACAGTTCTTTCCTAATTTGGAAAAGAATTAGCAACAGCAACAGAATACACAGTGAAGGTAATGCGTTCAAAAAGCAATTGAAAATAAAGGAGCTCCAAAAATGTCTTGCCTTTGAAATAGGACAGAAACTAGGAATCTTGTTAAACTAGTTTCATACTTCCTGATTTGAAATAACTGAGTTTTGAACCTTAAGGGTATATTTATCTTAACGAGCTAAAAAGTTATTATTCAACTATATGAAAATAGATTAATTTTTGGATGAGCAGCTTAGAAATAAATTCTTAGCCACTTGTCAGCTTTCAAAAGCCAATGAGGTTCACGTATTAGGCTTAATCTTAGTACTGTTTTGCTAGAATCGATTATTATGTATTGATACCATCCCATTTCATGGTCTTATTTTCTCATTCGAATTGTTGCGATCAGTGAGGTTACCACCTTCAGAAAACACCCTGGTTCCTAGGATTGCATAATGTGTCCCTTAGGTAGGCGACATCATGTTTTTGCAGCCATTGTTGTTCGTTTTACGTGAGAGCTATTCCAAGTATGCATATGTGGGGAGCATTGACCATGTTTGCATATGAGAACTCCCCAGGGCCCCTAAACAATTGAATTCTTTCATCATCCAAGCACGACCAAGAAACTTGACAAACAGCATTAAGCATGGGAATAAATTAAGAGTGAATGGAGTAAATGACTGATCACTCCTCCGATTTTCCAGCACTCAGTTAATTTATACAACCTACACTAAATCTTCACCACAAAGGCTTCACTGATTCCACAGGTATTAATATTAATGAAAATAATTCATTGACATAACAAACCAATGGGAAAGTAAGGCACCAGGATTCCAGGAAATTTGAAAACCCTTGAACTTCATTACCAAGCGAAAGCTTTCCCTCGTAATGGGACAACATTTTTATCTAGAGAAGATAAGCACAAAAAGCATAACCAAATGGGTCAAATAATTGTGATCCAATAACGATAAACAATCTGAATTCCCAAGAGAAAAACCAAAAATAAAAGGTTAAAACACGAGAAAATAAGCACTCCCATATCTGTTAGCTATTAGTGTCAGAACTGCTACTGATGATCCTCATGATAGCCGGACGATTTCTCTCTCTCTTCGAATCCTGCTAACTGGCACTTGATATGAACTGAAAGCATCGTAGCAAACCGAAATCAAAAGGACTTCCATGTATCAAAAACCAATCTGTAAGTTCCTAATCAAACTTTACTGAGCTAGCCGGTATCCTGCACCAAATGTATGCGCTCATCAATACATGTTCAAAGGAGCTGCAAAAACCAAAACCACCTGTCGAAGTTAGGCAAGATTCCTGCTTAAGTACAAATATTAAACTCAGAGGGGGTCAATGTGAAAATCAGTGGGATGAATAGTTTCATAATATACAACAATGCCTCATGACCCTTTGTTTTCAGTCAACGTAGAAATGGCACACAGAAAATATATATAGTCGCCGAGGAAAAGCAGTAACACCGCATGCTTGTAATTATAATGTATAGCTACGTTGGGTGGGGAAGTTGTTTGACAGCTGAAGAAATAAAATGGCATGCGGAGTACTACATGCAAATCTAGACCGCAACTTGCTAATCACCTCAAAGATGACTATACTCAATAGAAATCGGAGTACTACATGTTACTTCATACCACAATTTGCCCATCAATAACAATTGCCATGTTCCAAAAACAATAAAACCACCTCCGCTGAACTTCAACGTACTTGTGCTGACTTGTGCTTCCTTATAATTAAATCAACAACGTGGATAGTTATCCATATAATGTGTTAATTGAGGCGTTAGTATTCTCCATAAGGGAGCACAAACAAGTCGGATGATGTATCAACAATTAAGCAGCAACCATCTTAATCATCCCATCCAGAAAATCCATAAGAACTTCTACATATATGTTGGTTACGTAGATAGACATAAAAACACACAGATCGATAATACTATACGCACTCATATTGATAAATGAATTTCAATTTTGAAGGGGGAGGGAAGAATAAATATTGTCTCCAAAAGACAATCACATATCACAACGATGCTGTTATTCACTATATATAACAGACTTGGATACATACCACAAGATATATCATATACATACATACTGCTAAATGAATCTTATAAGAAAAAAAAGGTCATTTATCTCCAGTGCAAGTACAAACCTTACATGATGCTGTGAATCAATAAGTTTATTCAACTAGGCTCTAACCTGAGAGTTGTAATTGGTGAAGATATTTGAACTTAAAAACTAGCCCCGGTGGCATAATTCAAAAATCTGTCTTTAACATCCATATATAAGTTTCTTACTCCTTGTACAATGACAATTAACATCCTGATTTAAATTCATTATGATTATTTCCATCGAAGTTGTAAGCAACAAATAGGCCTTTTAAATGCAAAATAGTGATTGGAATTATTTTAATTCTTTCAACAACAAAGTTTTTGAATCTAATTGCTTTAAGAGAAAACAAAGCCACAGGCATGAGCTACCTACAAACAGTTGATCTTTAAGTCCAATGTTCTAAATCAATACTAGAACTCGATTAATTTGACCTAATATGGTACTCACATTATGTTGAGATTGCATGCATTTAAAACTCCAAAGACATAACAGTTCACATTATTTGAACTAATAAAACAAACTCAAGTAACCCTTACAGATCTAGACATTTACACCATTCAAAGAACATATAAAAACTGGATGTTGAGTATATGTTCTTGATATCCATAGCAAATAGAATGAACATGCATAAGCACATCTAAATGAGGAATTATATAAGACTCATCAGAATAACATCCACACCTTATAGGTGATTTTACATTTCTTGTAAGATCTTAGAAACTCGTGTATGGGTTGCATGAGAGAGCATAAACCATTATTTCAATCCAGCAGCTCCAACTCTATCATGGAATCAAAAGTGAAACATATGCATCAACTATAATGAGTCAGAGGCAACCATGCAGGAATAATTGCGACTGGGGTTTGTAGATTAAAATGGATGTACAGTTTAGAAAAATCTAAGGGTGTCAGAAAAAGAAAGAAAGATACTCTTTACCTACTCTGTCTTCTTTCCCTTGCTCAAAGGTACTGAAATCTTTTTTAAAAAGTTATCATCAATTTTCCTGTACTGCATATGTAAGACTCCAAGCACCGTGTTCAGCTGCTCATCAATGAGGTCCTGGTACTTGTCATACACCACAGGAACTGAAAGGCTAAGCAGAACCGCTGCAGAAATTAAATTAATGGTCAAGAAGTCCTTTAAAGGATGATGAATTGCCGAATAGACAAAAGGCAGAAAACAACTCACCAATGAACACCAAGGTGAAGAAGTTGAAGAGACTACCAATGAAAGATGCTACCCACGAGGCAATAGCAACCTGAAACCCAAAAGGGAAATAAATAAATCTAATCCCTAGAAGAAAAGGAGATAATAAAGACAATGCAGGATTGATCCATGTCATTGAGGCATAGCAATAGCTCACAACCTTGAGGAAAAGTTTAAAATTACGCCCAATAGTGATTTCACGTGCAATTGACAATGCAGGATTGATCCATGCTTGCATTGCTTCAGCAGCCATCACAACAAACTCCTCAGAAATTTCCAGATCAGGAAGGGGAGGCAGAGGCCTAAATCACATAGCATAAAACATTTTCATTTATCACAAACAAAATTTCGTGCAATCCATAGTTTCCCTTCTCACTAATTCAAGACCCAGAGCAGAATATAACACAATTAGCTGTCCTACAGAAACCTATATTCCGTTTTCTCTCCAATGCTCTATCATCAGGGAGAACGTCGGTCAGAATGCTTCAAGCTTTCCTTTTTCTTTTCTTTTTTTCTTTTTTTTTTCTTTTTTTGTAATTATTTTCGCTCGCTTTCTCTATCTCTCGTTTAACCAACTTATGATACATCAAAATGGGTCTTATAATCTTACTCCTAATGTCATAGTTGACAAATTGTTTCAAAACCTAGTCATAACTAGTATTCACAGCCAAGATTTGTTAACTTCCTGAAAACTTAAACGAAACAGCAATGCCAAAGCAACAAAAGACACATCCAACATGTATAAAAGAGGAAAATCACCTATTGAGTAGAGATGCGGATTTTCCCCAGAAAAAGAGAATTACAACAAGAAGCAACAGCACATTTGCCACAAACGACAAAGGATTATAGCCAACCACTTCGAAGAGGAGCCACAAGGTCGAGGCGGATACCAGCACCGAAACTGCTCCTTGCCATTTCTTCCAAAGCAGCACATCAGCAACTACCATCACCAGAAACCCAAATCCAATAAATCAATTAAATCAATTAACTGATTGATCAATCGTCAAATACAAGAACCTATAGCAAAATATCTCTTTTTGAGAAATCGGGCACATCGACGAACTTGTTATGCACATACAAATGTATGGGTATACATATACGTGCACGAGTATCTACGCATTCATAGATAAAGAAAGAGAACCTGAGCCACCGCCAAGAGACTCATGAAGGTCGATGCGTCGAGAAGATTCAAATTTCATGGCGTTAATCTTAGGGTTTCGCACAGAGAGAGAGAAGGCAAAAAAGTCTCCGCACAAGGGCTTGAAGTCCGTTAACCGTTTCCTCGCCGAGCAGCTCAGAAATGCTCACGCACAATTTATATAGGAGATGATGCGGCGAGAGTTATTACGGCGAGGCAGAAGGAATCTTGCTCTTTTCCCGCATGCCCCTCCAAATTGATTGCTCGATTCGTCCCCGCACGCCTTTTCCTTCACGTGGCGTCGCCGCATTAACATCACCCGTGCATGCAATTTTGTATTCTATAAGGCCATTGATTTTCATGGCCTCCCAGATTCATGGGCTTCAATGTACAAATTTTGAAGTCAATAGGAGCTAAGATTTTATGATTAGTAGGAAATTTTAATGTGAGAAAACATATATTAAGACTAATTTAGCTTAAAAAATTAACAAATTAGTAATTCAGTCATTAGTTACTAATTATTTAAAATTTAGATCTTGAATTTGACATCTCAAACCCCTTTTAGCTAATAAAAAATAAAAAATTAACTTGAAATCAAGGATTAAGTCAATTTTTCATTATTAGATGCCAATTGTAAGCACCATAGAAGCTTAGAAGTGAATGTCTTGCACATGGGAACCCACATTGAGGTGTTTAATTGATATATTGGTCTCTCTCTCTTTTGGTGCGGTTGGTGAGAGGTCTACTTCTGGTTGTTCAGATAAACTACCACATTGACAACCCAATTTCTACTTCCCTTACCAGCTTCTGACAAAAACTTGTGTTTTGGAGGAGAAAAGATCATATAGATATATTATTCGGCATCAATTGCTGAAAGAAACGAATGTTCTTTTGGAAGAAACGGGCAGGTCATGATGAAACAACTGCTGAATATAAAATGGTGAAAATGAAGCTCACAAGAAGGGGAAAAAGAAAAGCTATGGAGGGCTCCAGAAAGGCCAAATTCTCATCAGTAATTTCTGCAGGAGTCCTTCATCTTAAGCTAATATGCATACCCTAAGCTGCAATGATCAGGTCTCTAAATCAACTTGTAACTTGATAAGCATGATATGCCAATCCATTTACTTATGTGAAGATCTGAGAAAAAGAAAACCTGCTCATTATGTTCTTTGAAAGTCAGTTCCCATTCGGATTGTAGTTGGGTGGAAAAATACTTAGATTCATCAGCAAGAAGGATAGCAAATTCGTGTAGTAAGTTGAACTATTTCACAGGCTCAGTTTACACAAATGAAAGAGAGCAGATTACAGGAGCTGAAATCCCAAAGTTAGTATGCCACATTCTCCTTTTACTTAAAAAGATGCTAATCTAAAATCTCGATCTGGTTGTCCATTCATTTTTCTTGTTCTTCATCATCATCAGAGTCCCCTTCATCATCTGAGGATTCTTCTTTATGATTCTCGTCTCCTGCTTCGTTAACTTTGGTTTTCTTCTCTTTTTTCCTTTGCTTTTTCTTTTGACGTTTCAAACGCTTCTTCGCTGTCCGTTTCTCAGCAGCTTTCAATCTTTCTTCCCTTCTCATATTGAATTCAGCCACTTCTTTCCTTCTTTGGTAGTCAGCATCCATCCTAGCAAGCCGATCTTGCTCTTTCCGTCTCATCTGGCGATACTGTTGCAGTAACAATTTGAGAGGAAACAGAAAATGAGATACGTAATTAATATTCACCAGCAAGCTTCTCCAACTGGTCAAAGCCATAAGCAAATTCACATTTAATGTAAAAATTAACGTCTGAAGAAACAGTATGCTTTCATATGGCATGATAACAGCAAAGTCTCTCCAAGCAACAGAACCCCTAATTCAGAGTTGAAACCTGCCTTTGCATCAACGAAAATGTGCCACTTACTTGAATAAGCTCTTGAAGCCCAGATATGACCAAATTGTGTGCTACATTACCAATGTTTAAACACGAGACTGATCAATATTTTTCTACAGTGCCAGAAAGCTGCCAATAGGTTAGGTTAGTTAGGTTAGGCACCAAGAATCCTATTGAACATCACATCTCCATCAAAATATTTACACGGACTTAAGAATTTAGGGCACTTCCAACTCTCCCCGAGTTCAGTTTATTTTGCACTTACACATTTATATAAGTCCGTGTAAATATTTATTTCTGAAACAATAAAGAACAAGAAAATTAATACATATCACACCCCACTCTAGGACCAAAATGTTCAGCACTGTAACTAGGTACAGTGCAGGCTATAAACCAAGTGATTCAAGTAACCTAAGAAAATAAGTACCTATCTACAGCCAGATCAGTTAGAGGTTGATATGCTAGAGAAGTAAACAAACGTTAACTCTTTTTATGGCAGAAAACAACTAGAACTGCAAAAGGAAAACCCTTGTCCGCAGTCTGTATTCAAAAGGAACAATATCGCAGCCCAATGTATAAAAATCCAAGACTTTCTTTGTCAAATGAAAGCTCTTGTATTTCAAATATCTACTTCGAATAACTGGTATGAAGAATCAATTGGAAAGGTGTATATGGCTCGTCAACCTGTAATGAAGTTCCTTTCAGTTGCAAGGTAGGGACTCTACCTTTTAAATCATCTAGAACATACTAAAGGACCAAGTTTATACCAATCACAATTCTAAAGTTTCAACGGTTTCATGCTTTAAAAAATCACCCAAGAATCAGGTTCTCCATTACACTTAGAAATACCCATAATCTGCAGTAAACCTGCTCAGGACTGCAGCTACCCAAGGACCAATAATCAAAAGTTTCGAGTGCCCTCCAATAAATGCAACATTGTTTACTGTCAAATGGCTCATCAACCTGATCCAATAACAATAGGCACATAGCAAGTGATCACCAGATCAGCTTCACTAATCCCGTATTCCATACACAAATGAAAACTCATACAAGGAGAACAAATAACCCATATTAACTTTTTCACCCTTGTTCCCATCACCAAGCGTTCTGAAAAGCCTATTCCATGCTTTCTCCACTTGATTTGCTCAAAGCATCATATCCTCTACTCACTGACATTGAATATCACCTAGCAATTAGATTTTTTATCCATCTAATTCAAACCCTTTAAACCCCAAAAGAGATGGGGCATGACCCATTCATGGTGCATAAATTTGATAGGTAAACAACACAGACACCATACTCGGATTGACATGACTTTACACTCTACTCTTGATTATGGGTGGTAGAATTGGCTTCTGGTCGAAAGTTAATTAACGGCATGTAGAGCACTTAATTCTGATGAATCATTTGTGACTCATTCACTGGTCTCCTTTGTGAAGAATGGATAGCTAGTCTTGAACATAAACAACTAAAATGTTGGAAACTAAATTGCTGTAGGTTAATGCTGCGACACTTGTAAATCTAGATTTCACCAATTTTATCTAATTCCTTAAAATATTGTATTCCTCAATCACACCAGGAATTATGTCAAAACAGCCAAAAAGGTATTCCATCACTTCCCGGGTTTATCCCTCCATTCATTCATCACTATCAACCTCATTGATTCGTGCCCATACGAAGATGCTCTAATCATGTGTATATTATCATAGTCACCATTATTCCAATGGATCTCTAGTACCAGACATGCAACATAGAGTAACTCAAACCCATTCACTGCCAGGCATCAATATAAATTAGTCGAGCCTATTGGAATTCCCTAGTTCTGCTCCAGTTCGAGCTACAGTCATAACAGTGAATTCAATCATAGAAAATCATTCAAGATGCCATTGCTATTTCCACAATTCGATTTTTTGCCTCCATTATGTAGCCTAAGATAGCAGAATGCATGAAGTACCTACAAGCCGGCACAGCTGCTCCTTATGTTCTACAGTCTTTTTTCTCATACATACAATCGTCTATTCTAGTAGCTCTCCCCTCAGAACAACATCCAGGTAATAGCATCAGACATCAGCAGCAACCCACTAAAATTCCTCGACCAATCATATTATCGCACTAATATCTTTTTATTTGGATTATCCTTTCGCCCTATAGCTACTACTCATCCAATTGCGTGCATTCTAGTTGTTCCCTGTGCAAACCCATTTGCCAGAATGCAGGCATACCTAAAGCTCATAGAACCAGTCTATCACATGCTTCAACACTCCTGTGTACATAAACACCATACATTTGCTCTACCAAACTCAACGACAAAGCAGTCCAGTGCACCGAATTCCCACATCAGTAACAACAAAGCCCTAAATAGAGAAGCAAACCAGTACGCACTTAAATTCTTAGAAAATTACCTGGTGGAAGTCCCCGGAACCCGAACCGGCGGAGCTACCGGAAGTGTTGCTGACGCGTACCGGCACATTGTCGAGGATCCGCCGGAGCTTTATCTCCAAGTCCTCCTCTTCCTCCCTGAACACAGGCGGCGTGTACTCCACAAGCGCATTCGAGGCAGCCGCCGGCTCCGGCTTTTCCACAACCTGAAGGTCCTTGGGCCTCCCAATCGACATGTTCGCGTCCTAAAACACCTATCTATCTTTCCGACCTTCGATCTCCGAAATCTTGTGCTCGACGGAGGGTTTTCTGTTCTTGAGGGAGGCGATATAGAAACTGTTTATTACCTGAACTTGCCCCAAACTTCTACTAATATTGTCTTATCCTATTGATTATATTCAAATTTCAGGTTTTTGAGTTTTAAACTAAAATATCAATTATTGCTTGATACTTGGAGAAGAGAAATTCCCCTTTGCAATAATAGAAATCTGCATTTCCTATGTACCTTCAATTTTTTTATGTTAATCAGGGGAGAATAATAAATTTAAATTTTTTTAAACAAAAAAAAAAAAAGTAAGCTCAATCTTCACGTAATATTTTTTTTATATATGAGATATCTAATCCTTTTAATGTTACTTTTAAAAATAACTAAAAAAATTTAACATGATATCAAAATTAGGTTCATATTGATAGTTATTTGTTCAAAAAATCAAAACTCATGTAGATTTCAAATCTTTGGGACCAACAAACATATTAATAAATAGATTAATTTTGACTTAATATTTTTATTATATACAAGATATTTTAATATTTTAATATTTTAATATTGGTTTTAAGAAAAATTTAAATTTTTTAACATGATACCAAAATCATAGAAAAATGCAACACTCATTTGTTTGTAGAACTAAATTATCATATAAGTCTTTTATACCTAAGGGAAAAGAGTGTATTGAAAATGGTGAAAATTTATATTACCTAAATCTTGAGTTTTAAAGATTTAATTATCATGTATTTATATATTTCAAAATTTATAATACAAAATAATTTGATCAATTATCTATTTTTTAGATAGAAAGTGCACAATGCTTTTATTTTCATAATCATCAATTTTAAAAATAAATTTACCCTTATAATTTCATTCATTTGATGAATTTCATCAAGTTATACCATTGTAAAGAAGCTAAGATAACTTGCAAGTTTAATATTTAGATGGCTTAACAAATCTTTAGTTGTACTTCAATTCCTAATCAAAATTAAGTATATTTATTAAAATATGCACAATAAGTCACATTATTAATAAATATATTAAGAATTTCATTTATAAGATAATAAATTTTACCATATCTTGAATATACTTTTAAATCAAATAATAGGCATCTTAACATCGTATCAAAACTATCATTTTCTTAACACTCCTATAGGCTCTCATTGATTTGACCTTGTGAATTGCCAATATAACACAATACCATAATAATTTGATAATTTAATGTGAAGAAGTTTGTTAAAATTTAGGTAACAAGTCCAATTACTAAGTAATATGTTAAGAATCTTGTTGATAAAATAATTAATTATACTACCTTTTAGATCAACTTTTGAGTTAAATAATAAGCATTTTAATGTGGTATCAAAGTCAAGATTCTCTTAGTACCTCTATAGGTTCTTATTAATATGACTTCATACATTGTCCACATAATATAACATCATAATAATTTAATAATTTAGTTATCACATAAAAGAGCATGTTAAGAATTAAACAATAAGTCTAATATTATTAAAAATATATATTAATAATCTTGCTTAGAGGACAATATGTTTCATTACTTCTCAAATATTTTCTATTAGAAAATGAGTATCTTCACAAACTCTATTATTGAAAAGGATTTCTAAAGTGGATAGAATAGAAAGTTTCATATCATCAAAACTAGTTTTCCTACCGTAAATGTGATACCTAGCAGTTGAGGTTATATAATGAGAAGTTAGATACTATATCTTATCCTATGTGTTTTTTTAATAAGTTTGATTATTTGATTAACATATGCTATCAATATCAATACCCTAAAAGGAAATCATAAAATCGTGAACATCAGCTTTAGTGTCTAAATAAAGGAGACGCACACCTTTGGTGTCTAATTCATTAAAGCTGCTTTGCAAAGGAAAAGAAATACTATTCCCAAATCTACTCCCCAAAATTGAAATGCCTGCTACCTAGTTACACCCAACCAATCAAAAACTCCCAACACCTTCCTAATATTACAACCAGGTGGCTTAGGGTAAATGCCTTATTCTATGCGATCCGCTGGTTGTTCTCTTCCAAGAGACAGATGGAGCCTTCACCCTCTCGCCTTTAAAGCTTCCGGCGACGTGGGATTCTTCCACCACCTTATGAACATCTCTCCTGCAAAGTGGATTTGACAGCCCACCTTCAGAATAACCCTGCGACGCGGATGCTTCCAGGTGCGTAACGTGCGGGGCATGTTACCCAGACAGGTTGATCTCACTGCATACGACAATGTTTGACTGGGTATTCTGGTGAACTCGTGTTGGCCGCCGTCGGGCACGTGGTGGCCATGCTCTAAACATGTCCCGGCCGCAGCAACCACGTGGTAGCCATGAAAACTCGTGTGTTTCACCACATTTCTGTTCACCCACAGGCTTACATATATATTTTCTCCGGCAATTGTACCATCGATATCACAATGCATATGGAGCAGGAGAAGGCGATGAGCAGGTGCACCATATTCCTGAAACTTCTTCCTCGCTTCTCGTGGGTCTTCGTCCATCCTTTGCCGGAATTTCTTCAAGCAGATGGTGGGTAGGTTCCTGGAAGTTCTATCATGAATGGTTAAGCCACAGTTCTGCGTTATCTCTTCTGCTGATGTCCCAGGTACAAGTTACAGAAAACTTGGCCATTAATAATGGCTGTTCCATCACAGTTCAATGGGCAGCTTTGTTTTTAGCGTCTAGTGCTCAAAATAGATCAAAGTGCAGCTGTTTTATCTGATAGCAATCACAGATTCTTGTGGAGCATCGGGTGATGGGACATTGTCGTTTGAAATGTGTTTGGAATCAGCTTTGTTATCTGATAGGAATTGAGATTCTTGTGGGCATCGGGTGATGGTACTTTGGCCTTTGATATGTGGATGGAATCGGTTTGTGTAAGGGCGTAACCTCGTATGAATCAAGCTAAAACCTTAAGCTTATGTTGTGGATTAGAGGAGGATGCAAGATATGGAAGTGGACAGTTTGGTGACAAAATGTATGAACTAGGATTTCCCTATACCTATTAGAGAGTTTTTAGTGTGTCTTAAACTCTCTATGTCTTGTGTTAATTGCTTGGTATATTTGATATTTCGCTTGCATTAATATTAGATCGATTTATAAAATATTTGAATAATTGCAAGAAGAAGACCTTATCCACCAAAGCATGGAATGTAATTGAATAGAATATGTTATAAATTGAATAGAATATGTTATAAATTATAATTCTTTTGATATCAAGTAATCTTAGAGTACTTTAATAAATGCTTTTAATTTATAACAAAAAGTAGTGTGCAATTATAGAAAATAAAAAAGAACTTTGGTTGTTGATGAAGAATTATCTAAAAAGTAAAAGATAAAAAGTTGTTATTTTTCAAAAGTATAATAACTTTTTAATAGATTAAAACTTCTATGTATTTTTGGTCCCTAAAACCAAAGTTCCCTAAATGTTAAATATGTAACACAAAGTCTTAAGGGCTAACAGCAAAATACATGTTTTGAAGCAAATATATGAGTTTTACAATGACAAAAAAATGAATTATTATAAAAAAATTTGAAAATTTTTAGTAAATTACAAAGTAACTCAATCCCCAAAAGCATATTTAAAATTATTTTTAATCCATTTGTTTTGTAAAGCTGTAATAGAATAGTGTCTTTCAAAAGGGAAATTAAAATTTCCTTAGTTAATTTAGAAGTTGTCGGAAGTAATTAATAATTGTTTAATTTTGACCAAACCCATCACTTTGTTTAATTTATTACCAGAGGCCCCACCTTCCTGTAAAAAAGAAACCCTGAAATTCCTAATTCTTTGGAACCCTAATTGCCGCCTTTGTCAAAATTGACAGCCACAAGGCTGGGGGACCTGGGATAATTTCAAAGCTTGTATAGGTGTCTGCAAAATCCTATTTATGGATTCTCACCCCGTCTTTCTACATCCACTCATCCCCTTGATTTGAACTGTGTATGGGAGCAAAGTTCCCGGCTTTGGCTTCAATCCAAGCCCTGCAATTAAGAAGATTGGATTGTTCCGACAAGAACCCGATACGCCGCCGTTGACAATTCTGCGGTTAATTTTTGTCGAGAGTTGAATCTCCATGGCCACAGAGGCCACTAGCAAGTTCCAAAACCCGGAATTTCGGCCGGTGCCGCAGCCGCCGGACTTCCACCCGGAGATTGCTGTTCCGGCCCACGATGGCCTTCACTTCTGGCAGTTCATGATTGCGGGTTCAATTGCCGGGTCGGTTGAGCACTTGGCCATGTTCCCCGTTGACACTTTGAAGACCCACATGCAGGCTATAGGGTCGTGCCCGATCAAGTCGGTCGGCGTCCGGCAGGCCCTTGGATCGATTCTGAGATCCGAGGGTCCCGCTGGGCTCTATAGGGGAATCGGTGCAATGGGTCTTGGAGCCGGACCTGCCCACGCTGTCTACTTCTCGGTCTACGAAGTGTGCAAGAAGTACTTCTCCGGTGGGGACCCGAACAGCCATGGGGCACACGCCATTTCTGGCGTGTTTGCGACGGTGGCGAGTGACGCTGTTTTCACGCCGATGGACGTGGTGAAGCAGAGGCTTCAGCTGAGCAATAGTCCCTATCTGGGTGTCTGGGATTGCGTGAAGAGGGTGTTGAAGGAGGACGGGTTTAGGGCGTTCTATGCGTCTTATAGGACCACGGTGATCATGAACGCCCCATTCACCGCCGTGCACTTTTCGACATACGAAGCGGCGAAGAGGGGATTGTCACAGGTCTCGCCAGAGAATGTGAGCGATGAGCGGTTGATCGTGCATGCCACTGCCGGGGGAGCTGCTGGGGCTTTAGCTGCAGTGCTGACCACGCCGCTTGATGTGGTCAAGACCCAATTGCAATGTCAGGTATAGTTTTGGTTTCTTTGGCGGTTCTGGAATGTGCTTGATTTTTAAGGTTACTTTGCTGGCATTCATATATATATGTTTGTAGAGTTCGAATTTTAAGGTAAGAACAACAATTGTGTAGAAGAAAAACGCATTGGTAATCTCTAGAACAGTGAATTGAAAACTTCGTTGCTCAAGTTCATCAATTGGATTGACAAATATGCATGAAAATGATAGCTTCCGGTTGATTTTCGAGGTAAGTACTCCATTTGCAATAATATGTAATACTAGAGCGGGGCATGTAACTGTTGTAAATATTAACCTTTTTGCTAATGAACAGAAGCTACGAATTGATCTCCATTGGGAACGAGTTCCAATTCCTTACCTTGATCGTTGCCTGAATCCATCTTAAAGTACTGGATACATGGCTGCTATTTTGTACTGGATAACTTTTCTTTACTAGGAATTGGATGCCTATTGTTCTCCTGGACAAATGGTTGTATTTAAAGATTTTTGTGCTTTATCATCTAGACCTATTGGGTAAATTTTTAGTTTTATTGGTGAAGTCTGATTTCTTGAATTAGCCATTAGGTGGGTGAAACTTCTGTGGTTGAAATTTGTTTTCATGACCAAGCTGTGGTATGCTCTCTAGTATCGTAGAACTAGAAGAACTAGAAGAACTAGAAGAACTAGATTATAGAAGATAGAAACTAGGAACCTGTGACAAACTTATTGATAGTGTTCTTGGACATCACTGTATTTGATTCCACAATCCTGATCAATTTAAACTTCAACTCAACAAGATTCAGGGTAGAATGGTCTAGACCTATTGGATAATTTTGATATGATCTATTTATTGTCGAGTGACTAATTATTCAGGATGTATAACGTTTAATTGGCTGTACAGGGTGTTTGCGGATGTGACAGATTTACAAGTGGCTCAATGGGGGATGTAATTCAAACGATAATTAAAAAGGATGGATACAGAGGACTCATGAGGGGATGGATTCCACGGATGCTTTTCCATGCTCCTGCTGCAGCTATCTGCTGGTCTACATATGAAGCTGCCAAAAATTTCTTCCAAGAACTCAATGATAGCACTGTCGCCTGAGGATCCTTCAGAAAAAAACAGGATTAATCATCATGCAGCTTGCATCGTAGATTCCTCCATTTAGTTAAAGAAAAAAAGAAAGTTAGAAGCCTGCTTCACAGGAGGATGTGCAAGCAATAGAGAATTATTTTTTCCAATGACCATACCATGGCCTATGTCATAAGTGGCAGCAGTTGAGTAATAGGTAAGTTTTGGAATTCCTTTGTGTTGTACACCGCGGCCAGTTCAATAATACTACTTGTAGATGTTTTATTGGTCTTTCTATAAGTTCCTTGATGAGAAAACACCAATTTAATCGTTACTTCTGGGGTAGGATTTTTTTGCCTTCATTTTGGGTTTCATATCCTTGTAAGGTTTAGTCAGATCAAAAGATTAAGGGCGGTTGTTTACAATCCCAATTTTCTTGTTGAATGTTTTCGTTGATCTGTGTTATAAGCCGAGGCGCTGTTGTGACCTTCATAACTTAAAGATATCTTGGTCAATATATATGTTGCCGCAAGATGCTTATTGCCATAAGCATCCTGTTGTTCTTTTTACCATAAGTATTTGGCTATTCTTTCCTTTATCGATTCTCTTTCTCCACCTATTATGAGGACAATATGGAATTGCTGTGTTTTTCCTTACAGGTTACTCCTTTGCTGCAAATTAGACCCCTATTTTCTGATATATAGAAGATTCATTTTATTCAATGTGTTTGCTTTCATCCCCCTCTGAGGCTTTGGGTAAGGTATTCATCAGGGTGCAGACTTGTTGCCTGGGTGAATGTTTGAAGAATCTACTGTGATGCCCACGAACATTAGTATCCTTTTTGGTGAATGTTTTGGAATTGGGTTGAGAATCCGTGATGAATTGAAGAGTATTTGATTTCCAAGCTCTCAATCAGGTGGGCTTGGTTGATTTTTCTCTTCTGCCATCCTTCTTCCATGGGGCCTCCCACAATGTAAAGAATCAAGAATTCCTTTACGTATTGATCAAGAACATAAAAGAAATACGGCGGGAGTTTTGTGTCAAACAGTTTTTGTGTCTCTCCACATTCTATGGTAGCCTGGCAGAAGACTATGGTGTTATGGTCAATGGTCCATCTCATCATAAGCCTCATCAGCGGCCCAAAAAAGATTATGACGCACTTTTAGAGTGTCAAACTTGGGATTAAGATGTTATGTATAGTACTTGTTCATCACTAAATTAGGCACTAAGTGATGCAATGAATTCTCTAATCCAAGTGGAAATCAGATGTCTGATTATTCTAATATTCTAATATCCCATGCTCATAAGTTTTAATCCAAAAGTTTTCTTCCAAAGACTAGCATTACCATTACTCCAAAAAGGTTCTAAAATCCAATGCTTATCTACACCACACGTACGGTCGTTGCATGACTTATTCTATCAGTTTATCCAACTAGTGACTGCTTTGCATATTGCTGATGACTTTTTCTTGTTCTTACCATAGCTTAGCTCCAGTGTATAAAACGGCACAGTTTCATGCGTTGGGAGCAAAAGATGAACAGAAATTAGTAAGAGATTCTTGGGATTTTGCATTTGGTAGTGGATTTAGGATTGTTTGAACCACCTTAAATCTTGTGTTGTTTGGTTGGTGTATTTCCTTCCGAAATCTTAACAATTGTCAAGCAGCTAATTGGAGTCTATCACTTCGATGACTATTCACTTGCCGCTGAACAGTTGGTGTTGGATTAGCTTGCAATCTTGATGACAAGCGCTATAATGGATGGTGAAGCCAGTTGAAAGTTCAAACTTCCGGGTTGTCATGTTGCAGAAAAGATTGTTATGGAAATTTGCGTAACACAACAGCAAAAGTGGTCAAACTTGTTTGGTTTCATGAAGTGGTCCTCAACCCTCAAACAACGATACAGCTAATGTCCATGGCTGAAGAACCGACAAAATGCAAGAACAGTCAAGATAATGTTCTTGTTATTTTAAGGAATGAATGTACTAAAAGAAAGAAAAGAAAGGCCTATGAAGGCCTAGAACTGGGACCAAAAGATTTGCCAGAATCCCTGAAACGTCAACAAAATGTTCAGAACCTCATTTTGCTCCTTCAAGGCAACAATCTTCCAAGTGGGATGCCTGCCAAGGAACTAGAAACAATTGCTCCAGTCAGTCAAAATAGAACTTGGCAATTAACACAAACATCTTGTAAAAGTGAAGTCTAAACCAAACTTGGGACTTCTTAGTCTTAAGTAGCACCTACTCCTAACTGAACTAGATACTTGTCAACAAGATACCTACTCATCCCTTCCTTCCAAAAGTGAAGCATTGTTCATCAACTCCTGACTGAATCATATTTTGGTCACTGCTCAGCTCAACTAGCAAGCAAAGAATTACAAAGTTAACAACAATCATGAGTTCCAAGTTCAAGAAAATTCTGCTGCAATTTAACAGGACAACTACCGAACCGTTTCTCAAACTGCATCACTAGCCTTTTGACCGATATGCCAACTTCTTCCGAAAGTCATGATTATATCTCTTAAGGATAGAGTCCTATTCAATTTAGAATGGTTAAAGATGGGATCCTATTCAACTTAGGAATCCCGATATTACTGTATTTCCGTGATAGCTCTTCAGAAAACTTATACAAAGGACATCTCCTATACATATTATATACACAATTCAATCCAATCAATATTGTTATTCTTCTTCTTTTTCCTGCTTTTGCTTTCAACATGCATGACTTTTTGACAACAATTTTTGCAGGAAGATAACAGTAAGGAACTCATATACACCTAATCTACAGAAGTGTAAGTTTCACCTGCAATGATGGAGAATCCTACCCCAGTCAACCTGCGGATAGTCCAAAAGAGCATAAACGAGACAAAAGTGTTGACTGATTCGTCTGATGTTTAAAGACAGCTTCAACGCACAAACCCACTTGTTTGATGTTTGAAGGTCCAATCTGGAGGCCATTTACAACATTTCTAAGATGGTTTACAATATGTTAAATCAATGAACAGATTTTGCTCAACTATAGGCATCTTGAATGCATTTAGTGAGGACTTAATTTGTTCGTTTCTCTCACAGATTTAATAGCAAAATAGTGGATGTGTAAAAGATAACTTTTTGAGATTACCAAGAGCTTATCACAGAGTTACATGAAAATAGATGCACCTTAAACGCTAGCTGGCTTCAATAAAAAGAGATGTTGCCTTTCAATCCCAAGATCCTTTCATGTCAACACCATCAGCCAAGTAGGGGCATGAAAGCTCCACTTTGTGTATTAACCAGAGGTTCATTAAGACTAATGTAAGAAAAACAACTGAGTCTGTTTTCTACAAAGTGACCTATTTGTCCCTAAAATTGTTAAATTTTTAAGAACTTAATACGTTCTTTATCAAAAGTTCAAAAGTTACAGACTTTTTAAGACAACCTCCTAAATCTACCAATATCAATATTATCTGTCAAGTTAAAAAATTGAAAGCATTTACTTTGAGACTCAAGAGATGTTAATTCTTTATACTATTTCTGCTGGAATCATATCTGGAGGACACTAAAAGAAAGTGGGTAGATATTGTCTTCTCCATTGTACTCATTCAGTCTTTGATTCTTGCTTGACTGATCATCCCTTGAACCTTCAGGCATTATTATACTACAATTTCTAACCCTCCATGTGCCGGGCATAAGGTACTCATTGAGCTACGTGTAGATCACAGGAGACAGGTAATGGCCCAACAAATTTTCTGATAAAGAAAAAATTATTCTGCTAATAAGATATTCCATATCCATATGAAACCATTAGGACGAGTAGTACTTGAAAAACATTTAATTCTCCATTTATAGAAATAACCCAAGTAAGGAAATTAAAAAATATTCATAGGTTAGGAACTAACAATGCTTTATCAGGATAATGATTACTTGGTACTCTAGTGAAATTTATATCCATTAATGAAACTCCATCACAATAACAAAACTCTCTGACTCTTCCTTTACCAAAAGGATGGAATTATATCATATTGTAATATGATGTGCAACAGAGAATCTTTTTAATCTCGTGATTTGTGCATTTCATATGCTACGAATTGGTTGTAATTATTGTGATAACAGGCTTGGTGTCATACTGTCTAGGCCCTATGTTTTGCAGAGTGGCGCTAAAGGTGACTTTGTGCTCATAGCAATGTGATGATGTCTTTCAGAAAACAAAGTTCATCAAAGATATCTCTTTCTTTCTTTTAAAAAAAAAATAGTGACGGAACCCTAATGAGTTATATGATAATGTAGGGGGGCTGCAATACCACACCTTATAATAAATACATAGAGCCAAAAAAAATGAATGCAAAACATTACAAAATAAAAATATCAAAGACTTACACATGAGCATAGTCTGTATTGGGAAATAAAAAATAATGTTTAACAAAATTTCCAGACATAGGAACATAAAGAAAAAGTTCATTAAAGATATGAATGAGTATATGTTAGAAAGTTAAGAAAGTCAAGTCTAGAGTTGATTTTTTTTCTAATGAGCATTCAATACGTATGTATTCTTAAGTACGGTACTAGAACTTATGAAATGCTATTAATCTCCATGTGCTTTACCAGTGAGGAATGCAAATAATGACGAGCCCAAAGAAAGAAAAAGAGAAAGAGGAACCTTCTCTCTTCTTTCCCTTCTTACTTTGCCATTGTTTTATACTTCCAATACTTCAAAGGCTCAATCTTTTGAAATCTCGATCAATCAATCATCGAGCCTTTACCTGCCTGCGTTGATGACTTTGTTACCTCCCATATGAATACAATATCGGGTCCTTCTTTATCTTCAACCTTGAGCCTCAAGCATTATGCACCCTTTCGGAGGCATCGGCCTGCAAAAGGCAACGACATGTGCAGTGCCTAGGGAAAGCAAGCCCTTATCTAGTTTCATACCTCCTACCAAGTATTTGGGGGAAACATCCTCGATTCTTCTCCTCCACGTGCAAATCATCTTTATAATACTCTGTTTACTGTATCCAAGGCACTTTCTGTGCCACAAATCTGCCATTAATATACCCATTGAACCAGTATGTTTCTGCAGAAGATAGGATCGATTCTCTAGAATTTGTCGTTTCTTTGGGCAGATATGATTCAACAGTGTCAACAGTCGCAGAGACGTTGTCATCTTTGCATTAAAAAAGACCTAACCTTCATCATTTGATTGAGTTGTACCCGCCAGAGTAATTGCAGGAATTCTAAATCAAATGGTTTGGTTCTTCATCACCTTGAGTAATCAAGGCCGAAACATGTGCGGTTCCTAGGGAAAGCAATATCTGGTATTTAATTGGGAGACATCAGATTGCGAAGGAAGACACGTTTCCTTGATTATTCTCTACTCTCAATCACGTGTAGTTGTTGCCTATACGATCTCCACAATCCATTTTCTACGTGGGAATAAAAAAATTCCACAATGTTGAGAGCCTTATTATAGGGATTTTTATTTTCTAAGACTCAACATTTTGTATTCTAATACTATGTCAAAAGGTCCAATATCTAATCCAAAACCTACCTCCAAGGTTAAAAGATCCTTTTTTTTTTTTTTCATCTCAGTCTTACTTAAAAGAATTTTTCTTCTAATGTGAAACTCTCCTCTTGTATATACTTTGATTTGATTTTTGTTTGTATTATATGTCCAAAATTTAAATAAAAATAATACTATTTAATTATTGTATATTTTTAATATGGGACTTTTGCCCTTGAAACATACCTCAAATTTAAGGTTGAATAACGAAACTCTCCCTAACTTAGAGGTAATTAAGTTAAGATCTTTGACTGGTGAGTCCATATGGTTAGGGGTTTGAATCCTCCTCCTAATGTGTCCAAGTAAAAAAAAGATTTAAAAGTTATATGTAAACACTATCCAAGGATAATATCTCTTTATATGCCTAGGTGTGTCTTTCTCTTTATAATTAGTTTTAATAAGGATTGAGCTATTTTTAACAACAAAACTCACTTATTAAGATCTATATGTAAACACTATCTAAGGATAATATTTCTTTATATGTTTAGGTGTCTCTTTCTCTTCATAATTAGTTTTAGTAAGGGTTAAGCTATTTTTAACAACAAAACTCACTTTTCTTTTTAGCTTTGAATGTTTGAAAGTATAAAGAAGTCGTACATCAAATAACTTTCTATCTAAATTTGCTTTATTAGTTCATGTTCGCAAAGGTTAGATGTTTGAATGTTTTTACTTTATTCTCCTACCATAAATAATAAAGAGATGCATGCAAAAAAAGCATGATTCTCTTCTAGATATTGGGTGTCTTGTCACTGCCATATACGAATGTGTATCACTAACTCCAAGGATGTGGAATATAATCTTACCCTTTATTATAAAGGCCCATTTGGTTTTCCTATAACTATGTACCCCCTTTCCTTTTATAATAAAAGAAAACTCCATAACTTATATTAAAAGAAAAAAAAGAAAAAAAAATCGTGCCTTAATAAGGTGAGACAAATACCATATCCGTTAACAAGTTCTAAACAAGTGAATTTGTTGGTTTTGTTTTAATAACAAACTCACGAGTTATATTTCATTTAAAATTAAAAGTTGTAACGTTTAGGCGACATGCATGGATAAACACCACCGTTCTACAACAACCAACTATTAAAGAACTCGCCGACCTCCCTAACCTAATCGAAAAAAAAGAAAGAAAGAAAGAAATAGAAATTTGGTCACGTTGGTCAAATCCGGATCCAACACGTCTCCGTCCATTTTAGGAAAGCGAGAGCAAGAAAAGTCCAACAACGTTAACCAATCACAAGCACTGATTACTCGCGCCAACAACCCCCGTTATTATTAGGTTGTTTGGTGCTTAACTGAAATCCGGCACCCGTTACTCCCATCATCAATCATGCTTATCTCTCTCTCTTTCTCTCTCTATCTACTCCGTTAAATTAAATTCCCGTAATATTTATTTATTTTATTGTTCGAAATTCAAAACCTAAATCTAAATCCAACGTACCTCGTGCGGTTCTAAAAATCCACCGCCGGAACAGAGGGTCGGTTTGGGATGTTGAATTTCTGGAGGAGAGTGACCGCCACGTGTGGGTCGAAGGGGCCGTTGGAGTGTCCTTCCCCTTCCCCAGAGCAATAAGTCCAGCCTGGACTGACAGCTTGTCAGTAATCATCCGTTCTCCGATTCCGCGACCGTTCTTGTCGTTTTCTCCACGTCACCACTTCCGTGCGCCTCAAAAAACCTCAAAAAGACAAAAAAGCAAACTAAATTCCCTTACGTAATGCTCTCCAGCCTGGCTCGGTCAAACTTATCCTCCTCAACCCATCCCATCCCGCGCGATTTCTCCCGATATTTTCACCCCACCCCACTGGGCAACTTCCATAACTGTACGAGTCAAGTTGGAATTGCAACAGTGCCGAGATTTTCGTGAGGATTCTAGCGATCCACGGGCCTACGTGGCGACGCGTGGTAGTTAATACAGCTGTATACTGGCGCAACCTGTAACCGAGTGGTACCGGTTTCTGTAACGCCTATTACCTGTTTCCGATAACCGGCTCTATCAGTTACCCTAACCCTTCCTTTATAATCACCTCCTATTCCTCCTCGACCTCTCTATCGACAGAGCCTTCCTTCGAGTTTTCTCAGAACCCAAAAAACCAAAAAAAAACTTCGGGTTTGTTTCAGAGGGTTATGGTATTTGAATGATGGAGCGGGAGATGGATCGGGTTAAGGGTCCGTGGAGTCCTGAAGAGGACGAGATGCTGAAGCGGCTCGTTCAGAGCTACGGACCTCGGAGCTGGTCGGTGATAAGTAAGGCCATCCCGGGGCGCTCCGGGAAGTCTTGCCGCCTTCGTTGGTGTAACCAGCTCTCGCCTGAAGTCGCGCACCGCCCGTTTACCCCCGAGGAGGACCAGATCATCCTCAATGCCCACGCCAAGTACGGCAACAAGTGGGCCACCATCGCTAGACTCCTCCATGGCCGAACCGACAACGGGATCAAGAACCACTGGAACTCCACGCTCAAGAGGAAGTACGCCTCGATGACCGAACCGACTGATTATCTTGTTTCGGCCGACGATGAGCTCCAGACTCGGCCGCTTAAGAAACCGACGGCTTCGTGTCATAGCCTCGGGGGTACACCGTCCGGATCCGACGTGAGCGATTCAGGTCTCCCGGCGACGTCCACCTCGCAGGCGATTCGGGACGAGTCGCCGCCAAGTCAGAACCACATCAACGACGAGCCGTCTACTCGGCTAACTCTATCACTGCCGGGGACTGAAGCGCACGAGTTGCCGCCGACCGGCCACATCTCGGTGACTCGCCGAGAGGAGAACTCTAAATCACCGCCAAGTAACAACAACCTGAGAACGACCGTGTTCTCGACGGAGTGGGTTAGCTTGATGCAGGACATGATTAGACGGGAAGTGAAGAATTACATGGCTGAGATCGAGCAGACGGGGATTTGCGACAGCGTGAAGCGCATTGGGATTGACCATTAACTTATGAACCGAACCAGATGATTAAGCATCGAAAGGAAGAAGAAGAACACAGAGCAGGAATAGGCAAAACAGAAAGAAAACGGCCTGATTTTCTCTTTTTTGAACTAGTCTTTGATATTTCCAAAAAGACAATAAAAATTTTGAGGCTGCTGTACAGAAATCAGAGGAGGATTAAAGAAAGATTAGTGAGAGATTAGCGAAGTTTGTACGGGTTTTTTACTGCCTTAAGAAACCGAAATTCGATTTTAAGTTTTTCACGAAGGTTAATTTCTGGGAATAACCGTACAGTACGGTTGTACCTAAATTCAATGGCTTTGGACAAAATGCCACTTTTGTCCCTTTCTGCATCCTTTTTTTTTTTTTTTATTTCTTTTCATTAGTGGGTTAGAAACGTTTTGATGGACAGAACAGCTTTAAAGATTCCTGATTATCCAAACCAACAGGTAAGACTGTTCTGCTTTATCACCGACGGCATGGCGTGGGATTAGAAAGAGCAAATTGCATGCTTGTATTTGGTTACACTGTTGGATTAAGATTGACACAACAAGTTAACAAGACAACAACAAAATAAGGTCTGCTCCCCATTGACCTCATACCAAACACTGGGTCCTTTATTATAATGATAAATACGTATATGATATTTTTTTTTTCATTTTTGGGTCAAAAAATTGATAATGTGATATCAACGTTTTTGATGCATTTGTCATGATCATAGACTATAATGAGCTTGTGGTTATTTGTTGAAACTCGTCATCAGAAAGTGACCATGACTGTGAAATAGCTATTATAATGTTTACATGTGTGATTTAGGTACGTCCAAAAATCCAAGTTGATAATGATATTCAAATAAAAATGTGTCAAGACTAACCTTCATACTTAAAACTTTTGGTGTAATAGTTTTGACACATAATAATATTTCCTTTTTTTGAGTGTGAGAAAATGAGGAAGGTTATTAATAATATGTAAACTTAATTTATAAATAATAATATGTTGTACTTGTAAATTCTTCCCTTCAAATAAGTAGTCAAGGGAAGGAAACACTTAAATACGAGATAATCAATATTTTAACATATTAAAAAAGGATTAAATCAACTTAAAATTGGATAAAATAACAGTTATGCACTAAAATCCTTGCATCTCTTTATACAGCCTAGATGCCCTCTTTGAAAATTTTTATTTATTATTATTTCAGATATTTCAAAAATAGCTCATAAGATCTAAAACCATTTATTTGAAATATTAATTTTTTTAAAAAGGCCATGTACCAAAAACCACTGTATTAGTGGTGTTTGAGCAAAGGTTGAGCCCAAGCCGAAGCCCATCCCCATCAATAACCCCATCTTATTGCTAAAAACCGTGGGCTCAACATTCTCTCTTAAATCGTCGTCGTTTTATTCTCCAATCTGTACGCATTACAGAGAGAAGAGAGAGAGGGAGGAGAGCTGTAGAAATCTTCGAGATCTTCGATCGAAGAAGAACCTGCAAGTCCAAGGAAGATGCTGCCTACAGTCTCGAAAGGGCGGTCACAGCCCTCTGCATCTCGAGCTAACCCGATGTTCCTTCCGTACCTACGCCGGATAGTGAAGGTTTTCCTCTCTCTTTTAAATTTTTCCTTCCCTAGGAGGATCTGATCTCCATGCGAATCGAATCTTCAATTGTTTTCCAATCTCGCATGAGCATTTCATCTTCGTGAACTTGATCCAGGGTTAGGAAATGCTCTGAATAGCAGCATCCAGTTTTCCACGACTTTAATGATTAGCTTATATATTTTCTAATTCATTAACGGAACTGTGCTGGTTTCTAGTTCCGATCAAGCAATTCTTGTACATTTGTCATCCATTTGGTTTTCTGTACGAAAATCCAAGAGATAAGTGTTTCTTGTTAGTGCTCTCTGGTAATTCAATTGCACTAAAATATAACATTGTGAATATACGTGTGGGCATATGATTGCGTAAACTGTCTTGGGTTCCGCATTTATTATATGCGATGCTTGGTCATTTCATTCCTGGAAGTTCCTTTCGTCATGGTAAAGGATTACTCCTGAATGCATTCATTTATTACCTTCTTGTTGATTTTTTAGCGCCAAGCGATGCTATGAGCCGAAGTTTGCTGCAAATTAATAGATCTGAGGATATAAGAGTTCAAATTCTGCGTGCTATTATAGATCTTAGGCCGTAGCTTGGCACAGCCGATCGGATTATTTTGGGAGGCCTTTGCAAACCTCACATGATCAGCGCAATGCTTTTTTTAGAGTGATAAATATGCTACGTAGTGGTAATTTTGACAAGGTTAAGACTGTCAAACAGTAGGAACTGTGATTGAATATTTCAACCATTAAACACTAGGGAATACATTAAACTTTCTCCCATTATTTGGTGGCCATTTGTTGTCAGGTATGCTTACTATGGCCATTACCTTTTCACTGTGCTCCTTGAAAAATTTAGAATGTTGTTCTAAAAACAGTCCTTTTAAGCCTTTGACAACTATGACAGCACTCATTTGCTTCTTGAAGTTGAAAGTCCGTATCTTCATGAATATGTTTCATTTTTTCTCATGAATTTCCTTTTGGTTTTGGCTATTGCATTGTAGTGGCGACAAATGGATGTTGAATATACGTTTTGGCAAATGCTTCACCTATGCACCTCACCAAAAGTTGTGTAAGTTTCCACACTTTGGATCAGCGTATTCTTTCAACTTGTATTGTATTATTAAAATCCGCAGTAGCTATCTATTCTACATAAGAGTGGTCTTTTTGTTTTCAAATTTTTATATGTCAATTTTCTTATTGTCATAATCTGTATTTCTGCATGGGGAACGTTATAATGGATGTAGCTATCAGCACACTAAGTATCACAAGCGTAAGTCCACTTTCCTTGTAGAGTGATCATTTTCTAATGTTATCTGGTTGGTGCTACTGAATCTATGCGTGGCATTAAAATTTAACATTGAAATATTCCTGTCTTTTTCCTCTAATATTTTATTTTACCGTATGTGAAATTATGTGGATTTTAGCTTTTTGAGGAACTCTAGTTGTCAATCTCCATAGCTGGAAACTGTACCATGAACAATGGCTGTTGTTTTCTGACTAATAACACATTCAACTGCGTACTAAAAGCTTGCAGTTGTTGTTAAATGATTTAGGCATCAGCAGACAACGAGTCACAGTTGGAGACATAAATATAAACGAGCAATTGGTCGAAGTAAATAAAATCATCTAAGATGAAATTTATTGTGATAGCGACATAAGTTTTCTATGTAAGTATCACCTGCAGAAGCCATTAATAATCTTCATTGTGACGGAAGTTATTGATATGGGAACTACTTCAGCTGTTGTTATAACAAAAACTAAGGAAAATAAGATACTTACTTGTATGATGAAGTTTTAGTGAAGAGCATGTGTTATATATATTTCTCTGTTTGGTTTTGAAAAGTTTCTTCAAGTCATTGGGAGGACTACTTTAAAGGAGGAACATTGAGAACTTATGTTGATTAGGATTGTATTCCTTCTTTATTTTAGTGCGTAAGAGGCTCATTAAATGTAAGGTATTGTATTTGCTGCTAATGTTAGACATAACTTAAAAGTTCACCTTGATTTTGGTTTCAGAGACTAAGAATCAATGGGCACGTGATGATCCTGCTTTTGCTGTGATCTGCAGCTTTCTTTTGACAGTTTCAACTTTGGCTTATTGTGCTGCGTAAGTTTCTAAGATGCTATGCTCTTGATGTCTTATGTTATAATGCCATTAAATAGTGAGAGTTGTACCATTTTTATAAACTGTAAAAACCTTGAATTAGTCAACTACTTTATTGCCTAGGGGATCCTCAAATGTAGAGCCAAATGTTCATATTACAACCCGATGCCAGGTTTTGTAGAGTCAAGCGCTGTAATATATATAATGGTTGTTCGATTGATATAGTTTCTGGAAAGATTTGGTTGAAAAGGGTTTTGAAATGGAATCATAGCATTTCTGTAGCTTGTCTCATATTTGTAGGTCTGCTTAGCCACAAACATTCATTTGATCTCATGTTCTTTTGGTTTTGGGAACAAAAAGAAATCAACCACTGCCCTTGTAGCTAACTGTGTTTTCCTCTTCTTTAATGAGGATCTCCTGGGTTCAATCCATTATAGGTGGGAGTTTATGGGTAATGATTGTCCATGATTTGGAGAGGTGGCAGGGGGCTGCAGAGAGACATAGATAGAACCTTGCAAATCAAACTTGTGGTTTTGTAAGCAATCACATCCTTAAAGGAGTTAGAGAACTACTGGGTAATTTCCAGCATTGATCTCCACATATTAATGGATCACTTGGATTAATCATGTAATAGGTCAAGCTTAATTATACTACTAAAGAAGCATTAAACTATTAAAGACCAAAGCTAAAAAGCCTGATTGCATGAGAAGGCCAAAAAATCTGGGCCATAGCCACAACGCAGAAAATAAGTCAAAATTGTGATCAGAATTTGACAATTGTTTGCTTGGAGACTTAATATGGCATATCAGATGGAGTATTATTTTTGCAATTTAGAAGTTTCTCATCTTAAAGTTCCTAATCTAATATGCTGATGTCTTGTATATTTCTTTTGAATTGTTCAACAACTTCTAGATTTTTTCTCTGAAAAGAAGAAAATTCTGCATTATGGGTCCTTTAGCATGTATTGATCCTGATCTTGTTATCTTTTATTTCAGGTATGACCATAGTGCTGCACATGCTGTTTATGTAGTTATCTCTGTATTGCTGTTCCATTTTTTAGTAACTGGAGTAGTTCTGGCCACATGTTGTTGGTAAGACTGACGTCCTCCTAATTAATAGATTATACGACCCATTTTGTCTTATTCGTGAGTATTTTTGAGTGTACTTGATTTTGATGTCAACATCTCTGGGGCTGTGTGCCCTTTCTAGGCTTTATAATTTCTAAAGTGCGATAAGTAACTATGGTAGTGGCAAGTGCTTCTGAATTTGCTAAGAGTTTGTTTGAATTTGCTACTCTTTCTGAGCAAGAATGATGTCTGCAGTTGAGTATCTAAATTACTTTTGGAATTTGATGTCACTTACTACTTGCATTGGTCACTCTCAGAAGGTGTACATCCATAAATTGGTGCGTGGGTTCCCTTGTTGGACCTACAGTCTTGGTCCCTGTTTTAATTGCAGAGCCTATAAGCCTTGGCTATTAATGTAGCGTTGACAGTGAAAAGTATCAATTTTATGCATAGCTTTATGAAATTAATTAGAACAGTAAGAGAATAATAAAGAAATGCTGTTTGTGCAATGCAAAAAGTTGTGGGAATTGCTCTGTGTATTCTTCAAAAAGTTAGAAAAGGATTGGCAAGCAAGTTTCTCTTCCACTCATGATATATAACTACTAGAACTAACTTGCTACTAAAGAAAAATGCCTTCCCCTCCCCAGCCCACTCAAAAATCCACTCTCATTATATCATCTTTAAGGTAATATCAATTTGACTTGACTCAGAATGCTCACATTAACTTGTGGTCAGGGCATTGGATTCCTATTGATTAATTGCTGTTGTCAATATGCGTTTTTTTATCATTTTATTCTAATTCAAGTAAATCATTGGATCCCTTTAATATATTTTATTTCACTACTGGTTATGTGGTTATTTGACGTTTGAAGTAATTTTTATTATGAACGGAGGGCCTGTTTATGACTTATTTGTTGTCCCACTAGAATGCTTGTTTGTTGTAATTGAGTTATGGTGATGTTTGTTATCTAACAAACATACTTTTTCACCTTACAGATACAGTTGATGTTATACCGTTTAACTGGTACTATGTTTTAATGACAAGTTATATTCCTCAATATCCGCACAGGTTCCTGACTAATTCTTACCTTCGGCAAGAGGCTCCCTCCAATAGTCATGTTGTTGAGCAACGAGTTGAATGGCAAGTCTCTAAAAATTTTGCTTTCCACTAATAACTTCAATTCTAGTTTCGCATCAGCCAAATCATATTCCTACTGTAAAACACAAAGCCGTCTATATTTATGGATTCATCATTTTTTTTTTCTGATGTTATAATGATTGATTGTCAATGCCATTTCTCAAAATTTATATTATTTTGATGTATAAAATTTGGTTATTTTTTATATTATTATGTACTTTACAGTCTAATAATTGCTTTGCTCTGACCTTTTCACTGAAGGCTGTACGCATTTGATGTTCATTGCAACTCTTTCTTCCCTGTGTTCGTTGTGCTCTATGGTAACTGCTCCTTTCCTATGCGGTTGCTTTCCTTTCAGATTCAATCTTACTGATGCCTTGTTTTTCTTGCAGTTGTACATTATTTTCTGTCGCCGCTTCTGGTAGCCCATGGTTTCATTCCTTTATTGCTATCCAACTTGCTCTTCATGGTGGCTCTTTCTTACTACCATTATCTAAACTTCTTAGGTTATGATGGTAAGTCAAATGTTGTTTAATTTTTCTTCTTTGAACATTTTTCTTCTTCCTTTCGGAGGGAATAAGAATGGGTTCGGGGAGTAATTGGATCTCACCGCATAATTATGGATCTCTGACTTTGACTTTCAAATTGAATCAGTTTACCGAAAGTGAAAAGAAAATTTTTGTAGCGTGAAAATAGTAGTGGCTGAAATTTTGCTATTTTTCACGGTAAAGACAGCCTGTGCTGCTAAAACATGTTTGATTAATCTGCCCAAGTATTACTTCCAATTTCAGGTAGCACCAGTAGATTGTCTCCATGAACTGATATATGCCACCTTTTTGCAGTATTGCCGTTTCTGGAGAGAACCACGTTCTTCCTATACCCCATTGGCGCCGTCATTGTCCTTTCTCCTATTTGTAAGTGTTTGAACATGACTCGTGATCTGTTTTTGCTTTGTATTCTATTGCGGCTAAATTCAATTTCTTATCCTTTTTTGCAGTGGTTTTGAGCGGCTTCAGTCCTTCAAGATACTTTATGAACATGTATTTTAGTCATAGGTTCTGATTTTCACTAACAGATTAGGTGGTATATAGGATGAAATTTGGGGACTAGTTCAGGGACTGCATCTACACGAGAAGGCTTTGATGAACGCCATGATTGTTTCTCTAAAATGTGCAATGAAAAGAATCTCCACCATTGAAACAACTTTTATAGCTTTCCTTCTGGGCATCTTACAACTGCAAAATGGACGATGGAACCAAGTGAAGTCAGAGCACCTAAGTGTGTATATTTAGTTATCGAGAGAATTGGTCCATAGAATGTATCCATTTTTTCCCCTTGTGACATATGTCTCTTCTGCCTTTTTATATGTCCAAAACTCGTGGATTGTCAGCCCGTTTTCAACAGATTTGAAACGAAGCCACTAATTCTCATTACAACTTTAGAATTGTGGTTAATTTGGTTTCTTCGGTGCTAGTGGCCAATTCATGCTATTTGAACATGTAGTGTCAAGTCAAAAATTAGTAAGATTTTGAAAAGTTGGTAACTTCGATTATCTGAAGTTCTTTTATCTTTGTGTAGGCTCCCTCCTTTTTCGTGGCTGAGTTTTCCAAACTGGTGTAAGAAGGTTTCAACAGTTTAGTGCTATCCACTTCAGCAAGGGGCACCGTTCTGTGAAATCTTTTCAATAAAAAAATCCCACATTTTCAAAGCCCAATTTGTTGGTCAGGTTTGATGTTTTCGACAGACAGCTGGTGTTTAAATTCGTGGTTGTTGGAGCAACGTTGACAATGGGGCATATAATGCTTCCATTTCGCCCTTTTCGAGGCCTAAAGCTCAACCTCACGTACTTCAGGACCTAACATCAGCGCTTGCTTTGTCTGGAACATGACGGCACCTTTAAGATTGGGACCAAATCCTTAGGACGTGTCACCGACTTCTGAAACTGTGGTCGTTGGAGTAAGACGTTCTCCTTTTAGATATGTTTTCAGAGTTGCTGCGGGCCGCGAAGTGCGAGTAACTTTAGAAAGTTTCCTCTGAAACAGAAGGCAAAAAGTTGGTGGTGAGCAAGAATGTTCGAGAGGAGCAATGCCTTTCACCAAAACTTAGCTAACCTGTTGAAACATTGCCCGACATGGTTAAGATCTTGGTATGCCAACACAATCCTATATTATAGGTCAATATGCTGCATACATGATTTGTGACTCTTTCAATGGTTAGATAGACTCTCAACGTTAATTCATTATCTTGATTAACACAATAGTTGCATTGGAAACTCTTTTCCCCTAATTCCTTGAGTTTTTTCCTCCATCACTGATGAAGACATACTTAATTGAATAAGATATCAACTATTGGATTCTTTGATACCAATTGTTGTAAAAAATGACTTATTGCATGAACAAATAGATGTATACACAAACCATAAATACACAAAAAATACAAGATCTAAGATGGTTCAAATTAACACAATGTCTTATATCAATTGTCATTCATATAGTTGCCACGTTTTCCTCATTAGGTTGGATTTTTAATATCTATACATTGGATTTTCTTTTTGACTATGACTACTTCAAAAAATTACTTTATATGAGCTACCGCCCTCATGAGGCGACACTTTCTTTTTTGCCTCCTTCTCTCTAAATTTTCACATGGTCTTTAAACTAATACTAGAGAAAACTTTGACTAGATATCATTATGAATACTTACTAAGACAAAAGAAAATAACCTTTAGAATATTCTAAAATATACCTAAATAAACCAATCTAGCATTACTAATTTTTATTTCAAATTTCTAACACAACTGCAGGCTGAGCCCAGTAACGCAAAAAATCCGTAAGTGGGATCTGTTTTTCATGCACCATCCTAGCCGCCATGGCCAGTAAAGATGAATGTGGTTGAAATTCATATGTATATTTCATATTATTCATGTCTTTGATAAATATGTTGAAACCCAGATGTAGGTACCGTATTACCCATATACTGATGTATTATATTCCCTAACTTTGAATATGTTTTCTTCTTCCACAACTTGATTTAAAAGAAAAAAAAAATAAACCTTTTGAGTCCACCTTCAAAGATTCCACAATATTGAACATATAAAAACAAAAAAAATCATCACGCCAACCATATAATACACATACCAACGGTGGTTCAAGAGGTCAGACTTAATCAGGAAGAGTAACGGACGAAATAAACAATGGATATCTCAATTTCTTTTGTTAACATAGACAAGTCACACAAAAGACACCTCCTTCAGAGAGACACGGCAACATAGTCTTTCTTCTCTGACGATTCCTTTCCGATCAGGTTTGGTAACTTTCATTGTCATCACCAACCTCCCAGTCCCATCAACTCGCATTATAATTTCACAGATTAGACTGGAAACACAAAAGACAACTACTTCCAATAAAAAAAAAAGACATTAAAACTTATCCCTCAAAAGAAAATTAAAAACAGTAGAGGATTCTTATTATTGTCTTGGGTGTTTTGGCTTTCACTCTTCAAGGTTGCTTCCGGCAACATCCACAACAAATCTGTATCTGACATCATTCTTCTCCAGCCTCTCAAGGGCTTTGTTGACGTAATCTATCTTCACTACTTCAATCATTGAAGTCAATCCCTTCTCTTTGCAGAACTCCAGCATCTCCTCTGTTTCCTTCACGCTCCCTATGAAGCTTCCTGTGATTGTCTTCCTCCCTGTAAAAGCAGAAAAAAGAAGAGGACCCCATATTAGCACCCATAAATGACTTTAATTGACAAAGCACCAATCAAACATTCCATTATTTTCAATCTTTGAATTACCAAGCATAACGACGGGTGTGAGAAATTGCAGAGGGGTGTTGATAACGCCCATCAAGATCAACTTGCCATCCAGCTTCAGCAAAGAAAGGTAGGGCTCAAGAGGGTGAAAAACAGGCACGGTGTCAATGATGTAGTCCAGTGAGTCGGCAAGTTCCTGCATCCGGGTGGTGTCGGAGCTGACCAGGTAGTCGTCAGCCCCGAGATGCTCCAAAGCCTCCACCCTCTTCTTATCGGAGGAGCTTATCACAGTCACATGGTGGCCCATGGCCTTGGCTATCGTCACTCCCATGTGTCCTACCCCTCCAAGACCCAGAATCCCTCCTCTCAACCCACTCTGCTTCAAGCCAAAGTGTCTCAGTGGACTGTAGACTGTCACCCCGGCGCACAACAGCGGCGCCGCCTGCTCTGGCGCCAGCCCTTCCGGAATCTTTACCACAAATCTACGAATGGAAGGAAAAAAGAAAAAGAAAAAGAAAAAACCTTAAGATTAACGAGATATGCAAAAGTTTGGAAATTTTTACTACAGGTCATGCATTTACTACTCCTAATTTCCACTTTTGAATCTCAAGTACCGAGTTGGATCCTTTCTTTTGATGGCAACAAACATGATTCATACTGTTGAGATCTCACTCTGCATGCAAATGAATCTCAAGAGTTTTTGGTTTTGTTTTTACTTTTGGTCGACGACCATAGCGCCGGCGAAGCCTCCTTGTGTGGGTTTGCCATCGGGGTACACGTCGTTGTAGGACCAGATTTTCTTGTTGCAGTACTGCTCGGTCTCCCCCTGGCATGGTCGGCAGCTTCCGCAGCATCCAACGATGGCTCCGACTCCGACGCTTTCTCCCACTCTGAACTTGGTCACATTTGATCCCAACTCCACGACCTCACCAATAACTTCGTGCCTGTTTCAATTCCAATAAAGGCTTCCGTCAGAAAAGTCAAGCACAGGCCACAGAGGTAGTTATTAATCGAAAAAGAGAAACAAGGCCATAAAGGTGTCCCCCATTAAAGACAAATAAAGTAAAGTTGAAGAAAAAGAGAAGTGGGGATGGATGCAGAACGTAGTTCATACCCAGGAACCATGGGATAGTTGGACATGCCAAGATCATTCTTGACCTGATGAATATCAGTGTGGCAAACTCCACAGCAGATAACCTTGATGTAAACATCTTCTGGGCCGGTGTTTCTGCACATTAAAGAACCCAGGTGAGAATGATTTCATGAAAAAACGTCACAGAACAGAGAACCAGAGAAGGAATCGAGATGGTCACCTGAGCGTGTAGGTATAAGGTGAAAGAACCCCAGAAGGGTCTCTGGCTGCCCATCCTGTCGTCTTCCTTTCTGTGTCAAGACTACCCATTTTCCCAAAACACAGAGAGGAGAGAGAGATTCACGGAATACAGACCCAAAAACAAAGTGCAAGAGAGGAAGAATAAAGTGGGTGGGATTTGTAAGGGCATCAAAGGAGCTATATATAAACCAAGAAAACAAATAAAAAGAATGGCGCATGGACAAGTGGAAGCGTTGGACATTTCAATAGTGGAGAAGCTAGCTGTGGTAGGTAAAGCCCGGACGGAGGAAGGAGAATGCTGCCTGGACGGCTTCACCACTTCTAAGCCACGTATATTTGGGTCCCATTAAGTACCCACCATTTTCCACCAACACCTCTTTAACCTTTGGTGCATATCGATCTCCATCTGATTTAGGGTTGAGATTCATTGCAGAGGATGATTTTGATTGACATTAAGTTTTCAATTCTATTTGCGAAAATAAAAGATGCTTCCCACCTGTCATATATTTGGTTGATAAGGGAAAATCCAGAGAAATCCAATACTCTAATATCCTCAACCAGGAATTATCGGGTACCACGTTGAGTGTGACATTCTTATGTTCTGGGATGATGTTTAAGATGTTTGTTCTTTTTAATGGGATGAGATTATTAGTAAGGTAGACATTTATTGTTTTCATTACTAATAACTTTAATTTAATGAAGCTTATATCATTCTGAAAAGTTGGTTTAAAAAATAAATGAACAAATTCATTTATAATCCATAACTCTAAATTATTTTTTTTTAAAAAATAAATATATGAATTTAGTTATCTAAAAAAAAAGATAATACAAAAGTATAGGAGTATATCCTAATAATACAAACTTATTTAAGAAAAAATTAAATTTAAAATTCTCAATTATCAGATAATAAAATATTTACTTAACAAGATTTAATATTTTTAATGTTTTTAAATAAAAAATGTTCACTCACGTATTATCTTTTAACAAAATTGATATTTTAATAATTTTATTTTGAAAGCATAATAATACAATTTAAGTTATCATTGGCTGTTGCTTTTTACATAGAGTCATGACTTTATTTATATTCATAGAGGTATTTAAAAAAAATTTGAATTCTAATATCATATAAAAAAAATTCTATTCTATCTCAAAAAGACGTCTTAAAATTCAATATTATACGTCAAAAGACGGTTTAAGAAATAGGGCAACAAATTTGTATATAATAAAAAACTCTAAATTACTCTAAATATATAAAATCTTAATAAAATGACAATTCATGAACTTAAAGCACTAATTCTTGACCTTAAGAGATCAGAATACGGACGTGATATAGCAATATAACATTATTCTTAAACGAAATATCTTTGAAGAAAATGTTTTTTTTTTTAAAAAGAATTAGTTGGTAGTTTTCTTTCTGGCATTGCAGATATCTGTAGTACTGTTCTTCATTCGAAGTCTTCAGCTTTTGCCTTCTCCTGCTGTTAAGCACCACTCATGTGTTCATGTCCTTCCTCTTTCTGTAGTGGGTCTCTTATCCATTATTCATCTCCGTCCCTGAAAAGGAAGTCTTTGCTTGAGTTACGCTGTGCTTCGTCATGCATATGTCAGTACGAGTATTTTGCCTGTTTGACAAAAAGAAGAAGCCTGTCACTATTATTCAGCAACTAAAGCTTCCAGAAAATAGTTGAAAATGTACCCCACGAAGAAATACGGGGCAAGGCTGTCTTGGACATAATTATAAGGGCAGGCAGGCTGTCTTAATCATAAGGGGAGGGCTCCATAATTAATACAGACATCCTCGTTTCTTGTGCTAGCTATTTGATTCCCTAGATTTTTGGCTCGTTCCCTTCTAAGTTTGCGACTCCCGGTAAAAAGTGAAGATACTGTTCATGCTGGCGTTAGGCATAATAGTTATAAGAAATAATTTTTTTTTATTTTTTATTTTAGTTTAAGGAACGATATTTTTATAATTATTACAACTAGAAGGAAAGATGACTATATGTTGTTTTAGATATGTTGTAATTAAGAGATATTGTTAGGGTATTGTCTATCATCATTATTTGTTGTTTTTCTCTAATAGTTCATATCATAGTACCTAATATTAAGTAGAGTGACTAATGATAGTCTAATTTTTTTTTTCTTATTTTAAGCACGAGAAAACACGTCGTGCAAATACTAATCAAAAAGCAATATAATTTCAAATTTAGAACTTGTCTTTTGATGCTATCAGAAAAATCCACTTGTCCTTTGACTTTTGTTGGTATTACATGTGATGATTACAAACTATGCTGGAACAACATTACTTGCAAGCACATGCACTTAATTGCAAAACGTTACTGGCTTTTGTTTGCATTCAAGGACGGTACACTAAATAACTATCCAAGGAGGAGTAAGATATCAACAAAAACACGTCTCCGTTGATCACGAGTTTACCAACATAAAAACTTTAGAAAAATTCAGCCCAAAAAAAAAGGAAAAGAAAAATAGTTAGTCAAATATATTTTTTCAGGTAAAGTAGGTAGCTTTACCAAATCCCATCAACCAAATCCGTTAACCTTATAAAAAATTGGGAAAGAAAGTTTCAAGACCATTTACCGTCAATTATGAATTTCAAAATCACCAGACAGAGACAGCCCATCTGCCATGATTTTAGCTGCTTGAGCAGTTCAATCACTAACCAAGCGATATTATAGAGAAGTACAAATTGGTGAGAGGAGCTTGTAAAAGTTGGCAAATTCCCATCGCCGATTGTCAGCAATAGAAGAAGTAATCAGCATTTGGGTTGACATCATACCTGATAAGTTTTATAGGCAAAAGGTGATGTAAACCATCGTTTTGTTAGTTTCCTCTGATGATACTGGTGGTTCAGATTTTCTGGCAAGTGGGATTTTGTTTTCTTGTCCTGGACGCAACGACTTTTCAGGATTGCCACCAAGTCATCAAGCATGGTCATGACGATGCAGAGCAAGAAAAGAATGTATGGGTATGCTACCAAGTAAGAATGGATGTTATGAAATGTGAGTGGTCAGGTACGTGGTAAGTTAATAGTTTAGGTCTTTAGGTCTCTAGGTCTTTCCAAGGCCAACTTTTGTCCTCCTCCATCCAGCGCAAAATATGCCCATTCATCATATAGAAATGGTCATATATAAGTTGTTTATAATTGGTGTTATCTTCTTGGGTCTTCTTTTCATACATGCATGATTAGGAGAGGATCTCATTATGAGGTCAAAACAACAAGCAATTGTAATCTTTAGTTGAAATATCAAGGTAGAGGTAGCTAATAAATCAAAGTCTATGAAGCTCTCATAAATTAATGCCCACATTTTTCTTACATGTTTAATTTTTTATAAGTTCATCATGATTCCAAAACGAGGCACCCTTTGATTATGCCCAAAAATTGGTGGCACAAATAAAAATGCCACAACGTGCCTAAGTTGATTACTTTCAGGTGTCTTAGCATTGAGTTGTCATGTCTTCATTGCAGGACAATTATTGTCTTCCATTTCTGGTTGAAAGAGAAAATTGGATGAGTCAGAGCTTTGCTTCACTTCAGGATGAGTCAGGACAACAAATATATCCTATGTTTCCTTTGCTTCACTTTAGGTTCCTCAAACCAAACCAATCCTAGCTCCAAGGTCTCCTTAGGGGCCATCTATCAGGTTTCTGTGTCCGTATTCCCAATATCAAAAATGCAAACAGAAAGGCTTTTTTCAGAAAACGAAGTGCACAAAACTAAGACCTATAAGAAAAGAAAACAAGTTTTTTTTTTTTTTTTTTTTATTTCTTTCTATCTTTTAAAACTATACAAACTTACTGTTCTTTTACATTTCTAGAATGAAATTTCCAATGTTTGAAGATGACAACCAATGAGTAATCCAAAGACTGTCTTGGTGGGTTTCTGTGTTTGGCCCATATTGAAGGATAGATATTACCTAAGAAAGCTTCAATGGGCTGGTGTTGGCAAGGTTATGATAGTGTTGTTCCGCTGTATCATGGACATAATCAGGAGCCAGTATTTACTTGTGTCTCTCTTCTCCGTATATGATTCCATTCCTGGATTATGAAACTTACTCATTGACAGAAAAAGAAATTAAAAATCTAACTAATAGAACAAACACAATCATAAATCAAATAGAAAAAAATAAAAAAAGACAAGAAAAGAGGATTTATAACTTGATGGATAAAGATTAACCCTAACAAAATAAATTATGAAGATAAAATATTAGAATCACCAAAAAATATTTGGCATATATTAAAAAGAAAAAAATTAGATTACTTCGCAAATCCCATTATTATTTTTATTTTTTTTATTAAAAAAATATACATAAATATATTTCTAGGTATCATTAATATACCTAGAATCAAAGCACAACTTTTTATTGAATTAACAAAAAAAATTAATAAATACATTTACAATAATGAAGCAAATCGAGAACGAATTGATAAAAAAATCCAAATATAATTAACTTTATTTCGATTATAAAAAGGTTACTTTATATTAATAAGAATTCACATATTTGTTTGGACTTATCTTACTTGTCCCACGCACATGTATTCTACAAATTATCACAAACCCAAGCCAATAACTTATATAAGTTAAGGGCATTCGTGTTCAACCATATCCTGTTCTACTTTAATGAACAGATAAAACATCCAAGTGTTGCTGCTAATGCAGCCCAACATAGACAAAGCAACCCAAGTATTGGTAATACATCAATTAAACCAATCCAAGCGAAAATAAGCAAATAATATATATGTTTAGAAAAACGAAGATGGAAACAGGAATCCTAACACCCAGTATTTATATTCGAGAATTAATAGCATATTTAATCATGTAAAAAAAATTAAAAAAAAATTAAAAAAAAAGTTGCAAAAATCAGTATAGTTTGAAAAACTACCTTTGAGATGGCAGCGTGCATATACATTAAATAAAGCATATACAGAAGAGAAGGCTTTTTTTTTTTTTTTTATGTACTGTTTCCTAAAAAAGAAAAGAATGGCAACACGGTTAATCAAGTAACATACATTGAAGAAGATGCAGAGTTAATTAGAATAACCTCCGTGCCACCGTCGGATCACACTTGGAGCGTATTTTGCGGAGATGGAGCCGCAGTGCCATCATCGTCTGCACAAACTTGGAGTCCAAGGTGGAGGTGGAGGTGGAGGTGGGGGTGGAGGCGGAGGTGGAGGTGGAGGTGGAGGTGGAGGGTATGGGGAGCTCCAAATCCACCACGAAAATATACGAATATTTTACCCCCCCCTCCAACGGCTCTTTTATCCCCTCCTCCAATCAGAATCGTCCTTCTTTTAGTCCCTCCAATCAGAATCCTCCTTGATGGATATATACGAATATTTCACCTAACGGCTCTTTTATCCCATCCAATCAGAATTGTCCTTTTGGCGCAGTCACATGCTCTGACCGGGTCATAATTCCTTCAAAACTTCCGATTGCGTTATATCAACGCAACACTGTTCTGTTTCTCCTGTTTCTCCTGTTTCTAAGCTCTCCTGTTTGTTCTGTTTCTCCTGTTTCTAAGCTCTCTTCTTTCTCGCTCTAAGCTCTCCTGTTTCTCGCTCTGATCTAAGCTTGTTTTGTTTCTCGCTCTAAGTTTCAAGGTGTCCCGATCATGGCTTCGATTGTTAGTTGCCAATCAAGTTTCGATTTCAGTTTCAAAGTCCACCCGGGCCAAACCTCAACATTCCTCCGACAACCGCAGGATGAGGTTGCCATCGACTTTCGAGTAGTTGAGTGCCGGCAAATACTGAAATTCTCCGGCATCTCCCACCGTCTAGCGTCCCACGACTACACTATGTCTCCTCCGATGCGAATGTCGCTCTCGGTCCCCAAACACGCTGCTCTGTTGCACGACGGGGCGCTCTTATGGCGCCTTTGCTATCGGAATTGGGTGTCCCCCCTCAGCACCAGGAAGCGGTCTTGCGAGACATCGCATTGGAGGCCGCCGCCGCCACCCCAACGTCTTGGCCCATGTCGGTAATCCTCCATCACATCGAGGTGATCCGCCTGCACATTATTGAGCCGGGGGATGAGATGGATGCGGTTTCGAGGGAGTCGATGAACTTTGATTTCGCGAGGACTACTCCGGCCACTCGTTCTTCCATCCAGCAACTGGAGACGGTGACCTACGAAGAGGGTTTGGGGTCCGTCGACGAGTGCATCTTTTGCACGCAGGAATTCGACACTGGGCTCCAACTCATTCGGCTGCCGTGCTCCCATGTCTATCACCGGGATTGCATTGTCAAGTGGCTGGAGACGAGTCGCCTCTGCCCCCTCTGCCGATACCCGTTGCCTGCTGCCTCCTCCTGATATCACAGCAAAGATGTTAATTTCCTGCTCTCTTTCCTAGAGTTTTATGTTAGATAAATTTTGTTGATAAGTAACGATTCGTTATTTTTGTTTCCCATACATGTAAAGGAACTTCATATCCATTATAATTGAATTTACGTTTATTCTTGCTCCTATCTCAAGCTTTGTTGCTTATACTTGCTAAGTACTTGCCGCTTATTATACTTGTTCCCAACTGAGTTTTGACCATTTTTTCGATACGGAAATTGCATAACAGCTTCTTTCCATTCACCTAATTCCAACCCGCTACAGCTATGGTACTCTTGCAAGAACATGCTGTATCAGGTAAAAGTTTGGGGTTGCAGTGTTTCGATTCTTCAGAAAATTAAAATTAATGAAAGAAACAAAGTTAACAGCGTTGGGTTCTTGGTGGCTCCTTTTATGGTCTCTTCTTGTTCCTTGCTGTTCGATTTTGTGGTTACTTAAGTAGGTAGGTTGATGTTGCTCGTTGTTTTGGCCGTTGTGGGTATTTTAATGGTATATGCAGTTTGTGGAAGTAGAACTTGATGGGTTTCTTTGGCTCGCAAATTCGTGTCGTTGTGTGAATATAAGTTGTATGTAAGTTTTTGTTGTTGGGTTCTTGAAGATTTAATGTAGTAATTGTGTTCTTGGGCTTACGGATGGGTGTGAGGATCTGGGCGATCGGGGCTTTTAAGCGTAATGCAGTTGAGGTGTTTGATAGAAGGCCCGTGTGGAGATTTAACTGCTGTTTGGGTTGATCATTGCTGATTTTTGAAGTATTTTGTGTTGATAAACCCTTGGGATAACCATAGGAGTCTGTAGGAGGAGGAAGGATTCAGATTTTTGGTTAGGCCGAGAAAGTCTAATAGGCCTCTTGCCAAGTCCCAGGTTCACCTTCGTACCAGACGATGGAAAGGTTCCGGGCATAACTAGAGTGAGGGAGAAATTCCTTCTATCGTGCCACTCTCACGAGCCAACTTAACAAAAGCATCCAGAGACCTTGCTATCCTTGCTTTGCTTTGATAGATGTATTTCAGTTTATTTGTTAAAACATGTTCCCTCCTGTACACTATTGAAATATGGGCATCCAAGGGTAGCTATGTAAAGAAGAATGCGGAAGAGATACTCCCATTGTTGAAAAATGATTGTCCCCTTTTTAAATTATATAATAACACATGGTAAATGAATAAATAATCCGTGAAGATACTTCTTTTGGAATAACATACGGTTGGATGACATGCTTTAATACAATCTTGGAGCATCCCCCGTTATAACAATACAAGAAGCTTTGCAGAACCCAACCTTTGTTATAGATCATCTTTCTTTGAAGCAATAGGAATAGGCTCAACAGATAATCCTTATACTAGTTACAAATAAACTAGTGTAAGATTTGAATTCATCTTGAATATTCTTTACATCTAGTATATATCATGACAGAAGAATAAAGAAACCAAAGATTAGTTGAGCCAAATTTTTATGAAACAAGATCATCCCACCCAACATTTGGCTTTTCACGTAGAAGACTTTCTATAACGGTATAGCAGTGGAAAGTAACGTCCAAAGAAGAGGCATAAAGTTAGCTTTAAAATATAATGAAATTCTATAAAGATTGCAATAACTCATTTTCTTGAATTTGCTGCTACACCAGGGGCACATATTTTTTTTCTTGTGCTCTATTGCTTGAATTCCTTTTAACTGAGTAAACTAAATAATCTTGCTGTAGAATTTGTGGTACAGGTTTTTGCTAGGGTGTGAAAAATCGTCCTCTGATTTTGGTTGCTCAGAACAGTCTGAAAATATAAGGCCAGAGAAGATGGTCACATAGCTAGAAGCTTGTACTTGGCCAACGGGAAGGGGTTATGACATTGGCTAAAAGTACTCCACTTGTTGTGCCTAGAAGCTGAACTCTTATCTCAGTTCTCATGATTTTGTTCCGACTGATTTCTGTATGCAGGATATGCTCTTAGTTCCGTCGCAAAAATTTTTTGATGTCTCAAGAGGCTAGTCAAGCCAAAAAGTGCATGCTGATCCTGTCATGCATCATCTGAAGGTATCTATTTATTTGAATAATGTGCTTTCTACTTATAATTTCTGGGGTTTTCCAGCTTCCTCTGTTTTTGCATAAAATATGTGAATGTATTGCATAAACTTAGGTGATACAGCAGCTGGGGCATTTTTGGTCTTTCCTAAAGCTTTACCTCTCTAATTTTCTCTATAGCAGACAACAATTCTGCAACCTTTTGGAGTGTGCTTCTGTTTTTTCAACTATCGTTATAGTATCACTATGGTCCTTTTTGCCACTGGAGGTTGTGATGGTTACGTGAGTGTCTGGGACGGCAACAACAAGAAGAGGCTGTATTAGGTAAAAGTTTTGGTTATTTTAAACTGAAGTCTTGATTCAAATTGTTGTAAGCTTGGATGTATTATAATTTCCAGCTTCTCTTTCCCAGTACGCAAAATATCCAACAAGCATTGCAGCACTTTCATTTAGCCGAGATGGACGCCTTTTGGCAGTGGCATCAAGTTATACATATGAAGAGGGAGACAAACCGTATAAACTTTTTCACAAGAACCTTCCTTAACGTAAGATAGCTCCAAACCAACTTCACCATTTTTGGTCTTCACTCTTCAAGCTTGCTTCCGGCAACATCCACAACGAATCTGTATCTGACATCATTCTTCTCCAACCTCTCAAAGGCTTTGTTAATGTAGTCCATCTTCACAACTTCAATCATAGAACTCAGCCCCTTCTCTTTGAAGAACTCGAGCACCTCCTCTGTTTCCTTGATGCTACCTATGAAGCTCCCTGTGATTGTCTTTCTCCCTGTCAAAGGAGAAACAGAGGAGGACCCACAATTAGCAGCCACATATGTAGTAGAACGTTTCAGAGAGAGATAACCCAGAAAAGAATTTTAGCCCTATGACTTCAATTAGAGCAGAATTTAGAACTTCAACAGAAAATGTACCAACCAAACATTCCATCCCATTTAAGGAAACCATATACCCATAAAACATTATGGGTAGAGAGAGAGAGAAAGAGAGAGAATCACCAATCATGACGACGGGTGAGAGAAACTGCAGAGGAGTATTTATAACACCCAACAGTATCAACTTGCCGTCCAGCTTAAGCAAAGAAAGGTAGGGCTCAAGAGGGTGAAACACGGGCACAGTGTCAATGATGTAGTCCAGTGAGTCGGCGACTTCCTGCATCCGAGTTGAGTCGGAGCTGACCAGGTAGTTGTCAGCCCCTAGATGTTCCAAAGCCTCCTCCCTTTTCTTATCTGAAGAGCTTATCACAGTCACATGGTGGCCCGTGGCCTTGGCTATCTGCACCCCCATGTGTCCTACTCCACCAAGCCCCAGTATCCCTCCTCTCAACCCACTCTGCTTCAAGCCAAAGTGTCTCAGTGGACTGTAAACTGTCACCCCGGCGCACAACAGCGGCTCCGCCTGCTCTGGCTCTAACCCTTCCGGTATCTTCACCACAAATCTATGAATGGATAGAATAAACCTTAAGATTTTATCAAAATATGCAAAAGTTTCGAAATTTTTATAACTAGTAAATTCTCGTTTTGAATCTCAAGTACGGATTTGGATCCTTTCCTTTAATGGGAACAGACATGATTGGTCCTGATGAGGTCTCATTCTGCATGTGACATCCGAGTCTACCATACAGAACAGTGCATGCAAATAACTCTGAAGGAAAGTACACCGCTGAATTTCATTTTGAGCTAGACAACGAAATCTAGAAGAGTATTAATCAGATAAAGCTAAGCATTTTCAAGGATTTGGTAATGATCTCATTACTTTTGGTCGACAACCATGGCTCCGGCAAAGCCTCCTTGTGTGGGTTTGCCATCGGGGTACACGTCGTTGAAGGACCAGATTTTCTTGTTGCAATACTGCTCGGTGTCCGCTTTGCATGGCTGGCAGTTTCTGCAGCAGCCAACGATGGCTCCGACTCCGACGGCCTCTCCTACTTTGAACTTGGTCACTTCTGATCCCACCTCCACCACCTTACCCACCACTTCGTGCCTGTTTCAATTCCAAGAATGGCTAGTTAGTAAAGCAAAGCACTAGCCACAGAGGTCGTTATCATACTGAAAAAGAGAAAGGAGGCCATAAATGTGTACGCCATTTGAAGGTACATAACGCAACAGCCCAAGAAAAAGAAGTAGGGCTGTATGCAGAATTTAGTATACCCCGGAACCATGGGATAGTTGGACACGCCAAGATCATTCTTAACCTGATGAAGATCAGAGTGGCAAATTCCACAGCAGAGTACTTTGATGTAAACATCTCCCGGGCCTGTGTTTCTGCATTAATTTTGTATATTGAAGTTAGAAATTCAAGAGGATAAGATATATTCAGATCATCTAGCATTACTTGCATAGATTCTAAGCATATTCATATTTATAGGGTTGCTAAAGAAATACTTAAATAATGATATTATATTAGAAGTTATAGAAAATTGATCTTATCCAACTTAAAATCCTTAAACGCTATTTAGATGACTCCACGATCTTTTTAAATTTTTATATTTTTCATGTAAAATTTAACAATTAAAGAACTCACTGTCAGAGTGACTTGATGAAGAAAGTCACATAACAAGAACCAGTGAAGTAATCGACATGGCTACCTGAGATTATACATAACTAGAACCAGAGAAGTAGTCGAGATGGTTACCTAAGAGTATAAGTATAAGGTGAGAGAACTCCAGAAGGGTCTCTGGCTGCCCATCCTGTTGTTTTCCTTTCTGCTTCAAGGCCGCTCATTTTTTCAAGAGTGAAACAAAGAACACAGACAAGAACACAGAGCGCGACAGAGAATGAGAAGAAAGTGGGAGAGCTTCGTAGGGCATCAGAAAAAGAATGGCGTACGGATTAGTGGAATTGCCAAAGGAAAGAGGAAAGATGGAAAAGGGTAAACATTTCTGTGGTCGGTAAATCTCGGCGGAAGGTTACTGCCTCCGGGACGGTATTATCACTTCTCAAATGCATTTGGGTCCATTAAGTGGCCATCATTTCCTTGGACAGCTGTTCACTTTTATGCATACGTCTGATTTTAGGGTTCAGATTCATGGCAGGCATGATTTGATTGATATAATCGGTTCTTAGGAAGAAATCATGGAGATCATGCTTTGATCTCAAGCAAGCCCATATCAAATGTGTAATTTTGTCTATCATATCATCAATAGAATCTGTCCGTAGATCATTCTGTGGTATTGCTTCTTACATAAACTTGACTTCTCAGAGTCTCTGTAAGTGTTAAGGAGGAATTTAAATTTATATCTAACTTAACAATATAGGACTTCTGTTTATTATATCGTTAACACCATACTCAAGTATTGATTTTTTTTTTTTATAGGAAAAAGACGATTAAATACCAAATTAAAATATTACTAGGGTATCTACATGCATTTGCAGATACCTATAGTATTGTTATTGGAAGTCCTCACCTTCTGCGTTTTGCTTTGTAACACCAGTTATGTCTTCATATTATTACCTTTTTTGTAGTGGGTTTCCTATCATTTTCTTGTGAGAAAGTCTCTTTTTTTTTAAAAAAAAAATGAAATTGCACGGACACATTTAAACTTATCACCTGAGTATCAATCTTAAATAAATTTTTTTTAAATAATACTTATTTCCAACTCAACTAAATGTTCAACAAAAAAATATCTTTGCTTATTGTTACGTTATGCTGGATAATGCATATGGCCAGTATGCATATTTTCCCTTTTGACAAAAAGAAGAAGCCTGTCTCTACACTTTAATGTCTATCCTAGTAGGAATAAGATATCAGCAAAACCGCATCCCGGTTGATCACGAGTCTACCATAAAGTATAAAAAATAAAATGGTGTATCCTTGTGCTACCTAATGGTGTAGTCCTTCATGTCTGCTTCCTCCTCAATGTGGAGTTCTACGTCACCAAGCATTAGATGTGAAGCGGGGCCTGGTTTGGGTTAGTTTAAGCACTTGAGCTTTAATAATTAATTTAGTGTATGGTCAGATTAAGAAAATAAGGTTGTGTCTTTGACTAATTCTTATAACTTTTGGCATAATAATAATTCTTTATGACAATAATTAGTGTCAAAGTGAAGTTGAGTCCAAGCCCCGACCAACGTTGGAGGGTGATTGTTGACTTTATGGAGGTTAGCATTATCCTCTGCTCAAATGGGATTAATCACCTAGCTCATGGCACCTAACAATGCAACCTCTCATTTTCACTTGTTGCTTAATATGGGGCTCTTCTATGTTGCCAAAGGTTGGCTATGGGGGGGATTTGAGTTGAGCTAGTACCCAAGTCCGAGTAATTATAATTTTTGAAGCATGGTTAAGTTAAGAGCATAAAGTTGTGACTCAGCAAATAACTATAACTTTTAACATAATAGTAGCCCTTGATGACCCAAATAGAAAAGTCCAAATTGGTGAAAGGAGTTTATAGAAGTTGAAAAATGCTTGTTACTGATTGTCCGCAACAAAAGAAGTAATTATGATTTTGGTTTGACATCTTACCTCATAGGTTTTCAGGCAAAAGATGATGTAAACCATGGTTTTGTCCGTTCCTATGATGATAATGTGCATTAGATTTTTGGGCAAGGAGGATTTTCCTTTTCTTGTTCTTTATATTTAGTTTTTGTGGTCATGGGCTTGAGCCTAATATGGTAGTCTGTAAATATGAAAGTCCAGTCCATCATTTGTTTTCTTCTCCTTTCAGTTTTGTCATTTATATTTGTAAAGGAAAGGTGTATTCTTCACGCAATTGTAAGCAATGCATGAAGGCCTTTGGGCGTCCCCACAGATCCTCTTTGCAATTGCTTTCTTGTTCGCCACACTCAGGAAGCAATTATATTATTTCCTTGTCATGACATTCTCAGCCATGCTGCACTCAGCTGACTAATATATTGTAAATAATTTGTTACATAATACAACCATAGCAATCATTTTCTGCCTGCCACGCTGCACTCATATAGGAAGCATTTATAACACATAAATTTTATTACAAGATCATTTCTTACTGATGTGAGAATGTTCAACATCCACTTCAAGACATACTTTCACAGCAATTGTTCAACTCAAGCCACTTTTATCACGTGGATTCTAGGATTATTCATATCTATATTTATTAAGGTATTAAGAAAGACCATCCTCTAAAATAACAATATAAGATTTATATTATTGTTTTAGGTGGTTTTATTCGAAAGGTATATCCTACCCAAAAAAGCAGATGGAATGAAATATATTACATGTAAACTTTACCACAAAAGTTTCCATTAATACTGTGAGATTGCTCCAAATTGACTTCACCAGTTTTGGTCTTCACTCTTCCAGTTTGCTTCCGGCAACATCCACAACGAATCTGTATCTGACATCATTCTTCTCCAACCTCTCAAAGGCTTTGTTAATGTAATCCATCTTCACAACTTCAACCATTGAACTCAGCCCCTTCTCTTTGCAGAGCTCGAGCACCTCCTCTGCTTCCTTCATACTCCCTATGAAGCTCCCCGTGATTATCTTTCTCCCTGTCAAAGGAGAAACAGAAGAGGACCCACAATTAGCAGCCTCAAATATAGTAGAAAGTTTCAGAGAGAAAGAACCCAGAAAATAATTTTAGACTGACTTTAACTCAGAGCAGAATTTGGACCTTCAACTACAAATTTTACCAATCAAGCATTACACTTCACTCACAGAAACGATACACCCAGAAAAATGTTCCAATCTTTGTCTGTTTTTTATGATGTGATAGGCTAAAGATATGGTAATTCGAAATGTAGAGAGAGACTCACCAAACATGACGGCGGGTGAGAGAAACTGCAGAGGAGTATTGACAACGCCCAACAAGACCAACTTGCTGTCAAGCTTCAGCAAAGAAAGGTAGGTCTCAAGAGGGTGAAACGCAGGCAGAGTGTCAATGATATAGTCCAGTGAGTCGGCGGCTTCCTGCATCCGAATCGAGTCGGAGCTGACTAGGTAGTCGTCAGCCCCTAGATGCGCCAAAGCTTCCTCCCTTTTGTTATCTGAAGAGCTTATCACAGTCACATGGTGGCCCATGGCCTTGGCTATCTTCACCCCCATGTGTCCTAGTCCTCCAAGCCCCAAAATCCCTCCTCTCAACCCACTCAGCTTCAAGCCAAAATGAATCAGTGGACTGTAAACAGTCAACCCGGCGCACAACAGCGGTGCAGCCTGCTCTGGCGCTAGCCCTTCCGGTATCTTCACCACAAATCTATGAATTGAGAGAAAGAACCTTGTGAATTTATAAAAATATGCAAGAGTTTTGAAATTTTTACTACTTGTCTTGCATTTATAACTACTAAACTCTCCATTTGAATCTCAAGTACGGATTTGGATCCTTTCTTTTCACTCTGCATGCAAATGATTCTGAAGGAAAGTGCACGGTTGATTTTCATTTTTGACCTAGACATTGAATCTGGAAGAGTATAATCAGATAAAGTTAAGCATTTGCAAGGATTTGGTAATGATTTCATTACTTTTGGTCGACGACCATCGCGCCGGCAAAGCCTCCTTGTGTGGGTTTCCCATCGGGGTACACGTCGTTGTAGGTATAGATTTTCTTGTTGCAGAACTGCTCCGTGCCTGCTTTGCATGGGCGGCAGTCTTTGCAGCATCCAACGATGAATCCGACTCCGACGGTTCCTCCCACTCCAAACTTGGTCACCTCTGATCCCACCTCCATCACCTCACCCACCACTTCATGCCTGTTTCAATTCCAATAACGCATGCAGTTAATAAAGTACAAGCCAAAAAGGATGTTATCGTATTGGAAAAGAGAAACGAGGCCATAAATGTGTTCTCCATTAAAGACATATAACGTTAAGAGTTTAAGACAAAAGAAGTGGGGTAGGATGCTGAATTTGGTTTACCCAGGAACCATAGGATAGTTGGACGTGCCAAGATCATTCTTGACCTGATGAATATCAGTGTGACAAACTCCACAGTAGAGTACTTTGATGTAAACATCTTCTGGGCCTGTGTTTCTGCATTTATTTTTGTACATTGAAGCACCCATGTGAGAGTGACTTAGTGGAAAGAGTCACGGAACAGAGAACCAGAGAAGGAATCAATGGTTACCTAAGAGTGTAGGTACAAGGGGAGAGAACCCCAGACGGGTCTCTTGCTGCCCATCCTGTTGTCTTCCTTTCTGTTTCAATGCTGCTCATTTTCCCAAAACACAGACCAGAAAACAGAGGTGCTCTGATACGTTGGATGTATCAGAGCAGCTATATATAAGCCAAGAAATCAAAAAAATAAAAATAAAAATAAAAATAGAATGACCTATGTAGAAGTGGACTTGCTGTAGTAAAGAGACAGGATGGACATTTCAACAGTGGGCAAAGGCTGTGTCTGGTGAAGGCCGGATGGAGAAAGGCCAACGCCTGCTCCATACTATCCTACCTCAAGAACAGACTGAATAAACCCTATCCTACAATCCTGGGTAAAACAAATATACATGTAAGAATAGACCAGATAAACCCTATCCTACTATCCACTTGGAGAACACTAACTCGATGTCACAATGGTCCAACTTGAAATATCCTATATTCATTGGATATCCTATATTCATTGAAGTGTTAAGAGTAAACTCAAGTTTTAATATCATGTAAAAAAATTTATATTTCACCTCAAAAGTTGAATCCAGAAGGGAAAGGACATATTCATACATAATTAAGAACTTCAACTTACACTTTCATAATATGAACAAATTTTAATAATTAAAAATTGATAAACTTGAAATATACTCCTTGATCTTGAAAAAATCAGAATACCCATGTGATATGATAATTTAACGTGATTCTTAAACTAAATATCTCTTAAGTTAGTGTTTTTGAAAGATTTAATTGGTAAATTTATCCAAACCATCTTTCTTTCTGGTATTGCAGATATGTGCAATATTGATAATTTTTGGGTGTGCATGTTTTAGTTTATCTATCAACATCTAAGAGAAGATATTTTCTTCCTTAAACTTCCCAATGTCAGCTGCTGTCCTCTTCCATCCAGCAAGATATGCTTATTTATCATATAAATTGCTAGGAATTGGCCTTTCTTCTTGGGTCTTCTTTTATACATGCATAATTCAGATAAGACCTGGGTTATGTCAGTTTCTCATGACATTGTTAACGTGTTCCAGATTACTATATTGATGTGTAGCAGTTGATCTGTATCTTTCACAACATATGCATCTGTCATATTTGGTTAAAATATGAAGGTAGAAGCAGCTACTAAACCAAACTCTATGAAGCCGACACAAATTAATATCCCCATTTTCCTTTCATGTTCATTTTTTAATAAATACATCGTGGTCTCATGACTACAAAAGGGACCCTTACTATAAATTTACAGAAGGAAAATAAAGCACCCTTTGATTACTTCTATGTATCTAAGCAGTGAGTTCTTCTCCTGATTGCAATGATAATTATTGTCATCCCTTTTTGGTTAAAAAGAGAATTGGATGAGTCAGAGCCTGGTTGTAACCACATGACAAACATGTTACTATGTTTCCTTTGCTTCACTTCAGGTTTCCTAAAACCAATCCAATCCTAGCTCCAAAGTCTCACCAGGGCCATCTAACAGGCTTCTGTATCCGAATTTCCCAATATGAAATAGCAAAGGCAAGGACTTCCGTTAGAAAACGAAGCACAAAACCAAGATACGCAAAACATGAAAAGATAACTTTTATTATACCTTTGAAAACTATAGAAACATACTGTTCTGACAAATGTCTAGAACAGGGCAAACAAATTGAAACCTCCAATGTTGGAAGATGATAACCCGTGATTAATCGAATAACCTGTCTTGGTAGGTTTGTTTGCTTGGCCCATATTGGAGGATATCTCCAAATCCAAGGTTCAATAGGATGGTACTAGGGCTGGTGGCAAGTTGATGGTGTTGTTTCTGACATAATGAACCGCCCGGGAGTAAGAACTTCGTGTTCGCCAGGGGATGGTCGAGGGGCTTATAATTGATAACAAGCCAAGGCTGGCCGCCCTTGGTAGTATCGAAACTATAGAGATACAACCAAACCGGCATAGGATCAAGAGAATAGAGAAACAAAATCTCCTGGCTTAAGAATTCAGAATGTCCCAACTTCTTTGCATGTACATAGGCAAAGGAGCAACCAACTCAAGTTTTTCTACTTCTGAAAGATGATAGTCTGAAGAAAATTGCCCATTTCGCAAAGCAGGACATGTGGGCAACACCATTTCCTTGCAATGAAGGTGAAGGCGAGGGTGCTTCTCAGAGATACTTCCACTCTCCATATCAAGGCCAAAGGGGAGGCTCTTCCCCTTGGTGAGATTCTCATTTGGATTCTTTTCAAGATTAGGCCACGGAAAATGTTTGCACTTCCTATGTGCTTGCCATCCATATTTGAGGTCTCCAACTATTGGTGCTCCCAGTACCTCTGCACAGTGTACTCGGAGCTGTATCTCCGACAAGGGGGCAGCGGGATTTTCGTAAGGCAAATGACAAAAAAGAAAGACACATTCCACACATGAACAAGTAAGTTTTTAGCCGTCCCTACCTGGTGCTTTCTACCAGTCAGTGGAGAAAGCTCTAGCCATGTGTAACCTGCAGAATTACCGCTAATATAAGAACCAATACAAAACAAGTAACGACCATAAATGTCTACAAGAATAATCAACACAATAAAGGATGCGTTTCTGAATTCCTTTCACGGATATAGTTGGAAGGTAATAGAAAAAATGAGAAGTCAGGAACTCCACGTTCTAAATTATGCCAGTCAAATCATCTAAATAATACTCGAATGCACTTTCTTAAAGATTGTCGAGGTTTCTGAATACAAATTACTTGTGCTTGCCATTAGAATAAAGAGGCATGAAAGAGAGAATGAAGATTAGTGAGTAAAATTAAAATGAATCCATCACTTACCATGAGATGAAGATTTAATTACTCGATACTCTGTTAATGCATGCTGAGCTGATACATCTTGATTATTATCAACGATTGTAATTCGATCAGATTTTCCATTGTCCACCACCACCTAAATGAAATCACATACAAAGTAAAGATATAATAAGTAGACAGAAACTAAAAATATGTATATAAATAAAAGCTACAATTATATCTGCAGATGGTCTGATTTTGGATTGAACTATGTAATCTAATTCCGTCAAAGCTATTGGCTTCATGGTAGTAAAGTTGTTCCACCATATCTGGAAACATATCCTTTGTTGAGCCATAGGCCCTAAACTATTCTGGTAATGTATTACCATACGCAATATAGCAGCATCTCCAATGCAGTTTGGTTATGCCAAGGCAAGCTGGCAATTGAGGCATTGCTCATGGCGTCTACATGACCACAACCCAATTCCAACAACAAACAATGCATATAGTAACCATGATAAGCATATGTTTTTACCTCGTGTTTACCCATACGGATAAATTGTTTTTAACCATAACATCCTGTTAAGCAATAATCAAATATGCCACTCTGACTAGGGATCCTAATTTTTAAACTAGTAATGACAGCGACGTGCATAAGACATACAATTCCAACAACAAACAAACAGCATTTAAGAGTCAAGATTTCCTTACCTTCCCCAACGGGGCTGAAATTAACCCCTTTCGACGTCTTGGAGACCCAATTACAAGTGCCCAATATCTTCTTTGCAGGACTCTTTCTTCATTGCCAACATCCTTAAGACATCAAATCAGGTTGAGTTGTTGCCAACAAATGAGAGTCCACTTTCTATAAGCATGTTAGATTTCTAAAACAAGGATTGCAAACAGAAAAAGGGGAATTTTTGCCTCCTCACATCTTTTGCTCCAAAAGTTTTCTCACGAAAGATGGAATGTAGAGCTGTTGCACTTGTTTGGGTCCTTCCCATCACTAAGATCCCACCGCTATCTTTGTCAAGCCTATGAACCTAAGAACCACAATTTTTGATTATGGCAAAATAGAGATTCATAATTACCCATGCTTATAACCAGTCTGAACAAGCAATTAATCAAAACTGTAGAGGAAAAAGAAAAAAGAAAAAAGAAAAAAGAAAAAAGAAAAAAGAAAAAAGAAAAAATCGATAGTAAAGGATTTTGAAAATTGTTTTTTTTTTTTGCCTGGAACTCTTTCCTCAAAATTCCAGTTTCTTCTCAATTTTGGATTAAAAAAGAGACGACATATACCATAAAATGTAGCACATCTCATATCTTGATGAAGGCTCTGAAAATTCAAAAGTAGTATACTGCTGTGGAGATCATGGACTGATTTCACTCCTAAGCAATTACCATGCGTCTCAAGAAACATAAGCTGAACATGAATTTTCCCTATATATATGAATTTTCCCCATTTAAATGCTGCTTACTCTACCGCATATTGGAAATAAATACTACCCAGAGTAAGTTCACTTGAACACTCACCAACCGAGGGGGTTCTGGATAATCATAACTTAAACAGACTGCAGCAAGTTCATCCAAGCTGTTTTTGATGCCAACACCACTCTATAAAACATAAGCATCAGGAAAACTTTATTAGAAAAAAATAGCACCCAAAAATCCAAACTTGTGGAAAGAAATCAAAGCAAATATTCAATAGCTTACCTGTACTGGCATTCCAGGAGGTTTGTTAACGACAACAATGGCCGGATCCTAATTCAAAGCAAGACACGTCAAAAGCAAAAGGATCAGTATCATCAGATCTTTTAGGGTAACTCAATAGTGGACTCCTGGAATCCTAACCATTATTCTTCATTAACCGTTACGATTTTACATATTTTCAATTACTAACTTTAGAGCATCCTAGTTTTTCCTTTATTATATTTCCCCAAATTTTATGGCAGCATAGTAAAACTACAAACCGTTTAATAAAAAACTAACCGTTAGGATTTTTGAAAGCTGCACTGTGAAGAATTAGAGAATTTTCATAAATCTACTATATTTGCCCCAAATTATATGGCAGGATAGAAAAATATTTACCATTTAATAAAAGATAAAAGGTAGGATTTTGGAAAGCAGCACCGTGTGGAGTTAAAGATATTGGTCCTCCCAACACAAGAGACACAAAATGGTACTCTTAATAAAAGCTCAAATGAATTAATCCTCAATTCATTATAGTCACTTAGTCATGCAATCAGATGGTAAAATCTAAACCATTTACTTAAAAAAAGGTTAGGATTTTACGAAGTCCTCTGTGAAGACGGAGAGTATTGATACCACATGCACATATGTATTGTATATACATGAAGCTAAAGAGTCAAAATTCGAGAGAACCTTGTACAGCACAAGGCTGCGGACGAAGTTCAGTTCTTCCTCGCTGCAATGTCGATCTTGTTTCTCTGAGGGAAACTCTCGAACAGAAATAGGAAGACATATCCGGTCCCCAACATTCATCGAGTCCTTTGCTGCCACCTTTTAACAACAATCCCATATTTATACCACAAAGACAAAATACTTCTCACATGACAACCTTAAACCAGACATTAATACACCCAGGAAGCGGTTAATGATTATCAAACACTCTCTACAAGCAAAAACAACTCCTAGCTTAACAATCAGCAAGCATTGCTTTTTTAATTACCCTCTTGAGTCTGCTTTCTCGTTGGACTTGAGCATCACTGGATTCTCTTCGAACCTGTTATCCAATAGCTAGAGTTTCAAATTCTTTTGGAGTCAGATTCCAGAAATTCCGTGAAGTTTTAAAGTGAAAAATCGGGACCTGTCTCAGACGAAAGAGCTTCTGAATGAGGCTTCTAGGGAGCTCTGGGCAGCAGCGAAGCACCCATTTGAGCGCCGTGATGGTGTTCACATCGGAATTCTGGCCACGCCCACAAGAGATTTCTCTCCCGAGGGCCGCACCATTTAAGGTCGGAGTGAACGGAGGTAGTGTGAACCATTTGCCACTGTTGTCGTAAGCCTCTTTTGCTTCGTTTCCAGTGGAGAAATACGAGTGCCACACTTGTATGGCGGATATACAGCGTCTAGCGCCTCCGCGTGCGGTGTTGGACGGCAGAGATAGGAGGCCTACGAGGCGGAGCACCATGACTTTGACCTTGGGTTTTAGGTGGAATTGGGGAAGACGATGGGTTTTGGTGACCCGAAGTTTCGGGTGGGTGGAATACTCGGATATGTCTTATGGCCCATGGGTTTTTCCTCGTTATTCGTTTATGCCCATAGAAAATGGTTAGGCCTAACGAGAAATAAGCAAATAATTTGCCATATTGATGGAAAAAAAAATATTTAAATCATCTAACAAATATATACACAAAAGTACAAAGGCCTGTCAAATCTAAGAACAATATAATTTCTAGATATGTAACTTTGAAGTTATTAAAAGAAATAACATCTGACAAATATTTTATGACTATAATTTAATTTCTCAAATTTGAGTATCAAGCTCTTGGAACACCTTCTAAGCTTTGATATTGATCATTTACATTATGTTAAAAATTTCACTAAAACAGTTAATTTTTTTTTTTATATTAACATGTTTGTAACTTTGATATCTAATGTTATTTGGTAGAGGAATATTCCCAATCATCTTGTAATGACCTTTGATATATATTAAATTTACTTACTTATCAAAAAGAATATTAAAAAGCTTCACATATTTTAAAATAAACAATTAATATTATACAGAAAAATAATTTATTTATATTATACTATTCATACTCTAACGAATAGTCAACACTTCTTTATTTAGCATTTCTCTCTCTTTTTGTAATGACTCATCAAATACTACACATCTGCTTCAGATTTTCTAAAATTTTGTACTTATAAACAACACAAGAGAGCATATAATTATTAAAATTATCATTCCCCCTTTATATATAAAATAACTAATTCACACGTACTCTCAATTTTTATTCTATAAGTAGCATTTTTAACAGAAATTATTTTATCATCTTTCGCTTGTTAACTAATTTTTTTAATAAATAATAAAAGGTAGCTCAACGAGTAATTGCATCACCCCAAAAATTTATTACAGGGGATTTAATTAGAAGAAATAAGAAAAAAAAACTGAAATTTGAGACATTCAACTCTAGCAGAGCTTAGGTGTGCATGCGGCTGAAATGGTGGTGTCCTTCACCGGAGCTTGGACCAGAGCCTTCAACCTGCGCTTTCAAACTTCTACCCTTGGTGGCTCTATGTCCTTGACCGCGGCGGCTCGGCCCCGAATTCTTAATCATCCTAAGAGACGATCCGGCCGCCGTACCCTCCATTGCGGTGAAAGAGCTGCCCACCCTCAAAATGGTTAACGAATGCTGCTGTGCCCCGAAGGTGACGAAGCTGAAGAAGAAGAGGAGAACGACGGCGCCACCCAGCAAAGCCCTTCCTTCCCCAGCCATCTTATATATGGTAGACAAACGGGGTGCAAGACAAACGAAGCTTATAAAACTTTTCTTGCGTGAGAATTGGTGGAAAGCATCGAAAAGGGTGAGTGTGGTTTCTTGGAGTTGTTTTACAACTGTTGTATTGGGAGCCAATGAAAGTTCCTTGCGTTCATATATGATCTGCTTTTTCATCTGCTCATGCATCAAGATGGCTTTTAGTATTTAATTGTTTGGATGGTTGTGGTTACACAAGGAGGGTTTTCTGCCATGTCTAAAGCCATTGGAAAAGGTCACGACCATTGACCTTTCCATATACAATGCTCTCACTTATAGTATTTTGTCACTTTGAATTTAGGATATATATTTTACTTGAAAAATTTTTATCAAACAAAATCATGAAATCATCAACATTTACTATGAGTTTGTTATATTAATAAGAAGGATAAGAATTTGTATTGAAATACAAGATCTTTATAATAAAGTTTAAATAAAAAAAGATTTTTTATTTTTTGAATTTGTTCTACACCATGTGACAGTAAGCCTAATGCTATTTAGTGTACAAAAAAATATGTGCAAGATAAGAGTCTTGTATTAGAAAATAAGACCTCTTTAGTAAAGTTTAAATAAAAGAAAAATCTTTTAAATTTAGAGATAGTTCTTATTATTATTATTTTTTAATCAGGGATGTGGATGGGGGGATTTAGGGAATTTATTGGAAAAGGGAGAAGCTCGAACCTTGACTTCTCATGCAATAGATTTCTCAAATACCACTAAATTAACAAAGCTTGGGCATTAAATTTAGTTTTTAGATTAAGCTTTTAACCCTTCTAATATGCACAATAGATGTTCATGGAAATCAGTTTAGGTTTGAGAACTTTATGCACAGAAAGTGTCTTTTTAAATTTGATCATGCTACTACGTAATAAATAACTTTCCTTTTCCAAAAGAAGCTTCTGAATTTAAGCAATATGGCCTAAATTTCTTATTTTCTTCTCATATCATCCGCGTGGTTTGACTCTAGGGTGGTGGCGGCATTTCCTTCTTCCTTACGTTAGAGGTATATGAATCGTACTTTACGCAATATGCAGTTGAATTTGAACGTATGCCTAGTCGTGGCTTAACTTGCAATGTTTTTCGGCCACCTGTAATACATTTCGAAGAAACGACGTTGCAAAGTCTCATGAAAAGAAATCTTATAACTTGTTTCTACGCAATGTCTTATGCCGAACTTTCATCGGTTTGGTTCTGGAGAATGAAGTCTTAATCACATAATTGTTCTTGGCATTTGTCAGGGGCTTTAACTTGGCTTGACTTGATGGTTTCTCAAAGTCTCGTACAAAAGATTTGGGAATTTGATGGCTTGATCCTGTGTGAGATGTAATGGGTGGTGCCTCATTAAATATCAACCACAGTATAAGTTAGGTTTTAATGCCACCGACTGCTTGACGTGTAGCAATAACCTAAAAGTCTCAAATGCATACCTAGATGTGATTGTAACTAAAAATTTTAGATAAAAAAATATTGACGTGGTCCTTAATATTATTATAAAACTAAGAATACTATGTATCTTATTCTCAACAATTTAAATATGTAATTTTTTAAATTTTCTTGATCTTTTCATGAATTACTCAAAGTTGGTATCAAACTTAATCTATTAGTTCCAAGCAGCACTTATTCACAATTGAACCAAGCATTTTTTTTTTGGTTGAACCAAGCATTTATTAACAATCATACTCCAGTTAATCAACACATTCAACATTTTTGTCCTCATTTTTTCTTTTCATCATTTCGTGCTCTTTTGAAACTAATATTTGTTCAACGTAACAAAAGGATTACTTGTTATCATGAGTCCTCTCTTTCTCATTTTAAAAAGATACAATGAATAGAACCTAGAAGTTGCAAAATTCATGCATTAGCTTGTTGTTGTGTAATTATTATCCCCACAGGGTTCTCCGAACTATAATCTCTTTAGAACAAGTCTTCTGAAAAAATGTTTTAAAAACTATCATCTAGAAGTTCAAAAATTCGTGCTTGTCTGAAACGAAGAATTGTTCAACATAACAAAATGACTACTGCTATCACGAATCCTTCTCTTTCTCATTCGAAAAAGATGCAATGAATAGAATCCGAAGTTCAAAAATTCATGCATTAGCCGGATCTTATGTAATCATTATCTCTAACAGGGTTCTCTGAACTCTAATCTGTTTAGAACAAGTCTTCTGAATAATTGTTTTAAAAGCTACGGTCTCCAGAAAAGAGTCTGTCGAGAAAAACTTGTTCAAAGAATTCAAACAAACAGCATGAGAGATTGGGCAGCCGAAAATGGACTATCTCTTCGGTCATTGTCATTCTCTGGTGGCCCTTTTGGAGGGCTAGTCAGTTCTTCGCCCAATGGCTTTACGCTTAAACCCAGGTGGAATGTACCGGAGAAGACGACGACTTTGAGGTGGGGGCATAACACCTTTCCACTGAAACTTTCCCACCGTCTCTGGGAGGGATGAGATTGGTACTGGTCTTTCCACTAGCGCTGTCTTAATCCCTTTGGCTCTTTTTCTAATTTCTTAAAATGTATCTTTCAATCCAACTCAAAGGTTCAGATAGGCCAACCCCATACCCCATACCGGATTTCTTAAGACTTACCAGTGGATAAGCCCCACCATACCATTCTCGTTTTTGGACAAACTAGTAATTATCGGAGTAAACTAAACACTAGTTCTAGAATGTGATAAATATAATTAAGAAGTTAAGTGGATAAGAAATTATGGTTATTTTTATGAAAATATAATTGATTAATTTATGTTGAAAAGTTTATTTTTATTCAAAAGTCAGCTTAATAATAATAATAATAAAACTTTCTTTCTTGTGAAAAGGGCTTTTTTGTAAAATATTTTAAATTAGTATCAAACGCATTATCTTTTAAGGATCTCTATCACAAACTAAGTGGTGTCATACTTGAACTAGACTTTTAATACCAATGTTAAAGAACCTATACCTATTCAAAATTGAATCAAAACTAAGAAATCTTTATTTCTTGTAAAAAGATTTTCAAATAAGGTTAAGGTAATATGAACTTTTGCTGTATTATTTACAACAATTTAGAATCCTGATTTTATTAGGACTGATAAAGTACCCAAAAACTAGCAATATATTTTAAAAGTAAATCCTTTTGAAAGATCCATGCGCTAACATTCGAGTTACAAGTGACTTGCCAAACCTAGAGGAGTTGAAAACTCTCGGCGGCACATAGGTTTTAGTGTTCATTTGAGGTGATGGTTCGTATGGTTAAACCTGTCGTCGACGCATTCACTTGCATGATGTCACCAATTGAACCATTCTCGAGTAGAGCCAAACTCTAACGTGAATGTCACCGTCTTTCCCGGCGAGCCAGTGGTTCCTAATGTCCCAGATGTCAAATGATCCAAACTACTTGCTGCGATTTGGCAGGGACAACTGTTAGTCTCTGATATGGCTTTTTCCAGTTAGGTTCAAAGCCAATCTCATGGGTCTTGACTTCCCCTTGATTATCTTTAGGTCTAACACGCGTATAACTTCTTATATCAACATCTAAGCTCTTGCCTTTCAAGGATCAATTCCATTTAGTCTTGGATTTCCTCTTACAGTAGCTTGAAAAACCCTTTATGGTGGAGTCCTTTTAAAAGCCGAACTTCTAGAGTTTGCCGTCCGACTTTCACTTTCCACAAGAATCTGTGCTATATTCTCTTGCTTCCTTGGGAGTGGGATGACACCAAAGGAGGCGGCACTTAAAGAATTCAAACTCTTATTTGTCAAAAGTTATCCCTAGTGATAACGAACTGGCCTTAACTCAACGTCTCAAACACCATAAATAGAGCCCCAGCACCCCATTCTTTCCCCAAACTTATTCCCAAGCCTGCTTCCCTGACTGCTGATATATCTGACATGGGTAGAGGACAGAATCTTACCATTTTTCTCATCATCTTTCTCCACCTGTTACTGTTGCAGCCTGCAACAGAAGCCCGGCTGTTGAGTCCAAGGTCACGTAGTCATGCTCTTAAAGAGATTGATGATTTCTTCAGGGCAAAGAACAGCTCGGGGCCAAGCTCTGGTGGTAGTGGACACAGATACAAGAACCTTCAGACTCTAGGAGAAAGTAAGAACTCTGGTCCTAGTCCTGGCATCGGACATGCATTGGTTACAGGCAACAACAATTGACTGTCTACTGTTCCTTAAAAGGGCATATTCCTTTATCTGGGTCCATCTTCTTCTCTTTTGGTGTCATGTAAGGTAGCGGGTGATGCAGATAGTTGTAGCAACTTTTGTAAATAGTGTTGAAAAGTCGTCGTGGTAGAACAGGGCTTGCGACTTGCGTTTGTAATTGCACAACTGCAGGCACACTACCATGCTTATCTGTACACGTATACTCAGAGATTTGCTCCAATCTCTCTATGTATTGCCATTGGCATTATAATATTATAATAGCTTTTTCTTCCTATTGCTTCTTCTTTTGCACTTCCCTTTCTCCGGTGTTGCATTGTCCATGTGCATATTCCATCTCCCCACACCGCTTTTTACTTTCTTGGTCAGAGGAAGAGAACCACTGGATAAACTTCCGACCACCATAACAGACATTTGGGAAGAGCTTTGGAAGAACTGCTATTGGATTACGAGTTGATGTCCCATTTGTCTTTGTACTTTGGCCCATTATCTATAGCCCGCCCCATTTTCTCGTGCATTCTGCCTTTGCCCTTTACACGTCTTCTTGTATTGTAACATTTGAAGTGAGAATAAAAGAAAGCTTTTGGGCGTTCCCAAAGATTACAGGGTTCCACTCGAACTGAATTGTCATCTTCTTGTTATCCTGTTTTGAGCTTTGTTGGAAGATCTTGATCTGTTTTGCATTACTTTCTTATGCTAATCATAGCTTTTATGCAAGTTCAAGTTTGGAGCTTTATTCTTTCAGTGAGTTTGACTTTTATGAGTAACGAATTAGGGACTCATCAATCTCTGCTGATCATTTTGGCATTTCATTGAATCAACAAAGCATTTGAAGTTTGATCATTGGCATAATAAATTTAAAAGGGATTGGTGCTAATTCGTTTGAGGGTCCTTTCTCACATGATCCTGGCCAAATTTTGCTATTTAAATCTCCTCTCGTAGGTCCAATCTTTTCCTCAATTGCGGGAAGAACTGAGAGCAACATGTGCGAAGATGACAACAGGAAAAAAATTTGAATAAGAACGTAGGATGGGTAGTAGAATGTTTATTGATGGTTTTGATCTAACAAAGTTATTATTGATATATAATATTAAACAATATTTTGAAGGGATCACATTTGAGAATATAATTTTTATACATGTCCACTTTAATAAATGAAGAAACAATACAAAAAATATTATATTTCAGTAATTAAATTTGGACCTAAGTTCTTACTCATAAAAAATAAGATTTTTTTTAATAATATGATCAAGGAAAAAGATTGGTCATGTGGTTACCCTATTCGATTGAAGCGGCCACATGAGTATCCCTGCATGGTTGTGGTCGTTGTGGGGGTGACCACGTAGTTCCTTTTGTTCTACTGAGGAGGCTACACAATCATAATAAGAGATAGTTGTCTGATTATCTCTCTTATTTGAAACAGAAAGATTGCATGATCACATATTTTTCTATACTTTACGAATTAATAAATCAAATTTTATATAAAAAGCTGCTAAGAGATTGATTTGGCGCTTCGAATGGTTCATCCAAATCGGTCATTAACACTCCCTGAAATTTGGTCTTTTCAAGTAAAAGAAAAGGATAATAGTATATTAAGTGTTTATAATGATTGGTGAAATGAATAAATAAACCTCATAGGTAGATTAGAAAAATTAAATTATGAATTGGGTGGGAGAGAGATTTAACACAAACTAAAGAAACTTGATTATCATCTGTTCAAGTCAATGCGTTTTTCTCTTTCTAACTGAATAAAATATATCTCCTAACTAGATAAACTTAGAACCATAATAGGAAAGTGAATTTCGTAAGTACATCTCTTTTACTCATTCATTAGGTTATTGCTTTCGAATTCTTTATTCTCGCAAGGGGCTATCCTATTTTGACAAATAAAAAAAAAAGTAGATTTCCCAAAACTTAATTACTTTAGATTTACCTAGTAATATGATATTTTAATTTGTTGACAAGTGCCTAACTTAATTAAAGCAAATACTGCCTTGGATGAAAGAGGTCCTAGCTTCGCACTCTCTCACACCTCACCCCACCTTCCCCGCTGTTGTCTTTCCGCCCCTTTTTCCCACCTTAGCGAAGCTGAAAAAAGGGTAAAAAATAACACTTTAGTTCATGCCAAACCATTGGAGGTCGTGAGAAGCTTCGAAAAATGTTCATGAATTGGCTAAGTATCTCTCATCTTGTTGATGTATACAAAATCCTACCTACCACATTGCCATATTGAGCACTAGAATCATGCTCAATATATTGTATTTAAGTTGTAAATATAATTTCCTATATTAGCTAGGTTGTTGCACTATAAATGTAATAGGTTATTTGTACAGTTCCTTAAGCTAGTATAATATAGAATTTAGTTGCACATCTCTGGCCTTTCTCCCGTTTTCACCTTTTCTTACATGGTATCCCAACCTCCGTTCTTTTGAGACTTGCTTCCGCCCACCATTTTCTTTTCCTTTCGGCCATCGAGTATATTGCAATGTTTTTTTTTCTCCTCTATTCTCTATTTCTTATACAACTTTACGCCTTTACCCTTCTTTTTTCCACAATTACTCTTTTTTTTTTCCAAAAAATTACCCCGAGCCTTTACCCCCTTTGGAACCCTAGCCGCCTCTTTTTCCCTAATCGGAACCCTAACCACCACCACTACCACTTTTCCCACTTTACGCTTTTACCCATCTTTTTTTTTCCCAAAATTACCCTAATACCCTTACCCCCTTCGGAACCCTAACCGCCTTTCTTTCCCCAATCGGAACCCTAACCACCACCGCCGCCGCCTCCAATGGCCGCTTCAAACTCCTCATCGACCTCTTCTCCTACTTCCCCGACCATCCCCGCGGTTAATTGCGACCCTTACCTCCTCTCTCCCATCGATTTGCAACCCGTTAGCATCGTCTCCAAGAAGCTAACTGGCGAAGCAAATTGGGGGATTTGGAGCTCGCAGATCCGCATCGTCTTCCTCGCTTGCAACAAGCTTCTCTTCCTCAACGGCCTTCTTCCTCGCCCCGTCGATGATGCGGATGTGGCCGCCAAATGGGACCAGTGTTAAGTCGCCCTGAAGACGTGGCTTCTCCACTCCGTCAAGCCCTATCTCGAGAGCATGGTCTCTCGCCCCACCATGGTCGACGAAATCTGGGCTTCCCTCCACGACAGCTTCTTGAAGATTTTCGGCACCCAGAAGTTCTCCCTCCAACAAGCCATTAGCGATTTGCGCCTCCTCGACAGCGTGTCTAGCGACGATCTCACCAGCTTCTATGTCTACCTCAAATACCTCCGTGGCGAGCTCAATGCCTATGACCCCTGTTTGGTGATTTTTAAATGTAAGTGAACATGTCGAACAAGTAATATAATGATAAGGAAAATATCATCCCACAGAGATTGGTGTTTACTATGCCAACTAATTACTAACGGTGAACAACTCCTAGAATTTATCTAACAAATCCAAATTGATAGAGAATAAACTAATTAACTAAATTTAATAAAACTAAATACACAAAAGATATTAGAGTTTCCGATTTCACTATAACTACGAGGTACTAATGTAGATTATATATGCTTGCAAGAGGGATAATATCTATGTGATGGCGGAACTTCCTAATTTATTTACTATCCTATGTCTAGGTATAGCAAACCTACTTAGTTCATTAATTCACTATATTTCTATATGTGAATTGAAACAAACCAAATGCATTAGGATCTATGAACATTCACAGTTTACAATAAATCTTTCGATTATCTTATCACCAAAAGCCACATAAACAACATGGTATATGTCTATCCATATTTAATTCATGGTTATATATTATAAGAAGCAATTGCATATTATTACCTCTTAGTCTCAAACATGCACATTAAATCATTCAAGTGGTGGCCAATCACTTAAAAGCATTAAGCATAATAATATATAACTCACATAAATAAAATATCTTGCAAAACATAATAATCATAAGATTCATACTATCATAATTAGGTTACATCATAGCTCTAACAAAAATAAACTAAAGCATAAAGAAATAATGAGGAAGAATAATAATAAGGAATAAAGAAGGCATCTTGAATCCAAGAACAAGAAGTATGTCACCCTTTTTGTCTTCTCTTCAAGAAAATCTTGAATTCTTGGCCTCTTTCTTGAGTTGTGCTCAATTTCCTCCTCCCCTTTCTTTTGCCTCTTCTCTTCTCTTAAATAGGGTTTAGGTTTAGACCTACTCTTATCCTAGTAGAATTGGGTCTTAGAGATCTAAAATAATTGGGTTTTGAACTCCTAATTTAATTAGGCTTTGAACTCCTAATATGATTAAGTTTTCTAATTATTTAGAAAACCCAATAACAATAAAGTCTAATAACAATCATTCAAAGCCCAAGCCCATCTTGACTCTCTTGATCCTGATATTATGATTTTGCCACACAATAAGCATCAAACTCTCCATGTTCATCTCTTTTCTCTTCGCCTTCTTGTGCTACATAAACAAGATAAATTTAAGTAAATAAAGAGGAGTTCAAATGTTTTCTCACAATTATTAAAGTTATTTATTGCCTAAAATAGGTAAAATAACTCTATAAAAATAGAGTTATCAACCCCTCGACTCGCTGCGACTGCAGCAACTGCACCTGCGACGTCAATTACCACCTTCAGACGAAGGACCAGGAGGACTTCACAATGAAGTTCCTCCTTTCGCTGCCGGAGGAATTCAACACCCTCCGTAGCAACATCCTCTCTCGAGATGATCTCCCATCCGTGGAGAAAACTTACGCCCTGGCCAAATAGGACGTCCACCAGCACCTCCAACGCGATGGCTGTAACCCCTCCAGTGAGAACAGCGCCTTCTAGGCGCGACATGAGACCCCTCTCGCTCCCTCCTCTCGTGACTGCTCGCACGGGCCTTCTGGCCCTTGGTCTCGAGACCCCTCTCCACTTGTGCGTGGGCCAGACGCTCCCTTTGGCCCGCGCAACCCGTCCCACTCGCCCACATCCGAGGCCTAGCGGGTTGTGTGCAGCTATTGCCATAAGCTCGAGCACACCCGCGATGTCTTCTACCAGCTTGTGGGCTATCCCATGGACTTACGGGCCAGGCCCAAAGCTGGACCCGTCGCCGGCCCATGACCCGCAACCCTTTGGTCCATAACGCCGCCCTTAACAGGGGGCCTGCCCCTGCTTATTTTGGACCCTCTCCCCTTGGGCTTGGACCTCAATTGTCCACTACCCCCCTCCATGGAACCCATTATTCCCCCCTCAGTATTATGGGCCCAACTCCTTCCAACCCAAACACTCTTTATGGCAATTCCATGGGCCTTAATCTCTCCGCTGATCAACAACAACGACTTTTGACCTTCCTCAACCAAGTGGGTCCATCTGACCCCTTTTCAAGTACAATTTCTTCCTTTATTCCATCTATTTCTAATTTATGGATTATCGACTTAGGGGCAAGTGATCACATCACTTGCAATTTAACACTTTTAAGTTCCTATCATCCATGCATTACCCCATTACACATCACATTACCTGATCGATCGACTCGCCCCGTCACTCACATCGGTCATTGCCGCCCCTACCCTAACCTTCACTTAAATAATATTTTATTCACCCCACAATTTAAACACAATTTATTATCTATCCAGAAACTAACCCATGATAATAATTGTGTGGCCTTGTTTTTCGATGATTTTTATGTTTTTTAGGACCGTACGACTGGGGATCTGACTGGGCTCGGCAAGGCTAATCATAGGCTTTACTTTCTTTTTTCTAAATTTCCCTCCAATTTTTGTGTAATTTTTTTTGAATATTTATTTTCCCTAAAAAGTACTTTTTGTACTCCCAAACCGCTTCCCACTTGTAATTTAGTTTTTATTAATAATAACATTTCTTATGAACTTTTACACCGCCGTCTTGGTCATTTGTCTTTGCGTAATTATTCTTCGCCCAACTATTTCATTTCTTGCCCTTCTTTTTTCTCTTGCCTGATATGTCTTTTGGCTAAACAAACTCGCCAACCATTTCCTACACGTCAAACTACCTCCACAAACATTTTTGAACTTGTCCACATGGACATTTGGGGTCCCTATCGGGCCCCCACCCATGATGGTGCTCGTTATTTTCTCACAATTATTAACGACTTCTCCCGTGCCACTTGGACTTTCTTCCTTAAATTTGAGAGTTAAGTTTTTTTTCCAAAATTCAGTATTTTGTTTCCATGGCCCCCACCCAATTCGGTCACCCTGTTTGTTGGATCTGTTCTAACAATGACACTGAATTTTTTTTCTTCCGAGTGTCGTTCCTTTCTCTCTCAGCGTGGCATCTTTCATGAGTCTTCTTGTGTCTACACCCCTCAACAAAATGGTGTCGTTGAACGCAAGCATCGTCATCTTCTTGACGTAGCTCGCGCCTTCATGTTTCAAGCCCACATTCCCTCTCAATTTTGGGGGGAATGTCTTCTCACCGCCACTTACTTCATTAACCGTCTCCCTTCCTCTTCTCTCCATGGTGTTAGTCCTTTTGAAAAATTATTTGGCAAACCTCCCATCCTCGACTATCTTCGTGTCTTTGGTTGTCGATGTTATACCACTACTGTTGGCCCTCGTGACAAGTTTAGTCTTCGAGCTCTTCCTTGCATTTTTATGGGATATCCCTCTTCCCAAAAAGGCTATCGCCTCTATGACCTTCTTTCTCACAAATTTTTTGTTAGTTGGGACGTTGTTTTTTAGGAAACCATTTTCCCTTTCAGCTCTTCCCATGATAGCCCGCCGGCCTCGTCTTCTCCAGCTGCTTCGGATCCTGATACTTACACCTCATCCTTGTTACCGATGGATCTTCCTGAGGACCTTTCTCTTGACCTTCCTTCCCTTTCCTCAGTCCCTACTGCTCCTCCTCTTCCTATCCTTGATCCTTTACCCACCTTAGATCCTCTACTTGCAGGCCCCGCTCCTTCCTCTTCACCCTCCACCCTAGACCCTCCACCTGTTAATCCTCTTCTTCGACGTTCCAGTTGCCTTACTCGTCCCCTGATTTGGACCGCAGACTACCTATGCCCTACTATTCTCTAATCCTCCTGTACCTCTTTCTATCCCATCTTCAACTATGTGTCTCTCCATAACTGCCACCCACCTTACAAACACTTCATAGCCTCTATTTTTGCCATTCCCGAACTTACCTCTTATCATGAAGCTGCTACCAATCCTAATTGGGTAAATGTCATGGATGCCAAACTTTCCACTCTTGAGGCAAACCACACATGAGATGTCGTTCCCTTGCCCCCTAGTCGTTGTCCTATTGGATGTAAATGGGTCTACAAAGTGAAGTACTGTACCGATGGTTCCCTTGACTGCTACAAAGCTCGCTTGGTTGCCAAGGGTTTTAATCAGCGAGAGAGCATCGACTATCAAGATACCTTTTCCCCCACTACCAAACCTGTCACTATTCACCTCATCATTACCATCGTTGTTGTTCACCACTGGTCTCTTTATCATATGGATGTCTAGAATGCTTTCCTTCATGGTGATCTCTCAGAGGAAGTTTACGTGGAGCTTCCTCACAGATTTCACAATTAGGGGGAGTCTCGAGTGTGTCGATTGCGCAAATCCCTTTATGGGTTAAAGCAAGCCTCCCACTAGTGGAATGAAAAATTCACGGAAGCATTACTTAATCATGGCTTCACTCAATCTTATCATGATTACTCCTTGTTCACCAAACGGCGAGGTACTGCTTTTGTAGCTCTACTTATTTATGTTGATGATATTTTGATCACAGGAAACAACCCAGATGCCATTAAGGAACTTAAACTGTACTTGCATGCTACCTTCTTCAAGGATCTTGGATTGTCAAAGTTTTTCTTAAGCTTCGAAATAGCCCGTTCTCTAGAAGGGATTTCTTTGAGTCAACACAAGTATACGTTGGAACTGATTTCTGAAGCTGGTCTAGCGAGATCTAAACCATCTCTTATCCCGATGGAACATAACAAAAAATTCACAAGCATTGAATATGATGAAAGCTCTAGCGAAAAACCCGATGATCCACCTCTTACAGATCCATCTGTTTACAAACAACTAGTTGGCCAACTGATTTACTTAACTCTCACTAGGCTTGACATCACTTTCTCAATTCAACTTCTTAGTCAGTTTATGCACGATCCGAAGCAGTCACACATGGATGTTGCTCTTAAAGTGATAAGATATCTTAAAAGTTGTCCAGGACTTAGTCTCATGTTCCCTTCATCCTCATCGTTTGAGTTGAAAGCCTACTGTGACTCAGACTATAGCACCTGTCCTATGACAAGAAGATTAACCACAAGATTTTGTATCATGTTGGGAAACTCACTGACCTCATGGCACTCGAAGAAACAACCCACTGTATCCCTTTCATTTGCCGAAGCTGAATATCGTGCCATGCAGATCACTACTTGTGAGATAATTTGGATCATTGGTTTACTCAAGGATTTTGGTTTTCACATTAAACATCCTGCTTTACTACATTGTGACAATGAGGTAGTAGAAAAGATTACAGCAAATCCCATATTCCATGAACGTAAGAAACACATTGAAGTGGAATGTCACTACGTGAGAGAAAAGCTTCAACAGGGCATTATTACAACTTGACACGTTCCCACTCAAGAGCAACCCGCAGACTTGTTGACAAAGGCACTTTGCAGTAAGCAACATTGACACCTTCTCTCCAAGCTCGGAGTATTTGATTTATATAAATCTCTGGCTTGAGGGGGAGTGTTGATGTATACAGAATCCTACCTACCATATTGCCATATTGAGCACTAGAATCATGCTCAATATATTGTATTTAAGTTGTAAATATAATTTCTTATATTAGCTAGGTTGTTGCACTATAAATGTAATAGGTTATTTGTATAGTTCCTTAAGCTAGCATAATATAAAATTTAGTTGCACATCTCTGGCCTTTCTCCCGTTTTCACCTTTTCTTACACATCCCTCTATGATAAAACCTCTATACAGAAAATTTCATAGATTATTAAAGATGGTAGTTTCAAGATAAAATTAACTGCTTAAAACGTGTATATATATGCATATTTTATCAATACATCAAAAAAGTCCACATGATAATCACGATAATAAACTATTTTCACTGACCCACATATTGGAGATCCAGTGGAACTGAAGAGCATGACGTAGCTTTTCACTTAATCTCAATGTCCATTTTTCAGCCACTCGTAAAATCGCTGATAATTGTGTGCACTTTCGTGCCTGCTTGCGGAGCTTTGTGAGTTGATTTCCATGTTACTAATTATAGGATGAATGTAATTGAAGATTGGAAGAAAGTAGCCATACTTTCTTTTTCGCTAAGCGAAGAAAGTACCCATACTTGATGGGCTTTATGCCGTATGCACTATGGAATGATCCACCTTATACGTTTGTTTGAAATTTAATTGTCATAGTTTGCTTAGAATAAAGACCCTATAAACCTTGCAAAAGTAGATTTCACCTCAAACATTTTCCTTGAAGATACAACTAGAAAAACTAACTGTTGAAATTTGGCATATGTTAAATATTGTTAATATACTAATTTGTTGAACTTTTTACATGTAAATGCATTTTTTTGTCTCTTACAATCTAATTTTAAGAGAAGTAAGTCCCTTAATATGTTATCAGAGTTTAGAGTTGAAGGGCAATGGGCTATTTTAAAATCTAGTCTATTCCATTACCAATATATTGATATCTTATATATTTTATATATAAAAATATTCTCCATTATTACAAACTGGTTTTGAGGGAACAACTAAAACAATTATCATTAACCCTAATAGCATTAAAAGAAAAAGTAAACCTTCAAAATGAAGTAGATATGCATTGGCTGCACGATTGATCTACTCCCAGGTTCAAAAAGATAATGCCTGCAACGTATGGGCGTTGAAATGGCGCCGGAACGCTAATCCATTGAAGTTTTCCGTTCCATTGATCCACTTCAAATGCTACCTGCAGTCGCTTTCTGTCGAGTTATCTTCCCACGATCTCCGAGTGCTGCTCCATACCACTTACAGATGTGCTCAGCTCCAAAGTCTCATTGTTCATGTATTGCTTCACTTAAAAGGAAAACAACCAACTGGCACTCGAAAGCTGCACTTTGGAGCAATTCACGGTTCGGCAACATGATCTAGTCTATTTTCTTTCCTTTTTCTTCTACAAAGAATCACGTTACTACCGGTTTTGTAACATTACGCAAATCTGGACCCCTACCTGTTGGGGGTGGGGGTGGTAAGATCCAACTTTGTGGGCGTCTTATTCGAACATCAAGATCAACCGCTGCTCCATTCAAAGAAATTTAGCACGTAAAGTCCAGCAGATTGAATTGACAGTCCTTTTTTTTACCCCAGTTTATTCAAAGAGAAGAAACTATAAAAAATCATAAGAAAGTAAAGTTTCATAGCAGAATTTGGCACACGAATTGTCTGAACCAATTTTTTTTCTTCTTATAACATAATATTAGAGTTTATAATTAATCTAAATAAGATCTTGTTGTTTCTCATTATTAACAAGGTCTTTTTTGTCTTTTGCTTAATAATACTTGCAAAACTTACAACTCATCTCATTTTGGTGGTGAAATAGTGTTAGAATATCCTACACTAATGAATATGTGAGTATTCATCTAATAACAAGATTATACAAAGGCTTAGAGGCATATCTTAGTATTAAAAATTTTTCTAAAAAAAATTAAAGTTAGAATCTTCCAACTATGACATAATAAGATGTTTGTCTAAGAAGTTTTAATATTTCCAAATAGAGATATTCTCTTACATATTAGTTTCTTTATTTTTCCCAATAAGATTGATATCTTAATAGCCTTATTTTAGAGATGTCTATGATTATGTTTCGATCATATGCTTAAGTTATCTCACATTACTTGTCATATTGTAGATATTCTATATATGAATAAATTATTATATCTAATTAGGAAATAAACGTTTTAAAACTTTTTCCTTTTAAAAAAAAGAAGAGAAAGGTATTAAAAACTGTATGTCCTTATCAAAGACCATCAGAGTTGATTTTTCCAATCCACCAAACTAGTGGTGTAAGGCATGGCTTACCATGAGTCAACTCCATTTTGCTACTTGCATGAACCAACTAAACTTGACATTTTCTTTCTACCGCCACTTTCCAATGTGGTTGTCAGAGTGTTTCGTGCCGTCTATTCCTCCTCATTCCAGATTCTCACTCTAAAATCTCTGCTAATGGATTCGAGATTGGACATTCTGCCTAGTCAAAAGATCATTTTTAGACTATTTGAATCTCATTGCTTATAACCAAGATTATTAACTAACATGATAGGTCTTTCCTTAGATGTGTATCTCATATAGGATAGCCTTTGGCCTTATAAGTAATAAGGTTTTAGGATAACCCTTCAAATTCTAAGATGGTAACAAAGTCAAGAATGAGTCTCTAATATGTTGTCCCAGTATGGACCTCAATTACAAGATTGTCTGTCCACATGCAATGTTTGTGCCTATTTATCCATAAAGGGGAGTGTTAGAGATATTAGTCATACAATAATAACGTGAAAATAAATCATTAACATTATAAGTGAAGATTTTCTCATCTATTATTTTAAGGTTTTGGAATATACTCTCAAACTCTACGACCTTTTTGAAACTAAATGCAAACAACATATTTAACTAGTTTCGATGCTCTCTAGATTGGACACAAGTATCAAAATATACAGATATGGAAGGCAGAAACTTTTTCTGAATTAACTTGTAAAACACTGAAGCATTGATGAAAGTAGCAAGAAAGAATATCCTTTGGGTCTAATTTGCGCTGTCCCTTTAGAAGCTAACTTTCTGCGTGGCCTTATTGCGTTTTTTCTGCAACCAACTCAACTTTTCCGGTTGCCTAGCACGAACGGGAAGTGCACCTTGTAGATATCCACAACCAGTCATGTATCCAATGCATTTCAGTGGTGAAAACAAGAATCCTCAACTAGTATAAATAGAGCACCAACTTGCCATTCTTTGTTAAGTGCAGATACAGAACTGAAATAGGATCCAAAGTTCCAAGTCTGTTCTCTAAAAGCATCCCCACTATGGCCAGAGTACTCAAATTTTCTGTCTTGTTCTTCATTCTTCTTTCTTCCCTCTCGTTGAGCTTCATGCTTTATACTGCAAGAGCACGACCACTGAATGGGCAAGGGTTGCCTGGTAATCCTAGAGACACTGATCTCGTCCTTGAAGAACCATTCAAGGGGGTGACAAAAAGTTCAGGGCTAAAAGCAGTCGGCAAAGGATACACAAAGCGATACTCCCGAAGTGCAGAGGAAATCAAGCAGTCAGGTCCTAGCCCTGGTGAGGGGCATAAGCACGGTCCTACTTATAGCCTGTAATCTCCACTACCCGATTGCCAAAATAAACAGCCATCAGCATTCCCGGAGATGGCGCTAAGTTGAAGACAGTTGGCATTGTACTGCAAGTAGTTTATGGTGTTCCATGCAGCATGTATCTTTATGCATTGTTAAGTGGCCAAACGTATTTTGGTTAGTATTTGTACCAAGGATTGTGAATTTTTTTTTATAAAATAAGGTCTGACCTTTAAAAAAATGACCCCATGATTATGCGACAGATGCCCGAAAAAAAAAAACACATTCATTTTGTTTTTCTTTTTATCATTATTATATTATCTATCCATACAAATGAAGCTGTATTCAGCTCTAATTCCAGCTCCTATCGCATATGGCAAGGCACGAAATCATTTGTTAACTGTCTTGGACCTTTCGATACCATCAGTCCATTTGCTTTCCATTTTTTGGCATCACTTTTACTGTTAATTGCTGGTCCTAGTTACACTGACATATCCTTGGCCTACTATGCATAAACATCACACCTTATAAATCCAAATTTCTATGTCACTGCAATGAAGACTATCCCTTTGGCTATTGCTTAGGATCATGTTTGTTAATTGATCTGAATTATTTTTATTCAACTATATTTGTTTTTTAAATTTAGCATTAAGAAAGTGAAACGTGAACATATAAAAAGAGTACTCTACCAGTGTATTAATGATGTGAAATAACTACTATTCTTAACAAAATAATATTGAGAAATGTTTTGTGAAAGATCTAAACCGTAATCAAAATATGTACTCAATAATTTTTTTTTTGAGATGCAAGTATTAAGTAAAAATTTGAAAATATTTTACATCTAACAAAAAAGAAGATGTTTTCAGTAATTTGCTTAATAAATCATTTCACTAATAACTAAGTTTGAAGCATAATCTTTTATTCTAAAAGTAGACAATAATTAGGAAAACAGTACGTACAATAGCATGGCCGCTCTTGTCTCTTGTCTCACCGAGATAATGACTTGCCTTCCCATCATGCTATGGCAGTGGTAAGACCACTTTATTGTGTTTGTGTGTGATGGTATCATTCTTATGTCATAAAAATGATAATGTAATTGTGTATTTTTTAGGGGAGTCTCATATAGTCATATTTTTCATGCAATAATCTTCATATTCTAAAGTACTAAGTTGATTTTCTGTACTTTTATATATTAAATTTTGTTAATACAAATTTACTTTTTTAACAAACAAATAAAATAATAAGTTGGTTTCTACTCCCTTTAGAAAACTACAATTTATTTCTATAGACTGGTATGAAGAGTTTGTATTATATTCTATGGTTTTCTGTTAAGAAGAAAACCTTTTCAGATGTTTTAACAATTAAGGCTCTAATTCTATAGTTTGTATTATCCTTTCTTTTCTTATCAGGTTACTATAGCCACTTCTCGTTGCCTACGTCATTTTTTAGGTGTGTTTTCACTCATCTGTCATTTCTGTCGGGACCTGACACCAGCACATTCCTTTGCTTCTTCGATTCTCTTGTCAACAGACCAATTTTGAGCCGTCACTAGTCATTATGTGCCTCCACTCAAAGCTCCCAAGTGATTCATGACCCCTCGAGCGACCAATTCTGAATGTAGGACAAGGGTCTACAGATCGATCAGTCCAAGCAACTTGCCAACGTTAGTTTCTGGCTGCATGCTGTCGTGCTGATCTTCACGGGTTGCCGGCGGTCTAGGTCCTCATGCACGTCTGCAACCTTGGTCAAAACACGCAAGCACATTTGTCCTCCTTATCTTTGCCCTGCATGCATTGACCAAGGAGACAGGCCGACCAACAACCCAAGGCCTTGATTCATGGTATAACATTTAAATAATATAAGACATGCACTATTTTAAAGATATTCTTTTGTTTCAAACATGAAAAGATAATTTCTTAGGAAAAAGTGGTTGCACACTTGAATTTACACTTTTTAGATTAATATAACTTATTTCCTAGACTCGTACAAAATAATTATATTTTTCATTTATAAAGACTACCAAGACGTGATTTAAGTAATGTATGATACATATTATTTCAACATAACCAAACTCTACAAGAGCATCCCACTAACCCAACCATTTAGTTAAAAGAGAAGATAGTTCAAACCCTTGAGCAAAATAAAATAATAGATACTTATTTTTTTTATTGTCCCAACTCAAAGTATAGTTGATAATTTATTTCTATTTGACGTTTGTTTTCATTTTGTGAATATTTATAAATTTATTTTCTTCTTAAAACAAATTTATAAATATACAGTATGAGATGCAGTTGTAAGTTTTATAAGTGACATTTTGTAGATCTTACACCTTAACCATGAATCACAACAAAATTTTATTCATGTGAACCATAGGTTTAAGTTTTGATACTATGTTACAAAGGTTATTTACTCTTTAAAACTAATTTGATAAAAAAACAGGAAATTAGTAACTTTACATGCAAAGTGTAGTAACCAAGTTCCAAAATTTGTTTTTGATTTGGTTTTCTCAATAAAAAGAAGTGCTTGTTTCTGTTTGTTTCCAAGAAATTGATTCAAAAGTCAAAACGAGGCATGGAACAACATCATTACAGAAGATATCATTTGGACATCCCAACTGACTGATGGCGCACATAGGGCCAAACCTATTTAGTTACTTGCACGAAACTGCTCGACTGGACAGTCCCTCTTTACAGTCAATAATAATGTTGTTGTCAGATTTTGTGGTAGGATCTTCCAGATTCCATACGGAATTTCCAAACAACGGTGATGAAAACTGATCAACCGAGTCCAGAAAGTTACATGTTTAGGGTAAAGAAAAAAAGGACCTGAATCATCTCTTTCTCCTGTCTTTTTCCTGGGTATGTGTTTTGCATTTTGTGAGAATCGTAGACTCCCTTGGAGTCATAGAAGTTAGGAGGAAAAACTCACTTGCAGAAACAATAACTTCCAAGTTAAGCTCTCCTTCATGACAATTTGCAAAAGTTATCCAATAAAAAGAGAGATGAGTATCAAAACTTCTAGGAAAGGATTTGAGAATATCTAATGTTATCTAATGTTGTCAACTAACTCCACAATTGTCTCCTCTTCTCAACTTTGGTGTCGGAGTTTGGATAGCTGAATCGGATATAGGTGCCACTTTTTAAGTGTTTAGTTTAAGACAAAGTACATCTAAGGATCACCCCCGGCTGCTCAAATTGGACTAGAGTTAGCAAAATATGGACTTTGTAGCAACCATAACATAGCCTACTGACTTTGTGGTGTCGTGGTAGACACTAAACATTTTCCTTTCACTGTGAACCTACTTTTTTTGGTTGCAGAGCATAGACGACCAGTGGTGGCGACTCCGAGTCCACTTTATTCAAATGTCTTTGTGCAGTGCATTTCAAAGGGAAGCAAGGCCCCCCACGAAGTGTAAAGAGACCACCAACATGCCTTGCATTTTCTCAGCAGCATATGGTAGACTGAACTTTGCAGTAACCATAACATAGCTCAATGATTGATGCAGAAACTAAATCTCTATTGAAGTCCGACTTCATGCTGTCGTTTCATATACTAAACCTTGGTCCTTTTACTGTGAAACTGCTTTTTTGGTTCCGAATCCACTTCTATTCAAATGTCTCTGTGCATTGCATTTCATAGGAAAGCAAGGCCCTCAGAAGTATAAATAGACCACCAACATGCGATGCATTTTCTCAAGAAGCACCCAAACTTGAAATAACATCTAAATTCGAAGGCTGGCAATAAACATCTCAGCAATGGGTGCAAGACTCGGATTTACCACTTTGTTCTTCATCCTTCTTGTTTCCGTGCAGCTGAGCTCCATGTTCTTTGTCGCTGAGGCTCGGGCACTGAATGGATTAGTGTCGCCTGGAGATGCAGGAGGCACTGGCAAAGCCTTTGCAGAATTATCGAGGGGGGTTATGAAGAGTTCAGGGATCAAAGCGAGTAGCAGAGGAAAATACACTGGAACCAAAGAGGCAACCACTTTCTCGGGTCCTAGCTCTCCTGGTGAGGGGCATCATTGAGAATGTCCTCAGCAAGAACCAGTAGTCCTCCATTAATAGAAACATATGCACGTTCCAGGGATGGAACTTGTCTAAGATAGTAGGCAGTGCATATTCTTCTCAAGAACATGCACTGCAGGTAGTTTATCTGACCAGACTTGCTTTATCAGTAAATTTGTCACCTTCAAGAGTTTAGTGCGTGTACCATTTTCTTCTAATATAAGTCTCGAGAATGAGAAATAATTCTGAGCTTCTCCAGCTCATTCATGAATCTGTTCCACCAAAATCATTCAGGTTCATCATAGTCTTTCTTTCACCAATGTTTCATTATTTACCAATGAAAAAAAAATGATAGAACAATGTACATAGCAAAGGATCTGTTTTTCCTCCATCAAAAGATGGTGAACCGGTCCAAATATGTTTGGTTATTTTGCATGCTTTTAAAAAAACAATTTGTACTAGTATGGAACGTTAATTTATCTCAGTTTTGGATATTTATACATCCAAGAGTTATTAAAGAATTTTAATCTTTCCAACAGTTTCTCTTTGTAGTAATTTTGATGGCTTACTAAAGGATATAGACTACCTGTGGTTTTTCTAAAATTTTATATTTATACACATATGAGAGAAGCTTAATTAATAAAATTATTAATTTATCTTTTGTCAAAAAGCCTAAAAGCTCAATTCAAAAATTAGTTTAAAAAGTTGAAGAAACATTTCTTTTATTTAAATTTCATTATAAGGGATTGCATACTCCATATAAAATTTTTGTCTTATATATATGCCTCTATATACTGAGTGACATTGAATTTAAGGTTGTATAGGTTGATCAAATTAAACATGGGCCCCAATAACTCTGAAATGAAAAATATCTATTTTTTCTTTATTCTTAATTTTAACTCCATAACGAACAAAACTGATTCACATAATGTGGGCTGATTGCAAACCAGAAACATAAGACGGCATGGATATGTTGTCTTCATTTCAATCATACCAAGGAGAAACCATTAAACGAAAATCCCAATAAAAGGTCTGTAAAAGTTAATAAAGCGCCAAAGAAGAAACTGTTCCTCGTTTATGCCTCACATACACAAAACCAAACAATTGGTGAAGAATTATGTTGGAGTCAGACGATCCCAAGTATCTTTTCAAGAAAAAGGAAACTTCACTTTGCACGTGGGGGCAAGTGGGCAATATAACTCGGCTCTAAATCAAAAACCTGATGATGGGTTTTCAAGAGTGTGGGAGTGCTTGCAATTACAGGCTCAGGGACTGTCTTTTCAGTGGGCCTATAGCTTCTCAAACAAGGAAAGCACCAGCATCTTAATCCTGGACCCTGATTTTCTCTGACGATAAATTGCTGAGGCTCGGATGAGCGTGGGCCTTAGATTAGGTTAGATTCGCACAAGGCAGATGGGAATGGCACCAAATGTCGTTCTTCATGTCTCTTCAGCATCCCACCTAGTTCTCCACATCAGAGGATAAAATGTTACGATTCTCCACTCGAAACTTCTTATAAACTCCAACTATATTAAACTTGAGAAGATTACCTAAGATTTTTATAAGTTATTAGTGCTCTTAATCTAATATACCAAGGCATCACTCAATTTAAAAATTTAAGCTTAAAGTCCAGCACAGTAAATCTGAGAGCTGCATAAATTGATAGACTTTTCCATCAAACTCTTAGAAAAAAATAAATAAGATGTGGATACAACAACCTCACGTCTAACACCCAAGTGTTGGAAGGAACCATAGGATATTGATGGTGAAAGTTAGTGTATATCTCAAAGTGCCACGTTATCGAAAAGCACTCGACGTAATTAATAGCTGACACTGCTTGGGATTAAAGAGTTTCTCGATTCCATACACAACTCCCCTCCCACTTTATTTACCCAAAAAAAAAAAAGTGTTTCTTATTTATAGGGGTGTTCTCCTTTTATATAAGTTAGTTTTAAGAGAGCAAATAAATACTTAAAATATTATCAGAATTTAGGTTTCAAGTGATGAAACATATGTTTAGACAGAAATGTACGACTGAAAAGGACTGTAGAAGAAAAAATGGCCAAAATCATATCACAGGAGCAAAGAATGAGACAACCCTGCTGCTCATTGGTGGTCCATACTCACCAGGATTCCACCAAAATGGAATCTCGCCACCGAGGTAATGACGGTGAAACAAATTTGTTTCCGAGCGAGAGAGGCGATAACATGATGAATATGAGGACAAGCTAAAGTTCCTGTCAGATATTGGACTTGTGTACACGGAGATCGCATTCACAAATGGATGACAGGGTCTGAACATCGTCATCATCACCACTCGATTGCGAGTGGCTTGTGTTGCATAGTTTTTTCAAAATTAAATTGGTGAAGTTTGATCACAATATATCGCCATGGTTGTGTCATGAAAGCTTCTTGCTCTTCTTTTCCTTTTACCTATTTAATTTTAGTCATTGACCACGATTGGCTTAAGGTTTTGGTTATAAGTTACACCTCCCCTCTATCATTACCCACCACCCCAATCTCCCACCCCAATCCCCAAACCTGTGGGTTGAATCATGGCCTTGAATGAGCAAAAAAAAGAAATTCATGTGCTAATGGTGGCATTCGCCGCTCAAGGCCATGTCAATCCTTTGCTTAGACTAGGAAAACGCCTAATCTCCAAAGGCCTCCACGTCTCCCTCGCCATCACCGAAGTATTTCAGCACCGTGTTGTGCAGTCTTCCTCCTTCTCGTCAGCCACCAATTCCATCTCCGGTATCCAGCTACTATACTTCTACGACGGCTTCAGTGTTGAATATGAACGCATGAGCAATCTTGACCACTACATGGAAACCCTTGGTAAAGCCGGGCCGATTAGCCTCTCAAACCTTATCAAAGATCATTACCATAGTAATGGGAAAAAGCTCTCTTGCATCATCAACAATCCATTTGTGCCATGGGTAGTCGACGTCGCCGCCGAGCATCAGATCCCGTGCGCCATGCTATGGATCCAACCTTGTGCTCTCTATGCTATTTACTACCGCTTTTACAACAATCTCGACCCCTTTCCTACTCCAACAAACCCAGAAATGAATGTTGAATTACCAGGCCTGCCTCTGTTGCACCCACGCGACCTACCATCATTCGTTCTTCCTTCAAACCCTTTTGGGTGTTTTGCAAAGCTGTTAGCGGATACGTTCCAAAGAGCAAAGAAGCTGAAGTGGGTACTAGGTAACTCCTTCTATGAGCTTGAGAAGGAAGCCATTGATTCCATGACGGAGCTCTGCCCAATACTGCCCGTTGGTCCCCTTGTCCCTTCTTCACTAATCGGCGAGGATCCAAATCTTGATGTTGGTATGGACATGTGGCAGCCCCAAGAGGCCTGCTTGGAGTGGCTCGACCATCAGCCACCTTCTTCGGTTATCTACGTTTCCTTCGGCAGCATCATCGCTTTGTCTTCTAAGCAATTTGAGAGCATTGCGACGGCTCTGAAGAACACAAAACGTCCATTTCTTTGGGTGGTGAAGGGCTCAGAAATCAAAACACCAGACGTTGCTACAGGACTGCCATCTGGATTTCTAGAAGAAACAAAAGACCAAGGAATTATCGTGCCGTGGTGTCCTCAAATAAGGGTCTTAGCCCACCCGGCGATTGCTTGCTTCTTAACTCACTGTGGGTGGAACTCCATGCTAGAGGCCGTAGCCGCCGGCGTGCCAATGATTGCATATCCACAGTGGACCGACCAGCCCACAAATGCAAAGCTTATCGCCGACGTTTTGAAGGTTGGCGTCAGGCTTCAGTCGGAAAGCAACGGGGACATCACAACAGAGAAAGTAGAAAAATGTGTCATGGAGATTATAGTCGGGCCTAGAGCAGAGGAATTTAAGAGGAATGCAACTGAGTTCAGGCAGGTGGCAAGGTTGGCGGTCACCGACGGTGGCTCTTCTGATGGGAATATCCAAGTTTTCGTGGATGAGATTATTCGCAGTTCCTCGACGAATCATGTATCTTGATGACCTGTAGTGCAAGTACTGTCAGCCAGGAAAAGTAATCTTTAGGTAGTGGTCATGGATCTCATTGACACTAGAGAAGACACTGTCGTCTTTCTCCTTACTGTGTTGCTCATATTTACTTATAAACGACAATAAAAATAAATCTTTGAAACCAAGGAAGAAAGTGGCCGTGATTCTAATTGACACTAGAGAAGGCACTGTCGTCTCTCTCGTCACTGTGTTGGGCTGTTTATATTTACCTATAAACGACAATAAAAGTAAATCTTTGGAACTAAGTAAGAATGTGGCCGTGGTTTTGTAAGTTTTCTCTTTATGTGATGGACAAAAAAACAGGCAATAGCCGTTTAAGAGAAGATCAACATTCTGTTAAAATCTTTGTTGTTATGACAATAAATTATTAGAGCGCAAGAGCATGTTCCAAAATTATAAGATATTATATGAAGAAATTTTATTACTTATAAAAGTAAAGACTCATCTTCATACTTTTAATGTGAAATAATACCCACCTTAAGTATTCCTCCTCACATACATACTAACATAAATATTGTATGTGGAAATAAGTCAAACTTTTGGATATGATGGATTACAAAATAAAAGCTTATCTCTAACTTTAATACTATACTAAAGTATGAGAATTAATATCAAAACTTTAAGGCATTAGATAAAAAAATCTCATGACTCATAAATTCAAAGGTCATCCTCTTACAATCGATGTGAGACATTTACATTTTCAACACTTTCCCTTATATGTAGACTAGCAAAGACATTTTACATGAAAGGATAATCTTATAACTAGAGTTTGCATGGAAGATAACAAAGTAGAATCTCATTGCTTTACTTTGATTCTATATTAAAGTGTAATGGTCCATACCTCATTAGTTACAAGTCTATGGGTCATCCTCTCACAATGAATATGAGACATCCATATCTTCAATACAAATAAGTGTATTGGTACTTAATTAGCTCTTTTGTTTTCAAGAATTGAGAAATCACAAAAATCTAATTTCACAATTGATAAGATATTGTCTTTAAATTTGAATTCTAATATTGTGTTAATCTTCCTTTAAAATAATAATTAAAAAAGATCTGAATATCATGATATTATGTTGAGGGTGAGACCGATTCCACCATCTTTTGCATGTTGTCGATGATTTTCCACATACAGTATCCTTTGTTGAGTATGAAGAGGAATTATGATTGCTTAGTGCCTCTTTCCCAATTGTATTGTATTGCCTGCAAAAGCTGAGGACTCTTGGCACCCAAAAGAACCTGAATTCCTATGGGCAACTTGGTTTCTGTAAGGATTATATTGATGACTCTTCGTTTCTACTTCATTCAAGGTGTCAAAAAGGACGTATCATTCAAACTCGTAATTTTGGAGTCCGGCATGGGAAGAAGAAAACATGTAAGATTTTTTTTTTTTTTTTTTAAAAAAGGAAGGAAATCATTGTTTGAAATTCTAGATAACTAGTGTAAACCGGTTTGGAAAAAGTCTTTGCAAAGGAAACATGTCCTTGATTTATGTCATTACTACGTTACCCCATTGCACATGGGACTATTAGAGTGAGATAAAGTAAGATTGTTTTGATTGTAATGTAATATGCAATTTTGCACCAAAAACGATTTCGCAGAGTTTAATTTTGTTTTATTCATTCCGTTTTGTTTTGAGGCCTTTGTTGATAATCTGAAATCAGAGAGCAGAAAAGGTCGACAAGAGTTTGATGTCGTTCTGTTTGTTTTATCTTAAATCATCCGAGAACCTCCTCCAGAGTCGCAGAGAAGCACTGCAAAAGCAGATTGTGGTAGTAAGATGGAAGTTTCGACATAGAGCTATTTTCCAATAATCAAATTTGCAGCAAAATGGGCGAGGTATTAATCTAATCAAGTTTTATAATTAATCAAATGGGAAGAAGCTACTTAACTTTACCGAAAGGGAAAAAAAAATCTTTAAATCAAAAGTTGCAAAATGCTAAGACAACAACATCAGACTTGAATTCTAACATTAAACGCCAATTGTTTGTATTACAAACAAGGATCACGAGACCCTTAAATAATGAGATGTGCTGTCACACTAAGCAAAATCGAACCCTTATGAACACGTTATCCTTTTTCTATCACATGCATGATTTAATAATCATACGCTAATTGGTCAATGGCTGTCAAATATTGACCTCACAAGATATTTGCTCTCCTCATAAGACGTTATGCCAAATCTGAAGTTGTTCATGACTTTTTAAATGCTTTTATTACCCAAGAAATAAAAGAGATAAACAAAGTAAGATTCCCGATAGAAATATTTTCCTCGCACAAACTGCTACGAATGAGAGAGAAAAATGTTGGCTTCTTCTCTTCTTTCTTTTCAGTCTTCCTAAGAAACAAGGGATATTCAGAAGATGATAGTACTAAAACATAATGCTCATTTCACTAATTCTCCACTACGAAATATTTTCACAAGTTGAATGAAGAGAAAAGAAACAAGACAAGTTCCATACAGAAATATTTACTCTAAGTCTTTCTATCAATAGATTTCATAGTTATTTACATATTCCCAATTTCTTTCCTCCTATATCTTTACCGTTGTCAATCATACAATCGCTTTTTAAGACGAAAACAAAAATTTGTGATGCCGTTAATGCTTGTCTTTCTCTCCAAGGCAAAGTCCATTCACATAACTTGAATAAACAATGTAAAAGTTGTCCAATATTACTTAAAAGTTTATTAAGAATTTAAGTTTAATTTTTTATCCCATACAAAGATTCTTATTAGAAATATATCACACATTTGGGATGAGGCAATGTGTTATCCCATAAACAGTTTTAGGACTAAGCTGATTACCACAATCCCTGTATTCCTCGAACTTTAAAGCATTCAAGTACTATTCTCAATGGTAGAATACATACTGCTGATTACCACAATCCCTATAGTCCTCGAACTTTAAAGCATTCAAGTGCTATTATCAATGGTAAAATACATACTGTTAACTATTACACTTCAATTTTTTTTTTTTTTAAACTCATGCCTCTGGGGAGGGATGTCGGTCAAGATTTGGCTAAGAAAACGCCACTGAGCCAGGGCCAACCCTTTAAATAAACTGAAATACATCTATAAAGGAAAGATAGCAAGATCTGTGGATGCTTTTGTTAAGTTGGCTCTTGAGAGCGGCACGATAGAAGGAATTTCTCCCTCACTCTAGTTATGCCCGGAACCTTTCCATCGTCTGGTACGAAGGTGAACCTGGGACTTGGCAAGAGGCCTATTAGACTTTCTCGGCCTAACCAAAAATCTGAATCCTTCCTACAGACTCCTATGGTTATCCCAAGGGTTTATCAACACAAAATACTTCAAAAATCAGCAATGATCAACCCAAACAGCAGCTAAATCTCCACAGAGGCCTTCTATCAAACACCTCAACTGCATTACGCTTAAAAGCCCCGATCGCCCAGATCCTCACTCCCATCCGTAAGCCCAAGAACACAATTACTACAATAAATCTTCAAGAACCCAACAACAACTTACATACAACTTATATTCACACAACCACACGAATTTGCGAGCCAAAGAAACCCATCAAGTTGTACTTCCACAAACTGCATATACCATTAAAATACCCACAACGGCCAAAACAACGAGCAACATCAACCTACCTACTTAAGTAACCACAAAATCGAACAGCAAGGAGCAAGAAGAGACCATAAAAGGAGCCACCAAGAACCCAACGCTGTTAACTTTGTTTCTTTCATTAATTTTAATTTTCTGAAGAATCGAAACACTGCAACCCCAAACTTTTACCTGATACAGCATGTTCTTGCAAGAGTACCATAGCTGTAGCGGGTTGGAATTAGGTGAATGGAAAGAAGCTGTTATGCAATTTCCGTATCGAAAAAATGGTCAAAACTCAGTTGGGAACAAGTATAATAAGCGGCAAGTACTTAGCAAGTATAAGCAACAAAGCTTGAGATAGGAGCAAGAATAAACGTAAATTCAATTATAATGGATATGAAGTTCCTTTACATGTATGGGAAACAAAAATAACGAATCGTTACTTATCAACAAAATTTATCTAACATAAAACTCTAGGAAAGAGAGCAGGAAATTAACATCTTTGCTGTGATATCAGGAGGAGGCAGCAGGCAACGGGTATCGGCAGAGGGGGCAGAGGCGACTCGTCTCCAGCCACTTGACAATGCAATCCCGGTGATAGACATGGGAGCACGGCAGCCGAATGAGTTGGAGCCCAGTGTCGAATTCCTGCGTGCAAAAGATGCACTCGTCGACGGACCCCAAACCCTCTTCGTAGGTCACCGTCTCCAGTTGCTGGATGGAAGAACGAGTGGCCGGAGTAGTCCTCGCGAAATCAAAGTTCATCGACTCCCTCGAAACCGCATCCATCTCATCCCCCGGCTCAATAATGTGCAGGCGGATCACCTCGATGTGATGGAGGATTACCGACATGGGCCAAGACGTTGGGGTGGCGGCGGCGGCCTCCAATGCGATGTCTCGCAAGACCGCTTCCTGGTGCTGAGGGGGGACACCCAATTCCGATAGCAAAGGCGCCATAAGAGCGCCCCCGTCGTGCAACAGAGCAGCGTGTTTGGGGACCGAGAGCGACATTCGCATCGGAGGAGACATAGTGTAGTCGTGGGACGCTAGACGGTGGGAGATGCCGGAGAATTTCAGTATTTGCCGGCACTCAACTACTCGAAAGTCGATGGCAACCTCATCCTGCGGTTGTCGGAGGAATGTTGAGGTTTGGCCCGGGTGGACTTTGAAACTGAAATCGAAACTTGATTGACTACTAACAATCGAAGCCATGATCGGGACACCTTGAAACTTAGAGCGAGAAACAAAACAAGCTTAGATCAGAGCGAGAAACAGGAGAGCTTAGAGCGAGAAAGAAGAGAGCTTAGAAACAGGAGAAACAGAACAAACAGGAGAGCTTAGAAACAGGAGAAACAGAACAGTGTTGCGTTGATATAACGCAATCGGAAGTTTTGAAGGAAGTATGACCCGGTCAGAGCATGTGACTGCGCCAAAAGGACAATTCTGATTGGATGGGATAAAAGAGCCGTTAGGTGAAATATTCGTATATATCCATCAAGGAGGATTCTGATTGGAGGGACTAAAAGAAGGACGATTTTGATTGGAGGAGGGGATAAAAGAGCCGTTGGGGGGTAAAATATTCGTATATATCCATCCGTAGAACATCAGCAGATCTTTTCGTGGTGGATTTGGAGCTCCCCATACCCTCCACCTCCACCTCCACCTCCACCTCCGCCTCCACCCCCACCTCCACCTCCACCTCCACCTTGGACTCCAAGTTTGTGCAGACGATGATGGCACTGCGGCTCCATCTCCGCAAAATACGCTCCAAGTGTGATCCGACGGTGGCACGGAGGTTATTCTAATTAACTCTGCATCTTCTTCAATGTATGTTACTTGATTAACCGTGTTGCCATTCTTTTCTTTTTTAGGAAACAGTACATAAAAAAAAAAAAAAAGCCTTCTCTTCTGTATATGCTTTATTTAATGTATATGCACGCTGCCATCTCAAAGGTAGTTTTTCAAACTATACTGATTTTTGCAACTTTTTTTTTAATTTTTTTTTAATTTTTTTACATGATTAAATATGCTATTAATTCTCGAATATAAATACTGGGTGTTAGGATTCCTGTTTCCATCTTCGTTTTTCTAAACATATATATTATTTGCTTATTTTCGCTTGGATTAGTTTAATTGATGTATTACCAATACTTGGGTTGCTTTGTCTATGCTGGGCTGCATTAGCAGCAACACTTGGATGTTTTATCTGTTCATTAAAGTATTTGGAAATAAACCATCTACCCGTGGCCTAAGACCCATCCATATCTGGAGATGACCTTGGTGATTCCTTCTCGCTTGAAGAGCAACCATGGGCCAAAAGTGGTTGGGTTGATGAGATTCTTGAGAGAGCAGAGGAGAACAATTTCTGATAATGAAACTGGTGATTCAGAAAGTGCTGAAGAAGGACCGATCCGACAAAGAAGAAACCCAGAGGTAAGACACACCCTGCCTGAATTATCACAATAGGTGTCACAGTCTCCTAATGAGGTGTCAGTCAGAAGCTTGGGATAGCTCATTCCCTTCACCATGTGGGCTTGTTTTACCACCTGCAATGACTTGAACCCATATTATGACTACCGAGTCCTGAATAGCAGGTGTCGTAGGTTTGGTTTTAATTGAAGTTTGTATTATGCCGAAGGTAACATATTATGGCTAGTTTGTATTATCAGGATTTGACTGATTTTAAAATCATTGTGATATGATGCATCCCAGTACCATTTAATTACTGTGTCGATGTCAGAAAGTTGCAGGAGTTCACGAGGAGTTGCCAATTGGGTTGCATGATTAGTACAGGACTTTATCCATCTAAAAGATTAAAGCTTGTTTCCAGAACTTTTGGTTGAAACGTATGTCACATATGACAAGCAATTTGTTATCATTATAACAAATGGTATAAGTGACTTCCTTAGGCTTCTTACCATTATAACACTAGTGTGCAAGTATCGAGTGACAAGACCCACCTTTGATTCCCTCATTGGAGAGTCAATAGGAAGAAGTTTTTCCGTCCAAGCTTGAAGAGTAGTCCAGTTGGAATTGCATGTGACAACAAGGTTTGCATTGAGGTGTAAATGAAATATTTTACGCAATTCTTGCCTAAGACTTAACTTGCATAAATATTTTCCTACCTATTATTGTTTCTTAAAGTTTCATCATAAATTATACTATATTGCTGGTAAGAATCCTTTATATATGAATAAATTATTTATTTCTTGTCAACTCAGTTTTACAAAACTTATGATTGAAGTACAAAGCCTGTTTCATAATATCACTCACAAAGTTTATAACTTCAATTTGTGTGATGCCCCTTACTCAGTAGCTCGAATGGAATTGCGGCCCATGAACATTTAAACTGACGGCATTGCCACCGAAATCTGACGGCATGCCACCATGGTTCGACCCAACTCTCGTGCCCCACCAGTCCTAAGGTAGGGAGACATGTTTGAAGCTAATCCATAAAGACAAAGTCAGTTGCAACAAAGAGTTAGATAGACCTGTAAGTCTCACATTCCACTATTGAAAAGCAGCGGCAGCTACTCAACTTTCTGCAACTTTCTGCAACTTTCCGATGGTTGGTCCAGCCGCAGCTCCATCGCCTTCGTCCTTTTGCCGACAAGCTGTCTACTTTCTCTAGCCAATGCCGTCCATGCATGGGTCATCCCATTTCTGGAGCGATGAGCTGTTACGTACCCGTTCTGAACAATATAAACCCAACCCGACCAAAACCAATGTTTTAGTAACTAACTCTAGGCTACCGTACTTCGCAGTGTAGAATTTCAGCTATCGTTAAAAAATTTCCACCATTAATGTGCTATGTGGCGCATGATGTGACAAATTGTTGTGCGATAAACAACGAAGATAATTGCTGCCACATTTTCCAGAAGAACTTCTGCCACATGATGCTGGAGGAAGCATTAAAATGTCGTACTTGGTGGCAATAATCTTCTAAGATTCTTGGGAGTTGTGAAAAAGAATTTCCCATTTGTTTGTTTTTGGTAAAAAGAACCGAGATGATCCCTGAGTCAGATGTTCTCCCTGTTTCCTTAGCAGGATTTTCTTGGAAAGAATTGAGAGTTCAGTCCCTCTGCCTAGAAAAGTTCCCCACCCCCCTTTTTTTTTTCTTTTCTTTTCTTTTCTTTTAAGTTGATAAAAAAATGCTTGTACTTGTGTTTATGATGAACAGCCTAGACATCTTGATACCTTCTGTCAATTTCGGCATTATCATTGTTTTTTGTCAATAGTGGTATTCTTATATACCCAGACATTAGTAGTTGTACTTGATTAATCATCAATTCACATGGTTGTTATATATTGTGCTAGTTAAACTTGTTACATCTTATATTGGTCAGTGGTTCGTGCCCCACCATTATCATTAATATTTCGGTTATCTCAAGATGAAATATAGTCCAAGGTAAGGTATTCTTTTTAAAGAAAAAGCTATTTTCTTTTTGGATTATTGGCAGGGTCTTTTTCCTTATATCGTGAAACCCTTTACACAAAATCATCAATCACCCACTCTACAGTGGAGTATAAAAATCAAGGCTGAGAATCGCAAGGAAGGAGAGTGGTGTCGGTGCAACATGTCATCCACAATGAGCGGTAGCATCAACTCCCTCGTAAATAGGACGAAAAGCCTGGATGGATGGGTGGTGTTAGTGGGGCATTGTGTTCACCAAGAACCGATTGCAAAATATGCCTTGCACTATTTTAGTACATCTTATAATTAATGTGTATGGTGGATGTCATTACATAAACAATAAATTTCATTATATTTGAATTCTAATAGTATATACTATATTTAAAAAAAAATTGCTTCTAAGGAAGATACATATATTTTATTTTTAAATAAAATATTTTGATAATTTGAAATACCTTTCATATCATTCTTAAAAATAGAATTTACAACTTAAAAGAGTCTAGCTCTCTTTTCAAATTCTTAGAAACAAAAAAACTGAGTCTAGACAAGGAGTCTTGTATCCATTGAAACGAAGGCTGCTTTAGTCCTAAATTTGATATACTAAAATTCCCCCATCATCTGCCCAAAAACATTTAGAGTAATTTAAGTTTCATCCACCTCAAGCCCATTTTGAAAAAAAAAAATAAAATAAAAGAAAGAAGGAATAAAAACTAGACCGATCCACCTTTGGGGTCTCAAACACAGCTAATTCCCCTGGTCTATTCATCTTCCATAACAGTGCAAGGGCTGATAACGCTTCCGTCAATCATACATCACTAAAAAATAATACTGGAAGGGTCATTATTGAAGCATGTTGCTCTGAAATATATGTCTGTTCAGTCCGTTCAATATCTCCTTCTCATACAACGCTATCTGAGGTCATCCCTGAGATCATCCCCCACTTGTTAAACAAGAGACGGGTTTTCATTCTTCTTATAGGGAACAAAATTTCGTGCTCCATATCTCCTTTCTGGCAAAGTTGTGTAGCAACACATCTCCACTTCAATTCCCATCGGAGAGAGTCCTATTCGTGCATGGTAAGATAGAAAACAATAAATCAACCTCACAGATTAGACTACCCCATCCTCATTCTCACACGGTAGAGAGCCGTGGCTGCTCTAGTCTTCATCTTGGGTCCCATCTTTTCTTATCTTATATGATACGGAGAGATGAACATATATAAATGTGTTTTGTAATGTTTATCCACAACCATTGATAAGTACTTATATCTTTGTTGGCAGCTAGTGCTATGTTGGTCCAATAAAATCTCGAGTTTGACATACAATCTCCTTTCTTTTACTTACCAAAAATGTCTTTCCACATGCTTAGTTGTGTTAGAAAATTGATATTCTTTCCAAAAGCTAACTTTTGAAAAAGATGAATCTTTGTTTTATTTAAACACAATTTTGAATGGATTCCTTAATGATAAGAAATATTATCCAAATTATAACACACCCTTTCATATGTTGGTTCAATATTAGGATATCCAGTATGGTACTCAAATCTATAGACCCAATTAATGAAAGTCCAGTTACAATTACAAATTATATATATAGCAAAAAGTTGAAATTTTACAAAGAGAAAATTATACAAATGGAATGGTTGATATGCATTAAAGAAAACTGCTATGGGCTTTTTGGGTCTATGATTTATGAAGTGTTCTACCCTATTTATGTTGGGAGAATTTAACAAAGTCGCATCATCCACATAGAGATTGAACACACAAATATAAAAACGCACACACCCAAACACAACAGATTTAAGAGGTTCGGAACATCATAATGTCCTACGTCCCATGTAGTCTCTTCTCATTAGATTTTCTCATACATTCCCTCTCCTTAAATAGGTATCTCATGGATTCTCTCATAAACTAGAATCCATGAGAAGGGCCTTCTTCAACAATTAGCCCCTCATGGGGACTCTCTCAATTTGCCCACTAGGTTTCTCTATACTTCTCATATTTATAGAGAAACCCTGAAGGAATCTTAGTTGAATACTACTAGGAAAACCTACTTCCACATAAGGATAAGAATCCTATTCCAACACTACTAGGAATAAGGATAAGAATCCTAATCCAACACTACTAGGAAATCTACTATATCTAGAAGATATTTCCTAGTTTCACAATTACATAGAGACCCCTTATTGTAATGACAATCATACCCTTTAACCTAATTATTCCACCAATCCTAACAATTTATACATATGATGCTACCGTTCATTGTATACACATCATAACGACACCTTATAAAGACATTACATAAAGCACAAAGTTATTTGGATAACTCATATGGAAGCCTAGACGATTACTTTTCTTATACAAAAACTTATGGTGACATTGTCGCGTGTTTCCCTTTTTTTGTGAAAAAATAAATTTCTATTAGTATAATTTAGTGTAAAAAAACATAAAAATATTTTTTATTTAAATTAAATTTCAAATAATGCAAAAGCCATTGTCCACATAGCCATAACATTCTCTTTACTTCCTAACCTAAGGGCCACATTAACCCAGTAACTGCAAGACTGGACGGCGGGGAGCGCAACTGTCGGAGGAAGCCAGATTCAGTAAAGCTGCTGCAACTAGACATCTCGTGTAATATTTTCATAACCTGTTCTGTTTCCTAGCTCCTCCGGAAGAAGTCAGCTGGACGTGTAATTGTAGGTGACGCAATTGGGCATTGGGGACATACCCCCACCCCAAGAGACGCATTGTGAGTAACCATGTGGTGGTTCATTGAATCTAACAATGGAATAGACCTTACGACATCTAGAAGAGCAACCGAGTTTCCAAGTTATTATTACATCTAGTATTGACTTTCCTACAGCTAAACTTCACTCTAGTACCGGAAAGCAACCAAGTCTCCAAGTTATCACTCTATCTTTTGACTTTGGTATGGGTAAAAACCTCCACGCCAAGATGTTTTTCTTTTAACCTAACAAACTAGCCCTACATCAACTTGACGCAATTGGGCATTGGGGACATACCCCCCACCCCAAGAGACGCATTGTGAGTAACCATGTGGTGGTTCATTGAATCTAACAATGGAATAGACCTTACGACATCTAGAAGAGCAACCGAGTTTCCAAGTTATTATTACATCTAGTATTGACTTTCCTACAGCTAAACTTCACTCTAGTACCGGAAAGCAACCAAGTCTCCAAGTTATCACTCTATCTTTTGACTTTGGTATGGGTAAAAACCTCCACGCCAAGATGTTTTTCTTTTAACCTAACAAACTAGCCCTACATCAACTTGACTAGCTTTTAATACTAATTGAATAATAGCTTCGTGGATTTTACAAATTATAAAAATAAAGAAAAGAGAGAAGAATAAAACCATTGTAAAAAGAAAAATATTAAAGCAAAAAACAAAATCATTCTTTGTTTTTATCCGTCGATATGGCATTAAATTTTATTTTGATTTAGAATATTCTTTCATCTCATTTTTGTTTATATTTTAATAATTCTTGCAATTATTCATACATTTTTAAAATGTCAAATTTAGGATTAAAAGATCTTAAATAATATTTGTTCAGTACTGAATTTAACACTTTGTCGACTTTTTGTGAATGATTTGTATTGTTCAATTCTCAATTCTTCTCCTTAGCATTAAGTAGGACTCGTCAAGAAATAAATGGAACACAGGAGTTCTCAATCCAGGCCAAAGAACACCAATAAGGGTGCGAAGCTCCAAATTTTAGAACAAACTTTCTCTCCTTTCGCCAAACTTTGGTTGAGCTCCAAAACCCTCCATGGTAGCTCAAGAGAAGGTCACATTACGTCGAAGCCACCTCCAACAGATGCGTAACTTTCCAAGTCAATTAATTACTTGGCTTTTTAATGTTCCTTGGACCATCAGTTCCACCGTCTGGCGAGAGAGAAGGTCAACATCATTTTCTCGTACATCTCGCTGAATCTTGTTGAAAGAAAAGCGTAGAAGTTCTGTTGTCTCATTTATGGTTGTTGTTACAAGGAACGTTACTTCTCAAAAGAGAAAAGAGAACGGAAATATTCACCCGCCGATGTGCCAGATAGTCAAGGGGCAGTTCTTAACACAAGACTTCTCGCTGATACTTCCCTTACAGCGAAGGCAAGCAGCTTGTCGCCGTCACAAGTTATGTGATTAGACAAGTTTAATCCTTCGCTAACACTGTGTTATCTTTGCAGTAAAAGGTAACAGCAGGGTAATATCAATAGCTTTGTTACTAAGCTATTGGTACAATTTTTTTATTATAATTATATGAGTTTTTTAATCTTAAAAAAAAGAGAATATAAAAGCTTAGGACACACTCATCTTTACAAAATTTTTTAAAATCTTTCAATTATGACATAATGAAATATTCACCTAAAACAATTTAATATTCCTATAAAAAAAATGTTATCTAATTCAAGTTCATATAAACATATTAGTTAACATGTAATAAACCTTACCCCAAACTGAGTAAACATGAAGAAATTCTTCTCAAACAAAAGTCAAGGAACATATGGTTAAAAGAAGGGGATAACAACAGTAAGATTTTCTTTACATTATTGATGCGGAGGAGAGCTCAAAACAAGATCAATAAACTAGTATTAGAGGATGGCTTTGTTATTACAGACGAGCAGGAATTGAGATTTGCTATTATTTCCTATTATCAGTTAATTCTTGGCAACTCTAGAAGTATTCCTATCAACTCTGAAAGGTATGCTTCTATATTCCAGGAGGACATTAGTGAATTGCTTAATTTGCCAAATTTTGAACGTTCTGATGTTATTAAAGCACTTTGGGGCATTCATGATTTTAAAGCTCCTGGGCCTGATGGTTATAATAGTTTGTTTTATAAGAAAGCATGGCCTATCATTGGAAGGGATGTAGAAGATGCTGTATTAGAGGTCTTCTCTTCTAGGAACTTGTTGAAAGCTACAAATTCAACATTACTCTCTTTAGTCCCTAAAGTTCCCAATCCAAGTTGCACCAAGGATTATCGACCAATAGCATGTTGTAATGTTATATATAAAATCATTTCTAAGATGCTTGCTGAAAGGATAAGCCTCATTTTACCTTTAGTGGTTAGTCTTAATCAAACATCTTTTATTAAAGGGCGACAGATTTCAGAGAATATTATGCTTTGCCAGGAACTTTTGCATAACTATCACAAGGGAGACAAAGGTAAACGTGTGGCCATAAAATTGATCTTATGAAAGCATATAACATGGTCAAATGGGATGCAGTATTGGGAGTTTTGAAAGCCATTAACACCCTCCAATACTTGGTTGATCTTATCAGTGAGTGTATTACTACCACAAGATTTTCAATCAATTTCAATAGAGAACATGCAGGATACTTTAAAGGCACTAATGGATTGCGACAAGGTGATCCCTTATCTCCATATTTATTTGTATTGGTTATGGAGATACTCAACAGAATCATTATTTCAAAGACCTCTACAGCGGTGTTTAAATTTCATTGGCGTTGCAAATCGGAAAAAATCACTCATTTATGTTTTGTTGATGATTTATTTCTCCTCTCGCATGGTGATGTAAACTCAGTCCTATGTTTTATAGAAGCTTTGGAGAAATTTGCTGATCTTACAGGCTTAACGTATAACCCAAGTAAATGTCAAATTTTCTTTTCTGGGTTATCGGAGCATGAACAACTTCTTATACTTGATCATACTCCTTTCTCGAAAGGTTCACTCCCTATTAGATATCTTGGAGTTCCTCTTATCACGAAAAGACTAACTCAAGTTAATTGTAAAAGTCTAACGGATAAAATATTTGGAAGAATAGAAGGTTGGGGAATGAAACATCTAAGCTATGTAGGGAGATTACAATTGGTGAAATTTGTCCTCATTTCTATTTACACATTTTGGATGCAAGTCTTCCTATTGCCAAAGCAGACTATTTATGAGATTGAGAAAAAGATAAGGAAATTCTTATGGGCAAGTAGTATAGATATGCATCGTTCTCACAAAGTAGCTTGGCAAACTGTTTGTTCACCGAAGAAGGAAGAGGGATTAGGTTTACTGAACCTCAAAATTTGGAATAAAGTCCTTTTAGGACGTATGCTTTGGAATCTCATTAATCTCCCAGAAGGCTCATTATGGAGTAAATGGATTCACAATACAAAGTGTAAAAGAACTTCAATAATGCAGTTGGACATAAAAGGTACCATGGCTTGGAGTTGGCGGAGTCTCCTCAAGTTAAGGCCCACACTTATCTTTGTTCTCTCAAGTCCTACATATTGTTGCCAAAAGATTTATAATGATCTTCGGCAAGTTGGAGAAACGGTGGATTGGTATAATTTAATTTGGACAGGTGGCATTAACAAACATAATTTCATTGGATGGCTTGTTTGTAGGGACAAACTTTCTACAGCAATAGAAATTGTACGATGGCTTCCTTCGGTAAACATATATTATGATTTTTGTCAATCTCATTTAGAAAATAGAAGTCATCTCTTTTTTGAATGTACGTGGACAAGGATGATTTGGAAAAGTATTCTTGCTCAGAATGGAATCCGACGTGACATTGGAAGATGGAATGAAGAACTACAATGGATGATCAAAGCAATAAAAGGAAGGGATTTAATTGCCAAACTTTTCAAGATATCTTTCTTAGTTTGTATTTATTGTATATGGGCTGAATGAAATAGAAGACGTTTTCAGGAAAAAACAATGGATACCCTTATTCTCTTAGCGAAAATAAAGAAGATAGTACGAGGGAGGGCTTCTTTGTTTAAACATATAAAATCTTCTCAATGTAATGTTATTTTGAGTGAAATTTGGAGGCTTCCAACTTCCATCTTTTCATAGATATGGTAACTTTTGTAATACTGGGATATGTCTATGTGCTTTTGTACTTTAATATGTATTAATACAATTTACCTTTTCACCAAAAAAAAAAAAAAAAAAACCTTACCCAAACTGGATTTGACATTTGGGTATGGAACAGCTACCGGAAGAAACATGCCTCGTGGAAGCATGATGTTTCGGTGTAAAACAAATCTGAAAAAGGAAAGCCAAAGGTTCCAACTTAACCACCTCGTGAGAACCTGTACAGTTTATATCACTGAGTAAGCTACAATGAGTTCTTAAGCCGGTCTGCAGGTGCCGTCACGCGGTGTTATCTTACAACCTTTGTTGACTGACAAGTAGAGAGATAAGACGAGACCAAAAACATAGCTGGTAAGACGAGACCAAAAACATAGCTGGGACATTTCTTTCGTGTCCCCTTCCTGTCCACAGCATTTGTTGGGCCACTGTTTATTTTTTTATTCTTCTATAACTATGATCAGGGAATCGGCTGCTCTGTTCCATGCTTCTAATAAATACAGAGGATAAAGGAAGCGTAAGACAGAGCACGTGCACACATTGCAGTCTGCATGATAAACTTTACGTAAACACTGCGCATAACAAAGGGGTAATTTGATTTTAGTGCTTGGGATTTGGAGAGGCTGAGAAGAAGGGACGTTTTCTAACCTTCAGAGTCCCACAACTAACAGCCTACCCTCTTGCTATTTGGATTTTCCGTTCAACAAGTGATCTGCAATTAACGTATCGTCTTCAAGTTAGGAATAATAATTAAATTTGACTCAAGTTTGAGTTGGGTTGTTGATGATTTACTTTAGAATTCTTCAAATTGGTGTCGCTCTCACCGTCCCCGTAGAAAGCAACGTTCATTTGTCCTCAGATTATTTTTAAATACATATGGATATAGTTTTCACATGTTATCAATACTATGATCTAATTTTTTTTTTTTATCGTATATGTGTTCCATTTCTTAACAGTTAGTTTAAAAAAAGTTTAATTATTTATAATAGAGTTTTAACATCTAGTTCAAGTACAATCTCATTACTGATGAAATCTCCTTGATTTCATATCATCATACCAATAATTTCTAATACTTAATGCAAATAGATATATTAAAAATAGTAATTGTCTCACATTGTCAATATCTTGACTAATATCATTTTCTTTTATATATATAGGTGGTTCTAGATAAAAAAGTCAAAACCCTTATATGATATTAAAGGCTAAATTCAAGAGTAGCATCTTATTACAAACTAAGTCGTCAATATTCTGTTTCATTGCTTCATCGCATTACTTGTGAATTTATTTGTATTTGAGATGACGTAACATATTAAAAATAATTATTATTCCATCTCATTAACAATTTATCCTAATATTCTCCTTATACATTCAAATGGCTGAATCTTTCAACAATTAGTATTAACGAAACAAATGACCATTTCTAAAAGATTAGTGATGTAAACAACACGAAGTCATCATGACACGCCTGCTGATCAACCATTTATTCTCACGGAAAGTCTTGTTTATTAATTCAAGCGAAAATTTCCTTCTGTTTAATCATTTATTCTCAGCTGCCCATTTTTTTTAGCATGTCGCTCTTTTAACATTTTGTTCATAGAACAGAGTCCATGGTTATTACGCAAAGAAGGAAAAGAACTGGTCGAGACATCGAATATGATATGCCATTTTCACAAATAGTATTCGTATACGCCGTGAAAATTGCATGGGTGACATAATAGCTGACGATGGAAGACCATGCCGATTAATCACACGATGGAGCAATGTTGGTCTGGCCTTCTTCGTTGTCATGTTTGATTTTGCCTCTATAAACCAAACATTCAAATTTCGGGGGTTTAGTTTTGTACCTAACGGTCGTGTTTCATCGCAACTGTTCCAAGGTTTGAACATTGCTGCGGTATATATTGGTAGTCTTCCTTTCCATGCTCATCATCCAAGTCCACAGACATATCAGTCCCCCTTTCTCAGATTAGTCTTAAGCTTAAAGCCCTTCAATCTGGTTTGTACGGTAGAGAAAGAATGGGATCAGAAGCTCTAGTTCATGTTCTTCTTATCTCTTTCCCTGGTCAAGGCCATGTCAATCCTCTCCTGAGGCTCGGAAAGCGGTTGGCGTCAAAGGGTTTGCTTGTCACCTTCTCCACCCCCGAAAGCATTGGCAAGCAGATGAGAAAAGCCAGCAACATCACCGACGAGCCTGCTCCGGTCGGCGAAGGATTCATCCGGTTTGAATTCTTTGAAGATGGCTGGGACGAGGACGAGCCAAGGCGCCAAGACTTGGACCAATACTTGACGCAACTCGAGCTGGTCGGCAAGGAGGTTTTCCCTCAGATGATCAGAAGGAACGCAGAGCAAGGACGCCCCATCTCGTGCCTGATCAACAACCCATTTATTCCTTGGGTTACGGACGTGGCTGAGAGTCTTGGCCTCCCTTCCGCCATGCTGTGGGTCCAATCCTGCGCCTGCTTCTCTGCATACTACCACTACTACCATGGCTTGGTTCCTTTCCCTTCCGAAGCCGAGCCCTTCATTGATGTTCAGTTGCCATGTATGCCTCTTTTGAAGTACGACGAAGTTCCTAGCTTCTTGTATCCTACCACCCCGTACCCTTTCTTGAGGAGGGCCATTTTGGGTCAGTACAGGAACTTAGACAAACCCTTCTGCATATTGATGGACACATTCCAGGAACTCGAGCGAGATGTGATCGAGTACATGTCCAAAATCTGCCCAATCAAAACCGTCGGGCCTCTCTTCAAGAATCCCACGGCTCAGAACGCAAATGTGCGCGGTGACTTCATGAAAGCGGACGACTGTTTAGAGTGGCTGGACTCAAAGCCACCCCAGTCGGTGGTGTACGTCTCCTTCGGCAGCGTGGTCTACTTGACGCAAGCCCAGGTGGACGAGATCGCTTACGGGCTTTTGAACTCGGGCCTCTCGTTCTTGTGGGTCATGAAGCCGCCGCACAAGGACGCCGGCTACGAACTGCTCGTTCTCCCAGATGGGTTCCTGGAAAAAGCTGGGGACAACGGCAGGGTGGTCCAGTGGAGTCCTCAGGAGCAAGTCTTGGTCCACCCCTCCGTTGCATGCTTTGTGACACACTGCGGATGGAACTCAACCATGGAGTCTCTCACCTCCGGCATGCCAGTGGTGGCGTTCCCACAATGGGGTGATCAAGTTACCGACGCAGTGTACCTGGTGGATGTGTTCAAGACCGGGGTGAGAATGTGCCGTGGAGAGGCAGAGAACAAGGTGATCACCAGGGATGAGATTGAGAAGTGCTTGCTGGAGGCCACAGTTGGGCCCAAGGCCTCCGAGATGAAGCAGAACGCCTTGAAGTGGAAGGCTGCGGCGGAGACTGCTGTGGCTGAAGGTGGCTCCTCCGACCGAAACATCCAAGCCTTTGTGGACGAGGTAAGGAAGATCAGTGTTGGTCTCGCTGGTAAGTCAGCAGCCAGTGGTGTGGAAGACTTGGCCAACAAGTCAATCGCCAATGGGCTTACAGAATTGGTGGCGGACTCAAAGGTCACTGAGAAAGCCGCGGTAATCCAATCCTAATCCTCCGATGAGGGCCGAATAAACCTATGAAACTCGGTTGTGCACGTGTTAGGTAACGATTGGGGGGTGGGATTAAGGAATAACTGGGGATACCTTTTGCAGGGTTCGCCACGTACCATTTTCTTGTTCTTCGCAGCATAGTATGGCGTCTGGGTTTGGGCGCAAAGCTCTTTAGGATTTCTGTTAACATCTGTTCTAATTCTGCACTTCTTGAATCCTGATTAGTGGGACCAAATTTGTGTTGCTTTCAACCTCGTTTGCGTTTTCATCGTTACATTGCCTGGAGGACCAATGGGTTATTGTTAGTTATTATAGTCATCAAGATCCCCCGTACACCAAACTTATTCAAGATAATGAGACTTGAAGTTGGCGTTGTCATAGATTATAAGGCTCAAAAGTCTAATTTAAAAATTAGTTTAAGAATTGAAGAAACACTTCTTTCATCACCAAAAGTTATATACTTAATATAAGATTTTTTATCTTATGAGTACATCCCTGTATGCTAAGTAATACTATGCTCAAAGTCATACGGGATAAAGTAAATTTAACTTGAACTTTAATATCATGTTAAAAAACTCAAATATCTATTTTAAAAGTTAATTCAAAAGTTAAAAAGATATTTATTTTATTTAAGATTTACTTTAAAGGACTGTATATTTAATATAAGTTTTTTTTATCTTACACACAACTAAGTAAAAAAAATGTTAAAGTTCTACCTAAAGGTTAACTAAAAAATTAGATAGACAAATTTGTATTCAAAGGTGACTTGAATCCTATCTCTCCGGCAAGAGAAAATTAAAGTTCTCACCAAGGATCAGTAAAGGGATGGAGGAACGGATATCAAAGAGCTGATCCGAACTTCCAGCTAGATGCACATGATAGATCAGCAAGCAACCATATGTCTCGCCTGTTTGCACCTACTTTTCAATTCCCATGAGATCTGTAAGATTTTAGAAATGCAAGTGGGATGCTGAAACGTGGGGTTTGAGAAGGGACGAAACCTTGCTGTGTGGAGTATCATTTTTCTCTTCTTATGCACCATACGCAGTTACTGCAAAATCAATCTAACAATCAGGTGAAGTACAGATTCACCCAAATTGCAAAGTGATCAAGAAAATAAGTATCAGGAGAGGAAATTCTCCAAAGGTTCCTCTCCGGACATAGAAAGGCTTGAAATTGAGTATCAGAAGAATCCAATTCTGTCAAGGAAATTCACATGGAAAGTCTGTTCTAGAAAGCCAATCGAGTGATAAACGCTTGGTGGACGTAACTCCTTGGGATTGAGCCTTTTCGGTGAAGAGAAGCCTGGGGCTGTCGTCCACTCCAATCACAATGCAGCCGATATGACGATTGATATAGGGTAGGGACCATCACGAAAGACGACAGCTTAAGATGTATCATATCCTTGTCCTACGTCAAAGAGAAAGGAAAGAAAGTAAAACACAAACTTTGTCCTTATCGATCGATTCTTATATATGTTCAATTTTCAATTTCAGCCGGAAAAGGGAAAAGATCAGCTCTATTGTGATCACTGTGATCTCTGATCTTGGTCTCTATGTATTTACCCTATCATCACACATGTTAGGAAGAAGACCACTTAGACACTTGTCCACAAACAATAACTAATACTAGGTGTTGATTTTTTTTTTTTTAATTTTAAATCTCACTCTTCAGGCTTGAAAGGTTTCATTTTTACTACATTGATTTTCACCCGAAAGTTGACTAAAAGTGAGTCTTTCTCATAAAAAGGATTCTCAATCAAAATTTAACAATATGAAACTTATGTTAATTTTTAACAACTTTCTGTGTTTATGAAGAAAATAGTGAAACTTACTTATATATATAAAGCTTGTTACAAATTATTTTTGATTGTATCTCATTCTGTTAAGAAAACAAGGCTTATGAACAGGTTTTTTTTTTTTTTTTTTGTAACTTGTACGTTTATCCCGAAATGCAAAGTCAGTGAGAACCAAGTGTGGTTAGAGAAGGATCCACAAAGATATGATGGAGACGTTAAATATTTTTACCAACACTTTTGGTTGATAATAAAAGTGACTTTGTGACTTCTCGAATTCTTAGAAAGGGAGGCTTAACATTACTTTAAAATGAAAGTTTCTTGACTTTAGATTAATTAGTAGAGAATTAACAGTAAGTTGTAAAGATCAAACCACATCAAATGAGCATGCGTATGTAGGCGCTTATTGAAACTTTCCCCCTTGCACTCACCTTATCTACAATTTATAACAAGTTTGATATATATATAATTTTTTGTACTGAGACTTAAATAAAGTAAGTTTCTTCTCGATCTTTTAAATTAATTTTTAGATTAAATAATCAGATTTTCTAACATATTAAATTTCTTTTATTTCATAAGACTTTAAATTTAATGTTACTTGATATATAAAGACATAAGTTTGTTAAATAAAAATTTTATATTAAATATGTAATTTTTTATAATAAAATTTAAATAAAAAATTATTATAACTCTTATCCTAACTTTTGAATTAAACTTTTAAATTTTTTAACAATTAATTTCAACTCATCTTACGCTTTTCATCACTCTTCTTCCCCACCAAGGGCACATTAACCCTTTGCCCAGCCTAGGCAAGAGACCCGCCACCCAAGCGTCTACTCGTCACCTTCTCAACAGCTAGAAATACTGGCAAGCATACGAGTAAAGCGAAAGAAATGACAACGCCGACATGAGACGATAAGTGTCGATAAGTGTGGAAAAGTGTAGAATATGAGACGGGGGAGTAAAAAAATTTCTCATAAAAAAGACTTCAAAATTTGGTTCTTTCCTATAAAAATGAGCCCCGCTCCCCACTTAATCTTCAATAGGAAGTATACAAGAGTGCAAGGTAAAAGTGGGTAACTTGGGCTGTGAGTAAAGGTAAGTGGGTGCTTGTCGATTGTTACTTTTTTGACATTTGTAAAACTGTCTTTGAATTAATAATATTATAAGTATTGTTTTTGTCCTCTATTGATTATTACTTTGGGCCCACTTGGGCTTTAACATAAAAGCCAACATCATTTCTTACAAAGCCACTCTTGGGGTAAATGATTTCATAAGATCGAATTCTTTGAAGACACCTGGATGATTACTTGCCTCAGCTTGAACTTTCCGGAATCTAAATACAGAAGCTCCTTTGTCAAAGAATTCGGCGTGATGTTTGAAAGATAAATGGATGTAGAATGATGCACTTTATGAGAGTGTAGTAGGTAAGAAATAATAACTCTCATGGGCACCTAATAATTGGTACCCTTCCAGAAGCCAATTTATAATGGGTCGGAGTGATGTTGGAGTCCCTTACTCGTTGAAAAGTGCCACCTCACTTTTTACCTCGTTCCCTAACAGTTTCTCCTTTGACCAACCTGCATGGATGATATTTTTAGGCTGGGTTTTCATGGGCCTCATTGGGCTCTATGTTTCTTATGGGTTTCATCAGGATGTGTATGTCAAGCAATGCCCCTTTCTTTAGTGGGCCACCTCCCCTAGCCCTCAATTTCTAGGCTTCCTTCTACTTTGATTCCATGTTAATATTTTGCTTGGTGTGCTTGCTCAATGTTTGAAATTATATTAAAAAAACTCATTGTCTTAAGAACGAAAAATTATTAGATGAAAAAGACATATCTAGATTCTTAAATTGCAGTTTGCTTTTCATATCTTTTTTTTTTTGTAATAATGAAAAACCTTACAAAACTTCATTTGATGGCTTAAATTAAAGAGTTACCACTTGCTCAAAAGTATGCCTAGGTCAATCACAAATGCAATTAAGGATATTTACTTTATAAGCTTTCTCACATAAATCCTCATTATTATCTCAATTACATTTCAGAGGTTGGTTTTCATACTTATATATACATGTGTTTTTCAATACCCTTCCCTTCCCCCCCAAAAAAATGGAAGAAAAAACCAAGTGGCTCAACCCTACATAGTGGCTATCGGTATCTTTTTCTAAAATATGAAAGTTATTAAAAGGTTTAAAAGTTTAATTTTAAATTTAGCTTTTGAGTTAGATGGATAATTCTTTTATTTAAACTTCATCTCAAAATTATACCTTTCTAGTTCATAACTAAGGCTCTTAAAAAAGAATTATCCATACTACTAATAAAAACCAAAAGGTAACAAGAATAGAATATATTAGTTAAACTAAGCTTTAATACTAAGTTAAAATACTCAAAATTTCATCAAAAAATTAATTAATGAATTGAAGGAAAGTCTTTTCATTCAAACTTTATATCAGAATTATACTTATATCAGACGCACTAAAAGTGATACTAATCTCAAACATAAAATTTAATTTATGAGGTAAAGGAAAATCCTTTATGTAAATTTTATATCAGAACCATACTTACGTCGGACCCTATAAAAATGATAATTTTATAATACCGGTCAAGCAAGAGTTGGAAATTTCCAGAAAAGAAAACATGAAAAAGATAACTGTTAGAGCTGGAAATCTCCTAATGAGTGGACAGAACTTGCTGTAGTAGGGGATAATGTGAAGATCTATACAAATCCAATAATTCATCCATATTTAATTCCCAAGAGAATTCATTGTGGTCCATGGCTGGCGCACCAACCAAGAAGCCCCTAATGCTTATCAAAGCTTCTCTCTGTCACATATGTTCGTCCAAACATTTAACATATTATTCAATCACAATTATTTAAGGAAACTTTTGAGATTTTACCTCTTAAAACACGAAATAAATGATATTTCTAAAAAGTATAGAAAAATTCTAGAACATTTTTTCTATTAATAGGGGAAAAAAGGGGAGAAAAGAAAAGTGGAGACTAACCTTTATCGGACAAATGTCAAGAGGTCAATCTCCTTTTCCTACTTCTCCAATGGACAAGAAAAAATTGCGTTGATGTTGAGGTTGAAGTCATTTCTTCAATCTTAATCTGTGAACTAATTAACTCGTAAAAATGACAGCGGCACCAAGTGGATGAGGGGGGGAACTATTACTGCTTAATCTATTGAGTTCTAGAAAAGAAATGTCATTGATAATATTTTATGGAATTAATATCAATGTTAACAATAAAATAATAAAGATATGGTTGCTGAGCATGTGACTCCACTTTTTATCATTTGTAACTAAAATGTCTAAAAGTTGAGAGTTAGGTGTTAAACATCTTTTAATCTCAAGTAGCGTAAGGTAACAGATGGGCTACATGCCCATTAACAATAAAAGAGTGAGAGTTATTGAACATTAAAAACCTTTCATCAGTTTTTAGGTGTCCAATACTTCCGAATAATAGCGTCGTAAGAGTTGCTTCTTTCTAGCCGTCACCTGTCCTTGATAATACAGCAATGGATAACAGGAAATAAAGACCTGTAACATAAGGATACTAGCAACCACGAAGCAGTGTTTCTCCTTCTTTGATTGGCGTCAAAAACCAAAGCAGCTGAAGAATTCTCCAGAAGTACATTAAAATGTTCCCTTTGCTGGCTTCTAGCGTCACCTCTAATGCATAGATGATGATAATTGATATATTGATAATATGAAATATATATTTAGATTTTATCAAAAGATAAAAAAAAAAAGACTAGCTTAAAATATACTATTTGGAGGCAAAGGTATCCACTAGTTTAGAATTTTTAATTGTCAATGTGCAATTACAGATAAATGTACAATAAGACTAGTTAAAATAAAACGAATAATCATAGATACAACATGATGCAGAAAAAGTTATTAGAATGGGTCTTGGTATGTATAATTGGTAAATTTCTCATACCATTTGTTAAGATTTGGCTAATAAGTTTTATATCAGTAAGAAAGTTATTAAAAATCATACTTATAACATAATAAATTCCACCATCTCTTGAATTGATTATTTTATAAGATAATAAGTCTCTTAATATAATATTGTAACTAAAATTTTCCTTAACACACCGATAGATTCCCATATGCTAAATTTGAGTATTGTTTACATAACATAGTACCATTATAATTTGATACTTTGACCATTATAGTTAAGAAGTATGTTAAAAATCTTACTTATAAAATAATGGGTTTCACCACTTTCTAAATTGTCTTTTGACTGATATAATGAACTTTTTAATACCTTTCTTAGAGCAATCATTTTGTTTCAAATATGAGAAAATATCCCCCACATAAGTTTAGCTTCCGAATGATAAATTATCTCATTTTTTCTTCTAAATATGTAAACCCTCGTACAAGTACATGAGACACATTCAGATCTCGTGACGTTCTGGTTGGCAGTATTTATTTGCAAAACTTGTGAACTCCTAGTACCTGTCCCGGTGAGCGACTCGGGAATATGTTGGCCTGCTCGTCATGGACGTAGTCACTCCGATGTTAAACTTTTGTATTTATTTGCAAAACTGGTGAACTCCTCGTACCTGTCCCGGTGAGCGACTCAAGAATATGTTGGCTTGCTCATCATGGACGTAGTCACTCCGATGTTAAACATTTTTGTTCGGTAGAGACAAGCATTGGTGCTCGATGAAGACCAAAGGCCCTCTCGGCAACAAATGCGTAGGTTTCGTCTCTTTGTATAGGAATAACTTCTACACTGACACCAAAATCCAAAGCACGTAAGTCCAAAAGCAGACTAAGCCACCTCAAAAGACTTTCCGAACAACGTGACAAATAATTTACATAATTGACAGAGATATTAACAGACATGGTATGAAGACAGAAAAGGACTTCCACACACTGTGTCGCTCCTGTTTGATTAGATTCTCGCGGTATTTATCTCGAATTTTGACGGTGTAGTCTCTAACTACATTAAGTAATAAAATATGTAAAATAATTATTATTTAAGTTTTCAATGAATTTTAGAATTTTACAATAATAATAATAATAATAATACAAATAAAGCATAGTTTTCAAAACTTTCCTATAAAAATTTTAATTTCTGCGCATATTGGTTTATATAACCCCTTATCTAGCATTCAAAGTCATAGACTTTGAATGTTATGTTAAAATAATTAAAGCTCCAAGTTTAAATTTAACTTAAAAATTAGTTGATAACTTAAAATATTTTTCATACTTTGACCTTGACGGCCAATATTTTTCTCAAGACCCGCTCACCTTCCAGTCGCCTTATCTTCAGTTCCCTCCATGCTTGGTTATGCCTGATCACAATCTTCTATCTACCTCTTCACCGTCAAACCAGTAAGAGCCAAGATGGATCCTGCATCTCCGACGCATGTGCTCCTCGTCTCCTTCCCAGGCCAAGGGCACGTTAACCCTTTGCTCAGACTCGGCAAGAGACTTGCCGCCATGGGTCTTCTTGTCACCTTCTCCACAACCGAAAACTTCGGCGAAGAAATGCGAAAAGCCAACGACATCCCCGAGCAAGCCACTCCGGTGGGAGATGGGTTCATCAGGTTTGAGTTTTTTGAAGACGGTTGTGAAGAGGAGGATCCCAGAAGGAAAAGCCTAGGTGATTTCTTGCCTCTGCTTGAGCTTGCTGGAAAGGATGCGATCCATCGGATAATCAAGAAACACGCCGAGGAGGGTCGTCCAGTTTCATCTCTTATAAACAACTCCTTTGTCCCATGGGTTTGTGACCTCGCCGCCGATCTTGGCATCCCTAACGCCGTTCTCTGGGTTCAGTCCTGTGCATCGTTTTCGGCTTATTATCATTATTATCATAAGCTAGTGCCTTTCCCATCTGAAACAGAGCCCAAAATGGATGTTCAACTGCCCTGCATGCCTCTGTTGAAGTACGATGAAATCCCCGACTTCTTGCTTCCTGCCAGTCCGTTTCTGGTTTTAGGGAGGGCCATTCTAGGCCAGTTCAAGAACTTGTCAAAGCCATTCTGTATATTGATGGACACGTTCCAGGATCTCGAGCACGAGAATCTGAGTTACATGTCAAAACTCTGCATGATCAAGCCAGTCGGCCCTTTATTCGTAAACCCAAAAGCACCGAACACAAGTATCCGTGGTGACGTTTTGAAAGCTGATGATTGCATTGAGTGGCTCAACTCGAAGCCCCCAGCGTCGGTGGTATACATCTCCTTCGGTAGTATCGCCTATGTCGCCCAAGAACAAGTGGATGAGCTTGCTTACGGAATCTTAAACTCAAGGGTCTCCTTTTTATGGGTAATGAAACCACCGTTCAAGACTCTCGATTTCAAGCTGCAAGTTCTACCGGATGGTTTCATGGAAGAGGTCGGGGATAGAGGCAAGGTGATTCAATGGAGTCCACAAGAGCAGGTGTTGGCTCATCCTTCAGTCGCGTGTTTTGTCACCCACTGCGGCTGGAACTCCTCCATGGAAGCTCTCACCTCCGGCGTGCCGGTGGTGGCGTTTCCTCAATGGGGTGATCAGGTCACGAATGCAAAATTCTTGGTGGACGTGTTCGGAGTAGGGGTGAGACTATCACGCGGCGTGGCTGAAAACAGATTGATCTTGAGAGACGAGGTCGAAAGGTGTTTGTTGGCCGCAACGGTGGGTCCGAAGGCTGTGGAAATTAAGCATAATGCGTTGAAATGGAAGAGGGCCGCCGAGGAGGCGGTGGCAGAGGGCGGCTCCTCCGACCAGAATCTTCAATCATTTCTTGACGAGGTCAAGAAGAGATGCGTTGCCCCGCCTTCCACGTAAACGGCTCAATTACAAGGGACAGACGTCAGTCCGACATGATGAGGTAAGCATTGGTTTTTCTTCCTTCGGAAGTTACAAGCACTTTGGTTGTGGACTTATGTGGCCATCTAATTATTTGTCGTTTCCAATAAGGTATTTGCCATGAACTGAATGCAGAGACCGTGTACTGTGGGCTTTGTAAATGTGGCTGGTTATCCTATTGCTGTGCTTCTAAAATATCAATCTAGGTAGACTTTATTAGAAAGAGTTTACTTTTCTCCGTTAGATACAGTTATTAAAAGAGAAAAATACTTAAAAATAAAGAATACTAAATATATAAATAAATTATCAAATACAACATTTCATAGAGTTGTCCTAGAAACGTCACTGCGTATGAAAACTTGAAACAATCACACATCACTGCCATGTTCCATACGTTCCATGTGCCATTCTAACATATGCGTCTGGAGCATGGCAGATGTGATAATTCGATTGATCCACTTGGAGACACCATAACTAAACGTTGATTTATCTTCTCTTTAACTTCCCATTCACTCCATCCAAAGCAACCATAATATTGTGGACATGGTTTTATTCTAAAAGATCAACTAATGGTAGTCAGGCTTCTTTATATAACTAAATCATTCTATTTACTATTTTTGATATAAGAGAATGAAATTAATTACATTTTTTTCACCTAAATTCATTTTACCTTTGATTTGAGTGAAGTCCTCTACCTACCCTCCAATAAGGACCCACTTATTGCCAATTCAATACTAAGAAATAATAGTTGCAAGTGTCATTGAGTAAGCCCATTACTTATCTTACATTAGGAGGGATAACAATTGCAAGCCACTTGGTCAAGTTACAGTTTAGTCTTAATACTACTTGTTATAGGTTTAGGTTTCATCCCAAAAGTTAACTTGATGAAAGATTAGTTAGACTCTTTTTATATGATCAAATCATTTTATTTGTCTTTCTAACACGAGAGAATGAAGCCTGTTGCAATGCAAATCCACAAATGTCTTGCCACGTGGAGCTTAATTAGCCGAAAGTTGGACTGACGAGACCGTCTGCAACACCCTCCCTTTCCTTTCGACCTTGTCCTCAAGGTTTTGATGAGTCTAGATCAGGAATACGACTTACTAACTGTTACACATCTTCCCGAGTGGCTTGCCAATGTACTAAAAATTCCCTTTTCTTTCCTTATCCTCTTCTCCAACTTGACTTGGGGTTTCGTTATGAAGAGGTGTTCCTTTTCAATAAAAATTGGCAGCTCGGGCTGTATTTGAGTAGTAGGTCCGACAGACTTCTTAAGCAGGGATAGAAGAAAAACATTGTGAATCCTAGCACCTTCCGGAAGCCTTATACGATAGGCAACTTCCCGACTCCTTGCAAGATTTCAAATGGTCCATAGTTTCTAGGTGCTAGTTTACGAAAGAGCTTCGATATGGTAGGAGTTTATGGAAAACTAGATCTCCAACAGAAAACTGGATCTTCCCACCTTGATTATAATACCTTTTTCATTCTATTTTGAACCATTAGTAGCCTCTCGTTTATTTGTTTGAGAACCTCATCCCAGTTTCGTAATCCCCTTTCAACAACATCTACAGAGGTGAAACCCAGAATGTATGATAGCAAAGAAGGCAAAAAGCGTCCATAAGCAATCTCATAAAGAGATTTCTGGTAGCTCCATGAATGCTTGTCTTGTAACAATAGTCTGCTCAAGGTAGTTAGCAAACCCGCTTCTTAGGTTGATCAAGGGTGAAACAACGAAAATAACTCTCAAGAGACTAATTAACTATTTCAATTTGCTCATCCATTTAGGGATGATAGGTTGTGGAGAAGTTAAATTTAATGCTTTATAGTTCAAATAGTTGTCTCCAAAATTCACTAGTAAACACTATATCTTTATCGCAAACATCACTTTTAGACATCCCATAAAGCTTAAACACATTTTCAAAATAAACTTGTGCCACACTTAAAGTAGTATGCCAATGTGCTGAAGTAATAAAATATGCTAAACTTGAAAGCATATCCACCATTACTGCGTATTACTTGTTTTCTATTTGAGATTGACAATCATTCAATAAAATCCATGGATACATCCAATCTAAACTTACTCAAAAACTGGTAATGGTTGCAACAATCCCCTAGGCTTCGTAGTTTCCAACTTTATCCATTTACACACACTACATTGTCTCATGTAATTCTTCATTATCTTCTTCATTTTGTTTTTCCAAAAATATACCGCCTTCACCCTTTATAGAGCCTTGTGACAGCCTCCATGAACTGCCCCATAAATCTTTGGCAAAATGACTGAAATCAACTCTGAATCAGCTACCAAGTAGATCACATTCAAGTAAAATAAAGTTCCATACTTGAACTCCCAAGACCCGAAAGCTTCATTTATTCAATACCTTTTACACTAACTTCTTCATTTCTGGGTTGGAAACAAGTTCTTCTTTAATGAAGCCCAAACAGCTCGGTTTTGGCACTGAAAAGGCTTTAAGTTCCATTGACCTTTCTTCCAACGCTCCAGCGGGTGCAGTACGGTCATTCTCCCACTTCACAGTTTCCAGCCTAACCCATTTTTGCTCTGTTCTGCCAACCAACCGCTCTGTTGCCTCCCTACCATCTTCACTTTTTAACTTTTCCCTCATTAGACATCTATTTCACAGCCTGGCTGTTGTTCCTTTTTCGTCTCCCCTCCATTGGTATGTTACTGTTAGCTGAGTAACGGGGTTGTCGTGCATCAAAAGAAAAGAAATCAAAAGGCTGGGCACGACTGAAAAGTTAAAGCATGCTTCCGTGAGGTACAAGTCCAAAAAGGGGGAGTGCAGCGTGGTGCAGTTTTCAAAGACAGCTTTTGTATTATTACTGTCTTTGTTTTACTTAGAAGGCAAGTGTCTGTCCTAGTATAAATATTAGTGTTGTAAGTCGTGTGAGTTGATCGGGTTGTGTCTATGTAAAAGTTCTGTAAGGCTTTTGAAGCTCTGTGTTGTCTCTGTTCTCGGACTGTGTAAACTTTTGTTATGCAGTAAAAGAAGCCTTGGAACTCTTTCTTCTTTCAGCCCATCCGTGTGTTTGTGTGGTCATAGACTAATCGTCAGACTCACATTGCAATCAAACGGAAGCTCAAAATTCCTTCAGTGGTATCAGAGCCAGGTTCATTTGGATTAGATCTGAAATCTGGTTCCACTCATGGCGTCCTCTACTCCACCTACTTCTTCAAACACCCAATAACCACCCTCGGCTCCAAACTCTCAGCAGCCTGCTCCCATAATTCCAAACTCTCAACTTCAGCTGCCGATATTTGATGGTACCAATTACTTGACTTGGTCTACCCGGATGACCACTTACCTGAAGTGTCAAGGTACGTGGGACATAGTGCAAGAGGGGATTCCGAAAGTAGGGGAAGAAGCTGAGCTTTCACTAGCCGAACGGGAACGTCATCGGAGGAACCAAGACAAGGAGATGAGGGTTTTGTTTCTGCTGCAGCTAGCGATTACTGACTCTGTCTTCAATCGTATTTCCACTGCATCAACCCCTCAACAACTTTGGACCACGCTTCAAAATGAGTTCCTAGGAACTCCAAAGGTGCGTGCTATTCGACTTCAAAGCTTAAAAAGAGATCTTGAATTGCTAGAAATGGATGATAATGAAACTGTTGTAGAATACTATGCACGGGTCAATGCAGTGGTCAATCAAATTAGGCATCTGGGTGAGGATTTTCCAGATTCTCGAGTAGTAGAAAAAATCCTCATTAGCCTTAATGATAAATTTGATGCAACTATGACTACTATAGAAGAAACAAAAGATTTTACTAAGATGTCTGTTTCTGAGTTAATGGGAACACTAGAAGCATTTGAAAAAAGAATTCTTTACAAGAGAAAGGACAAAGCACCATTAGAATTAGTGTTTAGAGCAAAAGCTAGCCTTGGGACAAAATCTGTAAATGAACATGCTTGAAATGAAGAACGTCCTAGTGAGGGGAAAGGCAGATATCCACCATGCAAAATTTGTAAGAAAACTAATCATCTAGAAAAATACTGCTGGAACAAAGGGAAACCCCAATGTAGGTTTTGTCAAAAATTTGGGCATATTGAAAGAAATTGTAGAAACAAGAATAGCCAGCAAGCAAATGTGGCTGAAAGTGATGAAACATTTGGTGAAGAGACCTTGTTCTTTGCTAGCATGACTGTTTCTTGTACAAATCCTAAGTTGTGGTATATTGATAGTGGGTGCACTAACCATATGACCCCTCATGAGCATGTATTTAGTTCTCTTGACAGAAATTTCAGGTCTCGAGTTCGGTTGGGTGATGATAGGTTTATTGATGTATTGGGAAAAGGAACAGTTTCTGTGAAAACTCCTCACGGGGTTAAGCAGATAAGAAATGTGCTGTTAGTTCCAGGCTTAGGATCTAACTTGTTGAGTGTAGGACAAATGATGGAAAATGGTTATGCTTTGCTATTCAAGGAAAGACAGTGCAGAATATCTGATATAGGAGCTGAAAATAAAGAAGTAGCAGTGGTTGATATGAGAACTACCCGGAGCTTCTCTTTGGAATTTGAGTATGCTGATCAGGCTGCGTTAAGTGCATCAGAAGATTCTAGTTGGCTATGGCATAAGCGGTTTGGTCACTTAAACTTCCAATATCTTGAAGAAATGCACCGGTTGAAGCTAGTAGAAGGACTTCCAGCCGTGAAGAACACTGGCAGGGTGTGTCCTGGATGTCAGTTGGGCAAGAGCACAAGACAACCATTCCCTTCAAAAGGAAAAGAACATCAGACAACACTGTTGGAGCTTGTTCACACTGATATATGTGGACCTATGAGAGTTCCAAGCAAGGAGGGAAATCGGTATTTCATCCTTTTCATTGATGATGCATCTAGATATTGCTGGATTGCATTCCTAAAGGAGAAGTCTGGAGCTTTTAAGGCTTTCTTGCAGTTTAAAAATGCAGCAGAAAGAGAAAGCGAGATGAAGATCAAAGTCATTCGCTTTGATAGAGGAGGTGAGTTCCTATCTAATGAGTTTAATGATTTTTGTGCAGAGAATGGAATTAAACACCAGCTTACTACAAGCTATTCCCCACAACAAAATGGAGTTGCTGAAAGAAGGAATCGAACTGTTCTTGGAATGGCACGCAGTATGCTAGAGGAAAAGATTGTCCCGAAAGAATTCTGGGGGGAGGCAGTGAACACTGCAGTCTACATCCTCAACAGAAGCTCAACATCTGTTCTGTCAAAAAAAACTCCATATGAGGCGTGGAAAGGAAGAAAACCGTCAGTAGAGCACCTGAAAGTCTTTGGCTCTGTCTGCTTCATTCATGTGCCAGAGCAGCTCCGACACAAGCTGGAAAAAAGAGCAGAAGAAGGGCTTCTTCTCGGATACAGCTCAGTTTCAAAGGCCTATAGAGTGTTTAATCTCTTAACCAACAAACTTGTAATAACCCGTGATGTTGTTGTTGATGAGAAAGCTGTGTGGAACTGGAGTAAGATGCAAAAAGAAGATCATGACAGAGTGATGCCATGCCTTGACAAGAATGTAGAAGAGTTAAGCAGTCAAGAGGAAGCTGTAATTGAAGAACAAGCTGTAACACACACGCCTGTTCAACTAAGGGGAGGATCCTCTTCCTCTGGACAGCATGATGAACCAGAAGCAATAAGAGAATTCTCAGATATGACTCCAGTTCGTATGAGGGATCTTGATGACGTATATGAGAGCTGCAATATGGCCACACTGGAACCAACCACATATGAAGAAGCTGTGGAAGAGGCAGAATGGAAGAAGGCCATGGATGAAGAAATCAAGACAATAGAACGTAACAAGACATGGACTTTGGTGGGCCTTCCTGAAGGAAAACAAACTGTTGGACTGAAATGGATTTTCAAGAAGAAGACTGATGCTGAGGGAAGAGTAATCAAACATAAGGCACGGCTGGTAGCTAAGGGCTACTCGCAAATACCAGGCATAGACTTTGGAGAAACCTTCTCACCAGTGGCTCGGTTGGAAACAATTAGAATGATTCTTGCTATAGCTGCTCAGCATAAGTGGCGGGTGCTTCAACTTGATGTGAAAGCCGCATTCCTTAATGGAGAGATTGAAGAGGAAGTGTATGTGGAGCAACCCAAGGGGTATGTAGTTAAAGGAAGTGAAAATAAGGTTCTGAAACTACAAAAGGCTTTATATGGATTGCGCCAAGCACCACGAGCATGGTATAGTAAGATTAGCAGCTATTTTTGTAGTCAAGGTTTCTCAAGAAGTCCAAGTGAGCCAACATTATTTGTTTCCAGGAGGGATAATCATATTATGCTTGTGTCTGTGTATGTCGATGATATGATATTCACTAGAAGTGAAGCCAGTCAATTGGAAAGGTTCAAAAGGGACATGCAGGAAGCATTTGAGATGAATGATCTAGGAGAGATGAAGTTCTTTCTTGGTTTAGAAGTTGATCAGAAGGAAGATGGGATCTTCATTTCACAAACCAAGTTCACAAAAGGGTTGCTGTCCAAGTATAACTTGTCTGGATGTAATCCAGTAACAACACCACTAGTGCCGAGAGAAAAGATTATAGCTGATGATCTGTCTGGTGAAGCAAATGGGACAGAGTACCGCAGTTTGATTGGAAGCTTACTCTATCTTACTGCTACCAGACCGGACATCTTGTATTCTGTTACTCTGCTCTCCAGGTTCATGCAAAAGCCCACCAAAATTCACTTTAGCAAGCTGAAGCGTATACTAAGGTATCTTCAAGGAACCCGTGACTTTGGACTGCTATATGAGAAGTCTGATAAGTTTGAGCTGGCTGGATTCACTGACAGCGATTGGGGGGGAAATGCCAAGGACTCTCGGAGCACTGGTGGATTTGTTTTTAATCTTGGATCTGCAGCATTTTCTTGGTCCTCAAAGAAACAAGGTTGCGTTGCACTCTCTACTGCTGAAGCAGAATATGTTGCTGCTGCCTCTGCTGCTTGTCAAGTAGTTTGGTTGAGAAGGGTCTTAATGGAGATGAGTTTGAAACAAGTTAAGGAGACTACCATATACTGTGATAGCAAATCAGCAATAGCTATGACAAAGAATCCTAGCCATCATTCAAAAACGAAGCATGTGTCCATCAAGATCCATTATGTTCGAGAGTTGGTAGAGTCAAAGGAGGTGATGTTTGTGTTCTGTCCAAGTGGAGAACAGCAAGCCGATATTCTCACAAAGGCTCTTAGTCGTGTTCAACATGAAAGGCTGCGTGAGCTTATTGGGGTGACAACTAACCCCGTTAAGGAGGGATGTTAGTTGAGTAACGGGGTTGTCGTGCATCAAAAGAAAAGAAATCAAAAGGCTGGGCACGACTGAAAAGTTAAAGCATGCTTCCGTGAGGTACAAGTCCAAAAAGGGGGAGTGCAGCGTGGTGCAGTTTTCAAAGACAGCTTTTGTATTATTACTGTCTTTGTTTTACTTAGAAGGCAAGTGTCTGTCCTAGTATAAATATTAGTGTTGTAAGTCATGTGAGTTGATCGGGTTGTATCTATGTAAAAGTTCTGTAAGGCTTTTGAAGCTCTGTGCTGTCTCTGTTCTCGGACTGTGTAAACTTTTGTTATGCAGTAAAAGAAGCCTTGGAACTCTTTCTTCTTTCAGCCCATCCGTGTGTTTGTGTGGTCATAGACTAATCGTCAGACTCACATTGCAATCAAACGGAAGCTCAAAATTCCTTCAGTTACGAGATCTCCTTGCTATCCACTCGGTTTTCCCCAGGTGTCAATGAATTATCTAAACTTCTTTCCTGTTATATGGCCTTCAAACTTCTAGGATAAGGAGTATGTTACAACATCGTCCCCACTTGGTTAGTACTGGATGATAAAATCATAACCTAAAAGCTTGATGAGCCAAGGCTGTTGGGCAGAGTAGTGAGTTCCTTTTTCCATAAAAATTGTACTTTTCTGATCTGTCTTCCCAGTAAATATAACACTTTGGCACAGCGAAATTCATAAATGGGTGTCAAAGGAAATCCAACCTTTCTTGAGTTTTTGATTACTGGTCGGACTAACTTCCAAAACTACAAACAAGGGTGGCATTTTAACATTTCTTAGTAATAAAATATGGTTGGACTGAAAAATTAACCCGCAAAAGCAACAGGTCCTACCGGGAGTCGAACCCAGGTCGCTGGATTCAAAGTCCAGAGTGCTAACCACTACACCATAGAACCGATGTCCTGACCAATCTCAATTAACTTAGTAACTCCTAATTAATCCTCCTTAATCTAGTAATTAGCCCACATACGTGGACGGCTCTCACAAATTCTAGAAACTCCCTCTTCGGCCACGTTTCTTCACCTCAGTGCCACCACGTGGACTGGAATTGGCTACAACTTGGGCTGGTGAGACGGCCTGCGATGTGTAGCCGAGGATGCCGTGGTGAAGACTGGCCCCTCAGACCAGTTTATTTAAACGTTGGTGGACCAGATTAGAAAGAGATGGGAGTGCTGTGACTTCCAAGTCTAGCACTTGGAAGCAAGAGACTGACCATCGATCTTTCACCTTGGAAGCCTGTGTACAAAAATCACAGCATCCACACTTTCTTTGGGCATCTACTTAGTGGTACCAATATGCTGTTGGAATTGTAATATATAATGCTATAGGTGAAAACAGTATAAGGGTATATATCTAACTTCAGTTACTACCCCAAAAGTGGGCTTACGGTACTTTTTTGGCCCCAATTCATACTAAATGCTTGTATTGCAAGTGTACATTTTGTGTTAGTATGATTAATTTCCTTTCAATTGGTATCGGAAAAGAAAGCCTACGGTTTGGGTATCTACTTGGTAGTGTATCAATATGCTGTGACTTTACGTACTGAAACATGAATGGCAAGCTTTACTGCTTTCTCTCGGCTTCTAAAATAGCTTTACTAGAAACCATTTAAAACAGGTGAGATTGGATTCCGCAAGATATCCCCTGATACTTGTCAAATCTGAATAAAGGCACGATTTAAACTCATGCACGATTAATAAGCACACTACGAGTAAGTATTGTATACAAATTGAAAAGAATCATTTGGGTAGAGTTGCCTCAGAAACATACCATCATACATGAGAAAATGAAACTATCTACCAGCAACAGGCCTAGGTTGGAACCTGGCGTCTTTGATGATTAGCCTGATGCATTTGGGAGTCACCTTTACTGAATATTCATTTGTCCTCCGGTGAAGTTCCATTGCTCTTCAATTTGGGTAATCACAACTGGTAAAAAGGATTTCATCATCTTCATTTCCTGGAAAAATGGTTCAAGTTAGGCAGTCATTAAGTTAAGGAACAGTCATAATCGTCATTTCTGAAAATAATAAGATTAAGAAAACGTAACTGATGGACACAAAACTTACAGTCACCATTCCAGCTTCACAAACTTGGCAAGGGAGTTGATAAAACCACAGGTTTACAGTGACCACTCCAGCTTCACATTGTTTCAAAAGTTAAAGATGTCCTGCCTTTCTTCCGGCCAAACAAAGAATTGAGATTAATGTAACAAATGGACAATTATCCTTGAAATAAATGGGCATATCCCTCCACCATAAACAGAGTATGGAGCTCCTTATAGGTAATTGAATTGTATATAACTAGTCAGTATAAAATACTGAAAGTTTTTTCAAAGTGTTACCATTTCAATTTTAGCTCAGAACACCTTCACAATATATTCACAATGTAGTCAGTCAAACACATTACAAAGAAAAAACTACAACTAAAAATGTATTTCCATGGATCAAATGATTTACATATTGCCACCAATCACTTCAGAAACTACTAGACTTTCCCAACGACCTAAGAAACCAAATGAGATGGTCATAAAGATCTTTCTTTGCATTTTCACTCAATATGAAATCTACATGACCATAGTTCTCAAGATAAAGCAACTCCGGTTTGAACTGCAATGCCTCGAGAGTATGCTGCACATCCACCACATCAGCTAAATCATCATTGCCTCCATAAGCCATCCACAGTGGCAAAGACTTGGGTATACGGCCAAGATCAAATGCAGGGGGCTTTAGCTGACCATATACCTTCAGGTTTTTGAATAGTCCATAATCGTACTTGGAAAAGGTGCCCTTCCGAATCACTGTAAACATAATGGAGATAATTGTATAAGGAAACTACATCAAAGCAACAAGAACGCATACCATCCTCAAAACGCGCACAAAAAACCCCCAGAGTTTTGGAAAATTTAATGCTCCTTTCCTTTCCATGTGTTATGCAGTGTGCTTCTTTACGATTTTTTTTTTTTTAATGGTGACAACAGCTCTGGAGAAGATTCTAACAGATATATCATTTTAATGAACTGACAGTGTATATTCAAGCGTAACAATGAAATCACAGGCCGCTAATCAATTCATTATTTCATAACAAGCTAACTGTGGTCAATTGTCTTCTCTTTGGATTCCTAAGGATGATGTCCAAGAAGGTAACTGGCATGTTCTTTGTGTGAAAAGATTGTTTTGGAAAGGACAACAGTCTTCACATTTAGAACACTTTCTTGTATTTGCTTCTAGTATGTGCAATTTGATAGAAAAGATATAAAATCTCCAGACATCGTCTAGAGATATAAAATCTTCTTTAAAATTCAATTATCATACTGTAGAGAGCCTTTCTAAATCTACCAACTATGACCATGCATAATCTTCAGACTTTAGGTGTTTGCTAAAGTCATGTGGTTCTCAACATCCAAATTGAAGTATTAGTTATGGCAGTCCAATGAGCAACGCACTGAGATTATTTGGAAACATAGTTGAGGAATTTTAATACATCATCAACATATTTGAAACCGTTGGGAATAAAACAAGCTTCTAAAAACTGAAATGTAATAGCAAAAAAAATACTGGAATGCAGTCTCATTAAGGTCTCAAAAACTGACTATAAAGAAGCCTGATAAAAGAAGGTGTCTCAAGCGTACTTTGGAATAGATGCCGCAAGTTCTTTGAAGATGATGGGTGAGGTTCATGCTCAAGATAGAAATCCACCCGCGAGTTATTGAAGCAACAATTCTTCCCTGCAAAGTATTGACCCAGCTTCATAAGAACTACATAAATACACCTAAATGTCCAGCATCTTAAATAGCACAAGAGCTCCTTCTCATTTTCTGGGTACATAAGTTGCATAAATTGTTGCTTCCATATGCTCTAAGGTTCGAACTAAGACCTATACCTATCTCAACCTCCTATTATCTATATATGAACAACGATTGGAAAAAGAATTCTACAAAGAAATAATTATTTATTCTTCTTTCTAGAGAAGCATTAATATGAAAGAAAGTGCTAACATCATCAATTGCATCAGGTAATCACAAGTCCAAGAAATGGTTCTACAAGATTTATACTACCAATAGGCAGCAGCAGAAAACTGGTAGTATATAATGACATATGAAGTACTCAACACAATCTAGGGAAAACAAATTTATTTATTTATTTCAGATGGCCGCACACAATGTACCTTTCAAATTACACTGGCTGAATCCCAATTAACTTTTTCTTTTCTTTTGTCACCTAATCATATAGACTTACCAAAATAAGTAGTTTGATACACAGATTTTTCTACATCAAATGTATCATTTTCACTCTTTCCAGTACCATAGGAATAGAGAATCCATATATATGTGAACTCTAACTGTTTGGATAACGTGTCACTATTAATTGCTTTGTTGCATTGCTTTCAATACCATTGATGAATTAGGCAAAGAGTACAGAGTGTGCAAAATATATCAAGGATCCCATCAATTTAAATCCAATAAATGCAGCTGATCTAACAATTGTGCAAACCGAAACCCTTCAAACAATTGTTGACTCCATTCCTTAATCTCTAGAGTCCAGAGAAAGAACCCAGTGTAGCAAGGAAAAATGATAGGACAGGGTTGAAAGAACATGCCTTCTGTCCCACAGGATTGCAGAACAAAATCACAAGAACAACCACTGAATCACGAAGATAGAACAAATCTTGCCCCACAGTCTAAAATCTTCATACTAAAACCGGATCTTTACATTCAAAAAAGAGATAGAAAGAAAACACAATTCGTGAGACTAGCTCATGTAAATAACATCATAGGGAAGATTTCTGTCGGAGACATTTGCAGTTTTTTAATTCAGACAAAATTGGTTCAATTCATGTGCCCAAGCAACTATCAAATGTCACATTCCAAATCTAGAAATTTCCAGTTAGCAGACCAACCATGTAAGATACAACTACTAGATGTAATAATAATAAAGAAACAGTGACATAAAAATAGTACACCACTAAAAATTTTATTAAACATAGTCAATTTTCCAGCACACCCCACCCCCTCTCCTACTCTTCCCCCAGAAGAAAATTAGTTCATTATATATCTTTCCGCCCAAACAACCCCCAATTAGAGTAATAAGAACTTGACAAAGCCCAAATCCCAAACAGCTCATCTTCCACATGGATCATTTCCTTCAAACTGACCTCTGTCGAGGGCCCTAACAATCTGATTACTAGGCAACTTGGAGCTTCTCGCTCTTGTTTTATTCATTTGTATGATTCTAAGTCTTTGAGAACTTATTCCCATGAAAATGGTATCTCATAAACAGAATACTAAGGTCAAATAAATGTGATCACGTTCAAAAGATATTCCCATTTGTGATTTCAAATCAGACTGATCGGTTTGAAATATTCACTGCTGGTTTACGTGCATAATCAAATTCAGAAACGTAAAAATATCTCCATGTAAAAAGAATGGTTGGAGCGGAGCACATTATGCTGCACTATCACGCATTGTGGGGGAGAGAGAGGGAGAGAGAGAGCATAAGAACCTGTTATGGAAGAAAGCAAGTCATTGCAGTCTACGTGGCCATCACAAATGGAATCCAAGAGGTTAACTCCCCAGTTGCTGAAGATAATGCACAGCACAAAAATATAAAAACTAAAACCTTAATATCAAGCAAAAGAAAAGAAAAGGAGTAGGATAATAGTAGTTAAAAAACCTTCTAAAATCCAGTTGATGAATTCCCATGGCAAGAATCATCTGCCGAAGACAAACATATTTACAATCATTTTCAACACCAGGGACCATTTCTGCAATGTTATTCAATAAAACAGACGAGGAATACCTGATCAACATGCATATCAACCATTCTACGTACAAAAGGAGCAGTGACATGTTTCAAGTATGATATTGGACACAGAAGAGCAGAAGCTTCAACCATTTCCACTATATGTGGCTGCGTAAAAGCAGCCAAAGACATGATTGTACCCTAAGAAGAATGAGGGAAAAAAAAATTCAACTTTGTAAGAAAGCAAGCAGCCAAAGGTCAGAGTACAGGCAAAAGAAGAGATGCAAGACCTGAGAGTGTCCGACAACAAAAACTTTTGTGTTTGTTATTGAATTTACGTAGTATATCATGCCCGCAAGATCATAGAGAGCTAATTCCTGCCAACTCCAATCCCAAAAGTCCTGCAAATGGACAAAAAAGAAAAAAGAAAAAAGAAAAAAAAAAGACATAACATTACGGTCATGTTACAGAAGCAGAAAAATTATAGGAAATGTATAATCATTCCCCATTTAACTGCAGTGAAACCAATATACAGTCCCAGTACAACAATCAATCCTCAAAAAGCTTACGTTAAGATATAATTCAATACGAATAAATTAGAGTTGTTGAGATAAAGGATTTAAAAGAAACGTTACATACCAAATAGTTTTTCAAGACAGAGATGATGATAATATCACTATGAAGTTGAGAATCAATATACATTACTTCTTTATCTCTTTCGACATCTCTATCTCTACTATTCAATAATTCAATGCTCAACCCTGACACTGTGATGCAGCAATAACATGTCCCATCCTTTTTCAATTTCTCCACAAATTTTTTGATGATATTCAAGTAACATCACACTTTATAACATGATAATGCTTCACATTGTGATCATACCACTATATCTGCAAAATGCAAGGGATCAAACAGCAGAAGAACCAAGCTTTTCACATGCAATTTACAGGCATTTCACCAGGAGAACAGCCTGCTATACAGTAACTGAAAGGAACTTAACAAGATAAGAGATGTGGGCGCAACCTTCTCTTTTTCTGATAGAGATCTGTGTCCATAACTCCAACGTGTTCCCCGCACATTTGCTACCCAAACATCAAAACCATTATCTGCAAGGATGAACCCCAATGACTGCTCTGGAGAATCGAGAAACCACACATCACCTCCCTGTATGGATTTGAAATTTAGATTAGTATGGGATCAAGTAAAGCCAATAAACAATTTCAACTCCACTGTCATAAGTTTTTAGTCCCATTATTAAAAACCTATAGGAAAAACCATTTTTAGAGTCATTTTTACACTTTTTTTTTCTCCAAAATTACCCGTGTAGCACTATTACAATTACCAATGCCGCACAATTTTATCTTTCTGACGAATATGGTTGAGTTTAATCTAAAAGCAACAGCCAAATTCATGGGGGTAACAAGTGGGAAATGCAAGCAACTCATGGCAATGAAGACGTTAGAATTTGGCAACACAAATACAGAAAGAGAACAGCATGGGCCTCAACATATAATGTCTGGAAAATTTTTTCCAAAGGATATTTGCTAAAATTTAAAGATATAACACCAGCAATGATGCCTGAATAGCAACATGACAAAAGGCCACGGCCGCCAGCAAACTACCCAAAAATTCCATAGCTGTTCTAACCAAGTAAGTTATACTAACCTGCATAAAAATACCAATTCTAACTTTATCCAGTTTTTTACATTCCTACAGCCATTTCTAAAGATTTCACTATGTTTTTTCTTTTCAAATTTTCGCCCAAGGTAGAGATAGCTGTAGACAAAAAGGTTAAGCAACTCACCATGAAAAGCCCATGCTGAAGCAAGACCGGAGGACCCGTCCGTTCTTTTATTTCTCCAGCACGAGACGATACCCGCTGAAGAGCCAATAAATAACCATCCTTTGTTTCAACCTAAGAATACAAGAAAAGTTCAAACTTAAACTGGAAGCAAAGAACGATCTGAATAACGTAAAGAAAGACTATGTCGCAAGCAAACTCGAACTAAACCAAAGCAAGTGAAATCCCATCTTCTATTCCACAGTTACACCCCGAATTTCACCGAAAAATTTTGGAATTGCTCAAAAATGCTACAACGGAATGAAGATAGATGGTAAAGCTGATTCCCAAGACAGACGAGGACAAGAAACGCAACAAGTACCAAATAAGATTCGAAATTCCAGAGCTCAATTTAACTCCGAAAGTTCTAATTGTGTTAATTCTTCTTCGTTATTTTGTTCCAGTGAGGAAAATCAATAGCTCTGAGCTTTCAAGTTCTTTAATTTTCCTCCAACTCTCACAAGCAAAACGAACCGTGACAACAAGAAAGGATCTCACTCAACTCTACAATCAAGATAAATTCAATACAGAAGTACCGTGTGCTCGGAGCAGTGGTAGCCAGCAGGCCGAATAAGGTGAGCGCACAAAGAATCGTTCGTCGGTCGGAGGCGGAGACCGGCGGTTCCGTCGACGCTTACGGCCAATTGCGCTAGCAATTGAGGGGAGTAAGCGCAGATGACGAAGGCCAGAACTGCCAGCACCTGCGCAGCCGTCGCCATTGCCAGAGACCGGAGAGGGCGGGAAGGGACGACGGAGGCCAAGGAAGTGTCAGTGTCTCCAACTAACTTTCCACCTTTTTCTCCGTTTAACATCAATTATTGCGGCACTGTTGGCGACCTCCATTGAGTGAGCGCAAGGCTAAACACGTGGACCGTCGTGATAAGTTCACTTGTAGAAAACAGGCTTCGAGACGCGTACAAATAACCTTTAGCCACAGTTTCCTTTTCGCCGTAAGAAACCTTTTCTTTCTATTTAATTAATTGGTTGATTTTCTTCAAGTACACGTAATTTGAAATCTCAAATTGGACTTTTAAACTAATCCTTACCAACAAACATTCTGAAGGATACTTCCAAGTTGATTAGGAAAGGATTAGAAGTTGATTTTAAAGAATTAGTTTCTAAACAATTCATCCAACACCTTAGGTGAGTGATAGGTGTACTTAGAAACATTCAAAGTGAAACAAGGAAATGAGAAACTCTACCCCCAAAAGTGGATGTAGGGTACCTTTTTTTTGGCCCAAATCATACTAAATCCTCTAGTTTAGATGCAAACATTTTGTGTTAGTGCAATCTATTTTCTTCCAACTATTTGGAGAAAAAAGCCCATGGTTTAGGTATCTACTTAGTGGTACCAATATGCTGCAACTTTATGTAGTGAAACATGAATGGCAAGCTTTACTACTTTTTCTCAACTTCTAAAATAGCTTTACTAGAAACCATTTAATGCAGGTGAGATTGGCTCCCTTAAGATATCCCTTGATACTTGTCGAATCTGAATAAGTCATAATTAAAATTCGGGCATGATTAATAAGCATACTGTGAGTAAGTATTGTGTACAAGTTGAAAAGAATCATTTGGGTAGAGTTGCCTTAGAAACACATCATCATATATGAAAAAGTGAAACTATCTAGCAGCAACAAGCCTAGGTTGGAACCTAGCGTCTATAATGATTAGCCAAATACATTTAGGAGTCACCTTTACAAGTTCTTCAAGTTAGGTAATCACAACTGGTAAAAAGGATTTCTTTATCTTCATTTCCTGAAAAAATGGCTCATGTTAGGTAGTCATAAAGTTAAGAAACAATCATAATTGTCATTTCTGAAAAATAATAAGATTAAGAAAACGTAATTGATGGACACAAAAGCTTACAGTCACCATTCCAGCTTCACAAACTAGGCAAGCAAGTTGATAAAACCACAGGTTTACAGTGACCACTCCAGCTTCACATTGTTTCCAAAGTTAAAGATGTCTTGCCTTTCTTCCAGCCAAACAAAGAATTAAGATTAGTGTAACAAGCAGACAATTATCCTTGGAATAAATGGGCATATCCTTCCACCATAAACAGGGTATGAAACTCCTTATAGGTGATTGAATTGTATATACTGATCAGTATAAAATACTATAATTTTTTAAAAATATTACCACTTCAATTTTAACTAGGAACACCTTCAGTAAATGATGGGAAATATCATGACCTTCACAAAATATACTCACAACGTAGTCAGTCAAATACATTACAAAGAAAAACTAAAACTAAAAATATATTTCCATGGATCAAAAGCTTTGCATATTGCCAACAATCACTTCAGAAACTACTAGACTTTCCCAACGACCTAAGAAACCAAATTAGATGGTCATAAAGATCTTCCTTTGCATTTTCACTCAATATAAAATCTATATGACCATAGTTCTCAAGATAAAGCAACTCCGGTTTGGACTGCAATGCCTTGAGAGTATGCTGCACATCCACCACATCAGCTAAATCATCATTGCCTCCATAAGCCATCCATAGTGGCAAAGACTTGGGTATACGGCCAAGATCAAATGCAGGGGGCTTTAGCTGACCATATACCTTCAGGTTTTTGAATAGTCCATAATCGTACTTGGAAAAGGTGCCCTTCCGAATCACTGTAAACATAATGGAGATTATTGTATAACAAAACTACATCAAAGCACCAAGAATGCATACCTTCCTCAATAAGCACACACAAAACCCCCAGATTTTTGGAAAATTTAATGCTCCTTTCTTTTCCATGAGTTATGCAGTGTGGTTCTTTAAGAAGGTTGTTTTTCTTTTGATGGTGACAACAGCTCTGGAGAAGATTCTAACAGATATATCATTCTAGTGAACTGATGCTGTATATTCAAGTGTAACAGTGAAATCACAGGCCCCTAATCAATTCATTATTTCATAACAAGCCAACTGTGGTCATTTGTCTTCTCTTTGGATTCCTAAGGATGAGGCCCAAGAAGGCAATTGGCATGTTCTTTGGGTGAAAAGATTGTTTTGTAAAGGACAACGGTCTTCACATTTAGAATACTTTCTCGTATTTGCTTCTAGCATGTGCAATTTGATAGAAAAGATATAAAATCTTCAGACATCTTCTAGAGATATAAAATCTTTTTTAAAATTCAATTATCATACTGTAGAGAGCCTTTCTGAATCTACCAACTGTGACCATGCATAATCTTTAGGCTTTAGGTGTTTGCTAAAGTCATGTGGTTCTCAACATCCAAATTGAAGTATTAGTTATGGCAGTCCAATGAGCAACGCACTGAGATTGTTTGGAAAGAAAGATGAAGCATTTTAATACATCAGCCTCAATATATTTGCAGCCATTGGGTGTAAAACAAGCTTCTAAAAACTTAAAAGTGATATCATTAAAAAAAAAAAAAAAAACTGGAATGCAGTCTCATTAAGGTCACAAAAAGCGACTATAAAGGAGGCTGCTAAAAGAAGGTATCTCAAGCATACTTTGGAATAGATGTCGCAAGTTCTTTGAAGATGATGGGTGAAGTTCATACTCAAGATAGAAATCCACCCTCGAGTTATTGAAGCAACAATTCTTCCCTGCAAAGTGTTGAATCAGCTTCATAAGAACTACATAAATACACCTAAATGTCCAGCATCTGAAATAGCACAAGAGCTCCTTCTCAGTTTCTGGTTGCATAAGCTGCATAAATTGTTACTTCCATATGCTCTAAGGTTTGAACTAAGACCTATACCTCTCTCAACTTCCTCCTATTATCTATACATGAACAACGATTGGAAAAAGAATACTAAAAAGAAATAATTATTTTTTCTTCCTCCTAGAGAAGCGGCAATATGAAAGGAAGAGCTAAAATTGATATTAGAGCATCAATTGCATCAGGTAATCACAAATCCAGGAAATCATTCTAGGAAGATTAATATACTACCAAAAGGCAGCAACAGAAAACTGGTAATAGATAATGACATATGAAGTACTCAACACAATCTAAGGAAAACAAATTAATCTATTATTTCAGATGGATGCACACTATGTACCATTCAAATTATATTGGCTTAATCCCAATTAACCTTTTCATTTCTTTTGTCACCTAATCATATAGACCAACCAAAATAAGTAGTTTGATACACAGATTTTTCTCCACCAAATGTATAATTTTTATTCTTTCCAGTATCATAGGAATAGAGAGTCCATATACATGGGGTTTCTGTTTGGAAAACGTGTCACTATGAATTGCTTTGATGCATTGCTTTCAATACCATTGATGAATTAGGCAAAGAGTACAGAGTGTGGAAAATATATCAAGGATCCCATCAATTTAAATCCAATAAATGCAGCTGATCTAACAAACCTAAAGCCTTCAAACGATTGTTGACTCTATAATTCCTTAATCTCTGAGTCCCGAGAAAGAATCCAGTGTAACAAGGAAACAATTGATAGGACAGGATTAAGAGAACACGCCTTCTGCTCCACAGGATTGCAGAACAAAATCACAAGAATAACCACTGAATCAAGAAGATAGAAGAAATCTTACCCCACAGTTTTAAAATCTTCATACTAAAACGAGATCTTTACATTCAAAAAATAGATAGAAAGAAAACACAATTCGTGAGACCAGCTGATGTAAAAAACCTCATAGGGAAGATTTCTGTCAGAGACATTTGTAGTTCTTTAATTCATGTGCCCAAGCAACTATCAAATGTCACATTTCAAATCTAGAAATTTTCAGTTAGCAGACCAACCATGTAAGACACAACTACTAGATGTAATAATGATAAAGAAACAGTGAGATAAAAATAGCACACCAATAAAACTTTTATTAAACATTGTCAATTTTTCAGCACACCCCAACCCCTCTCCCAGTCTTCCCCAAAAAGAAAATTAGATAATTAAATATCTTTCTGCCCAAACAACTCCCAATTAGAGGAATGGGAACTTGATAAAGCCTAAATTCCAAACAGCTCATCTGCCACATGGATCATTTCCTTCCCACTGACCTGTTTCAAGGGCCCTAACAATCTGATTGCTAGGCAACTTGGAGCATCTCGCTCTTGTTTTATTCATTTGTATGATTCTAAGTCTTTGAGAACTAATTCTCATGAAAATGGTATCTCATAAACAGAATACTAAGGTCAAATAAATGTGATCACGTTCAAAAGATATTTCCATTGGTGATCTCAAATCAGACTACTCGGTTTAAATATTCACTGCTGGTTTACGTGCATAATCAAATCCTGAAACATAAAAATATCTCCATATAAAAAGAATGCTGGAAAAGGAGCACATTATGCAGAACTATCACACATTGGGGCCCCGGGGGGGTTGGGGGGGCGGGGGCCGGGGGGGTGGAAAGCATAAGAACCTGTTATTGGAGTAAGCATGTCACTGCAGTGTACGGGCCCATCACAAATGGAATCCAAGAGGTTAACTACCCATTTGCTGAAGTAATGGAGAGCACAAAAATTTAGACACTAAAACCTCAATATCAAGCAAAAGAAAAGAAAAGGAGTAGGATAGGAGTAGTTTAAGACCTTCTAAAGTTCAATCGATGAATTCCCATGGCAAGAATCATCTGCCCAAAACAAACATATTTGCAATCATTTTCAACACCAAGAACCATTTCTGCAATGTTATTCAATAAAACAGACGAGGAATACCTGATCAACATGCATATTAACCATTCTAACTACAAAAGGAGCAGTGACATGTTCTAAGTATGATATTGGACACAGAAGAGCAGAAGCTTTAACCATTTCCACTATATGCGGCTGAGTAAAAGCAGCCAAAGACATGGTTGTACCCTAAGAAGAATGAAAAAGAAATCAACTTTGTAAGAAAGCAAGGAGCCAAAGGTCAAGAGTAGAAGCAAAAAAAGAGATACAAGACCTGTGAGTGTCCCACAACAAAAACTTTTGCGTTTGTTATTGAATTTACGTAGTATATCATGTCCGCAAGATCATAGAGAGCTAATTCCTGCCAACTCCAATTCCAAAAGTCCTGCAAATGGAGAAAAAGAAAAAGACATAACATTACAGTCATGTTACAGAAGCAGAAAATTATAGGAAATGTATAATCATTCCTATTTAACTGCAGGGTAAGTCTATATACAGTCTCAGTATAATAATCAATCCTCAGAAAGCTGATATTAAGATATAATTCAATATGCAAATAAATTTGAGTTGTTGAGAAAAAGGATTTAAAAGAAACCTTACGTACTAGATAGCTTTTCAAGACAAAGAGATGATGATAATCTCACTGTAAAGTTGAGAATCAATATGTATTACTTCCTAATCTCCTTCGACATCTCTATCCATGCTATTGAATAATTCAATACTCAACCCTGACATCGTGATGCAGCAATAACATGTCCCATCCTTTCTCAGTTTCTCCATAAGTGTTTTGATGATATTCAGGTAAAGCCATCATACTTTATAACATGATAATGCTTCACATTGAGATCATACTGATATATTTGCAAAAAGCAACGGACCAAACAGCAGAAGAACAAAAGTTTTCACATGCAATTTACAGGCGCTTCATTAGGAGAACAGCCTACCATACAGTAAGTGAAAGGAACTTAACAATATAAGAGATGTGGTTCGCAACCTTCATTTTTTGTGATAGAGATCTGTGTCCATAACTCCAGCGTGTTCCCCTCACGTTTGCTACCCAAACATCAAAACCATTATCTGCAAGGATGAATCCCAACGATTGCTTTGGAGAATTTAGAAACCACACATCACCTCCCTGCATGGATTTGAAATTTAGATTAGTAGGGGATCAAGTAAAACCAATAAACAATTTCAACTTCATTGTAATAAGTTTTTCATTCCATTATTAAAAACTTGTAGGAAAAACAATTTTTAGAGCCATTTTTACACATTTGTTTTCCGAAATTACCTGTATAGTACTGTTACAATTGCCAATGCAGGACAATTTAATCTTTCTGATGAATATGGTTGAGTTTAATCTAAAAGCAACACAAATTCATGGTGGTAACAAGTGCTAAATAGAAGCAACTCATGGCAATGAAGATACTAGAATTTGTTGACACAAAGACAGAGAGAACAGTTTTAAGTGAAGCAGCACAGGCCACAACATATAATGTGTGGAAAATTTTTTCCAAGGGAATCCGCTAAAATTTAAAGATATATCACCAGCAGTGATGCCTGAACAGAAACATGACAAAAGGCCACGGCAACCGCCAAACTAACCAAAAATTCCACAGCTGTTCTAACCAAGTAAATCATACTACCCAAGTAAAAATACCAATTCTAACTTTATACAGTTGTTTTACATTCCTACAGCTATTTCCAAAGATTTCACTATGTTTTTTCTTTTCAAATTTTCGCCCAACGTAGGCATAGATGTAGACAAAAGGTTAAGCAACTCACCAAGAAAAGCCCATGCAGAAGCAAGACCGGAGGACCCGTCCGTTCTCTCATTTCTCCAGCACAAGACGACACGCGCTGAAGAGCCAATAAATACCCGTCCTTTGTTTCAACCTAAGAATACAAGAAAAGTACAAACTTAAAGTAGAAGCAAAGAACGAACTGAATAACGTAAAGAAAGACTATGTCGCAAGAAAACACGAACGAAATCAAAGCAAGTAAACTCCCAACATCTATTCCACACTTATACCCGGAATTTCATGGACAAATTCTGGAATTGCTCAAAAATGCTGAATGGAGATAGGTGGTCAAGCTGATTCCCAAGACAGAGGCGGACAAGAAACGCGACAAGTACCAAATAAGACTCGAAATTCCAAAGCTCAATTTAATTCCAAAGGTCCTAATTGCATTAATGCTTCTTCGTTGTTTTGTTACAGCGAGGAAAATCAGTAGCTCTGAGCCTTCAAGTTCTTTGATTTTCCTCCAATTCTCACAAGCAAAACGAGCTGTGACAACAACAAAGGATCGCACTCAACTCTCTAATCAAAATAAATTGAATAAAGAACTACCGTGTGCTCGGAGCAATGGTATCCAGCAGGCCGAATAAGGTGAGCGCACAAAGAATTATTCATCGGTCGGAGGCGGAGACCGGCGGTTCCGTCGACGCTCCCGGCCAATTGCGCGAGCATTTGAGGGGAGTGAACGAAAAGTACGAAGGCCAGAACTGGAAGCATTTGCGCTGCCGTCGCCATTGTCAGAGACTGGAGAGGGCGGGAACGGACGACAGAGGCCAAGGAAGTAACAACGTCTCCAACAACCTTTTTTTTTTTGATCTTTTTCTCCGTTTAACGGTGAATTATTGCGGCGCTGTTGGCGACCTCCAGTGAGAGAGCGCAATGCTAAAACACGTGGACCGTCGTGATAAGTTCATTTGTACAAAACAGGCTTCGAGACGTACAAATTAACCTTTAGCCACACTTTCCTTTTCGCCGTAAGACGTCTTTTCTTTCTATTTAATTAATTGATTGATTTTCTTCTTCAAGTACACGTTATTTGAAATCTCAAATTGGAATTTTAATGTAATCCTTACCAAACCACTATTCTGAAAGGATACTTCCAAGTTGATTTGGCAAGGATTAGAGGTTGATTTTAAAGAATTAGTTTCTAGACAATTCATCCAACAACTTATTCATCTTTAAGCTAGATTTTATTCCCTCTAAACCCATTGATCCTTGTCTCAACTGTTGATTACTTCTCTAGTTGGTTCATCTTTCTCTATTATTATATGGTGTTCTATTTTTTGAGGTATTCATTTCTTAAGTTTAAGTTTAAAAACAGATCTGTCCAATTGTGGAAATTTTCAACATAATTTAAAATAAGTAATTTATTTTTTAAAGTTTGGTAAGGGAAAAAGAAGGTGAGTGTCGAATTTGGGACTTCTTTGGTTCTAGGAAATGCTTTTTTTTTTTTTTTTTAAACTAAGTTAAGTGTTTATTGACTTAAAATAAGGATGTCGATTTACATCTTTAATACAAAATTTAGTTTTTCATATCTCATTTTATGAAAAGGATACCAAAATTCAACTTATGTTCCTTCATTTGAAAACATAATAACTTTGTTTTATCCTCCTTGAATGCTGACATAGAAATAATTACTTATCATGACAACTTTTTACGTGATATGAAGTAATATGAGATTGTAATAGTTTCTATTTGATTGGATAATTCTTCAAAATGATATGTTCACTAACACAATAATTGATTTCAATTTAGTTACTGTTCATAGTGATGAAGTTCATTATCCACGTTAACCACAAGGGATTGTGTGAGGAGTTTCCTATGTTGCCTAAATCCTATTCAAAAGATTTTTTTAAATGAATTACATACATGCCTCTTCCTAACACGCCGGTTTGGTAGAAGAAAATAAACCTTTTTAACAAAGATACTTCAGCAGAGATTAGTCACACCAGGCACATCTTTCAGAAGAAAAATAGAGAAAGGGACGATATAACCAATGCGGAAGCTTCTTGGATTAAGATAAGCAACTATTTTTCAATTAGGATACAAAAGACTTGCCATTCTATCAAGCAAGTGAGCCCTTTGTATAGGCTACGTAAACCGCTTATTTTCTACAAGGAAACTACACTGAAGTTTCCCAATGACCCTAGTTACATTTATAGTTGGTAACCCAGTCGTCACTCCTCTTTGCCTTCTTTTTTCCTTCCTTCTCCTTCTTTTACGTTGAATGTACCACATTCAGTAACTTGCAGCTTGGTACGGGGCAGAGTACCGCTAGAAGTCAAGCTATTAGGTGAGCTATACTCCAGACCCTCAAAAGTACGCTTATACTTCATGAAAGCTGTCCTTTCCTAAAGTATAGCAGCGGGATGGGGCTAACAATGGAAGGATTGTTTCTGGGTGAGAGACCACATGAAGTGCTCGTAGTTGCATGTGCAGACTGTGGTTGCTTGCTTGATACGTCGGGCTGGAATGATGACTGGCAGACAGCGTGTTCTTAAGCTTCTTTGTGCTGATGTTTGTATTTTCAGGTGGAACCTTCGTGGTTGGGTCGCTTAGCCAACTAACTCAGTGGTATATTAATAGAGATTTTAATTGTAATATCTAAATTTGACATTTTATATGCATGAATTAGTGTATCTATTGTAATATTAAAAAGAATTTTTTTTTTAATAAAAAGAACCTATGTGGTTGGTCAGACAACTCACAATAGCTGAGGTAGATAGCCGGCAGTCAGCGCTCAGCATGACAGATTGACTGAACTTCGTATAGTTACATGCAGGGCTTGGGAAGACAGGCCATGGAACTGCCAGTTAGTGGCGTTTCTTCCTTGAGGGCTTGCTGTTGCCGGAGGCATTGGTGCGTTTTCTTTCACAGTTTTGTTATAATTTATGTAGTGCAACTCAACATAACTTGCAGATTTTATTTGAACCTATTACACAATCCAATCGATAGCAAATCATCTACTGAGTTTAAGAGGTGGACCCAAAAGCCTGTACGAGATGAAATTAGCTAACCAAACAGACGAATCACAAGACATGTTTGGTAACCAAAACCAATTATTTACACGAAATTCACTCTAATAAGGAAACAACGACAACACTTGTCAACTTTTTGTATAGCTTTCCCATCAAAGATGGGTAAGGAGGCGACCAAACAACGGGAAAACTCATGAAGCCTCTCCACTTTTTTCCTAACCACACATGACCAAAGGCACCATAGACGTCCACTATATAATCCCCTTGATGGCTTTCATTTCTACCATCCATCGCAAAGAGACATTCTGAATTTCGTTCAACAATGGCTTCTTGCAACTGGGTCCTCGTAGCTTTCTTCGTTGTCTTCAACTTGTGCAGCATCAATGGCAGCTTAGCGGCTCGTCATCTTCTGCAAACAACTACACCGGCTACACCAACACTGCCGACGGTTCCCACAATCCCAAACTTGCCACAGCCGACTATTCCTTCAATCCCAACCTTGCCTACCACTCAACCATCGCTGCCCAAGCCCTCACTGCCACCACTTCCGACCTTGCCCACCAACCCAACACTCCCAAATGCTAACTTACCTTCGTTTCCAACAATCCCCTCATTCCCAACCATTCCAACAACGATCCCTTCGATCCCGTTCCTCTCTCCACCACCTTCAACCAAGAGCCCTTGAGCTATTTCCATCTCATAAACAGTGCAGAGCAGATACCTGCAATCATACGGCATTTACGGATCACTTAGCTGTTTGAGCTTCTATAGATTCTATACGTTTGTCTGCGTGTTTATTTATTTCAGTCGATGTTGTGTGCTCGAGCTGTGTTAGGAACTTCCTTTTGCTGCTGGTTTTCATTGCCTCTGTATACGGTATTTTATTATACTAGTCTTCATTGTGTGCAAATAACTTGGTGATCTTATACATATACATTGTTATTTTACGTCGTTCTTTGAAACACACTTTTGTGGCTATGGACTGTGACTATCCGGGGCTGGTATAAATTAGTGATACAAAAGCTGGAAAGTATAAAATGAGCGAGCAATGTTGAGAATCAAAGCAGCTAAAAAGCAAGGACCAAATAAAGTACCCATAAAACAGGAAGCAATCACTAAGAATAAAAAAAATACAGATTTATGTGATTGAAAATTATTCATATATCTACTTAAGGAGTAATTTTTCATCGTTCCAGTCGTTACTACAGAGGATGATTATAAATTTGCCTTTCACCTACAAGCAAAAGAAATAAATCATCTTTTCCCTAATTTTGCTTCAAAACCCAAAATGCAACGCCCATATGTAAATGTTGTTAAGCTTGGTTTTGTGGTCTAGGGAAAACAATTTTGTGGACCAAGTAATGTATTATACATGTAAGATCACGAAAGGCTCACAAAGTATCCTTGTTGTCTGTATACATCCAACATATGAATGTCCAACGCCCTTGTTAGTCTTCGGTGATGCCTAGATCGTTTTTTCCTTTTCCTTATTGGCCAATTCAACTAGTTATTAGTCAGTGCTGAGCGCTCTAGATTCATTCAAGGGGACAATGACCTCACATTGGAAGATGTTAACAGTTTTTTGTCCTAGCTTTGTCTATGGTAAAATGCATATCAAGTGTCAATTTGATGACACCCATAAAGGCATTTGGTAATACTTTGGAAGCAGCTATGGATGATTCACAGCCGCTATAGACCGTCTACACTAACACTTAAGGAAGCCATCATTGACAGAGTTATTCGCTGCTAATATCAGCTTCTTTTTTTTTTCCCCCTTAACTTCATGGCTCTAATATTATGCACTTACCTTTTCATCTCCTCCAACAGCCATCAGCAGTTAAGAACATAATCTAAACAATCTTTTTTTAAGTATTTATATTTTCCATGAAACAAAACCCAAAGTGTTAAATATCTTCTAATGATGCAAACATTCTTCACATGAAATGCTTTTAATGAATCAAGTATAATGGGTAAAAAGAAATGAGTTAGATCAGAAACAACAAATAAGGTTGTTTAAATGTAGGCCTAGAAAGAGTTAATGGTTCCTTTTTTTTTCAATTTTGATAGGTTTTTGCCAGAGCACCTAATGCATAGGCGGACACAAAATGACTTTCGCCTCTAAATGAAGTTAGTTTCAACTCTCAAGTTTCTAACACTTCTACTGAATCTCAATTTTGCGAAAGACATTTAGCAAGAAAGAAGAATCTGACAAGTCGACCACCCATTCCAAAACTTACCATGAAACCCCAACGAATCCGATCTCTTTTGCTTAAAGGATATGATTGTAATATCTTATTCAACTATGAGCGTCTATGTAATGGTAGAGTATGATTTTCTTCCATAAATAGAAGAAGTATAGATGAATCCAATGGGTTAGCCATTTCAATGAGATAGCTTTTTCAATGGGTTAGCTGGTTGTTTGGGAGACCCTCTCATAGATTCTAGGTAATGAAAAAATTACATAAGATGTTGCGAATTTAGTGAGAGAAAAGTAAAAGAACATATATGAGAAGAGATGATGAGAAATGCACGGCATTGTATTTGTTATACTTGGATGTGTCAGTTTATGTTATTGTGTGTACAATTCATATCTAGGTGATGATGCAATTTGAAGAATTACCAAGAAATGGTGTACATAAAAGTTGACTAGGACCAAAGACGATGGATCAAATCAGGAGAATTCATATGAATGCATACAAAAAACCAAATTGATGTTCTGAGATTAGATTTTTTTTTTTCTTTGGATCTAGTTTGGTTTTAAATGATAATGATGTAAATTAACTACAATATGTTTTTGGAGTAGTGCTGCAAAATACAAATCTATGTTTCTCTATCTAGATTTGAGCATTTGTGAGCCAAATCAAAAGTGGTTGGATTGAAGATTGGGCTAGTTAGATTGATTGTGGTAATTGTGTAAATTATTTGGCTTAACTTGTGGCATCATATGAAAAAGAACCATGAAGATATTGATACTTAAAGGCAAAGATTGAGACAAATGACTGAGAAGAGATATGGTGATGTGTTCCAATTACCAAATGTCTAAGCAAAAGGAGAGGTTGTCAAATGATTTCTAGACCATCCAGTTCCAACCTAGGTAGAAGCACGATGAGCAACAGTGGTGTTTGGCTAGAACATATGGGTCGAGTTTGCAAATTCGTAGGTGACAATGAAAACCCGATTACCAACGGTAGATTAGCAATGGTTATGGTAGGAGATGATAGATCGGACCATTCCTGTTTGCTTCAAGGTAAAAGATCTTGTGATTGACGACAAAAGATGGTAAATAAGTAATCGGGCTGTTGATTAGGTTACGATGCAGATCAAGGCTAGTCTAGTAGTAGAGGAGGCACCCCTCAACACGAATTGCATGTGGAGTGCATGCTCTAGCGACATAGCAAGCTAGGTGAGGTAGGCGCTGCAGATAAAGGATTTATTTATTTATTTGGTTTTACAAGGATGTGGAGGGAGGGAGAATTTTGATGATAAAACTTCTATAAATTTTTTATTTGAGGCGGAACTTCTAATACTTTTATTTTGATGCAAATGATAGAGTATAAAATTGGATATTTTGAATTTATTGAGATCCATATAAGGAGTGTAATGCTTTGATAGTTGAGTCTAGAGAAACATTAACAGTTGTTGATAAGAGGTGGTCTATTTGATGGGTGAATTTTGAAAAAGACCTCATTTGTTAATTTGTTGAGATCTAGATGAGATGTGAGATGCTTCGATGGTTGATTCTAGAAAAATATCAACTATGGATAGGAGGTGATATAGAAAAATTTAGTGGGCAAGCTATTTCAATGAGAGAGCCCCTTGGGGCTAGTTAGTTGTTTGAGAGTTTTCTCATGAATTCTAGGTAATGAGATAATTTCATTAGATATTGCTCAATTGGTGAGAGAAAAAATTGTGAGAAGAGATTATAGGCGTTGTAAGACATTTTGTTAATCCAAATCTTTTTAAATTTACTGTATTTAGGTATGTGCATTCATATTTGTGTTTGATCCATATGTTAGTGATGATGCAATTTGATGAATCCCTTAACGCAATGCTCTCTTGGTGCAGACTCATTTCAACTCCGATGAGCACTGAAAGGCTTTAGAAGTTGCTTACTGCATCGCTTTTGGCTATCTTCATATCGGGTCCTTTTCTACAAAGATACCTCAGAAAAAGAGTAGTCATATTAATGGACATTTTTTTGTAATAATTTATGCAGTGTAACTCAACATAACTTGCAGGTTGTAGTGTATTTATCGCACAATCCAACTGATAGCACATCATCAACTGAGTTTAAGAGGTGGCCTTAAAATCGCCATGAGATAGATTAGCTAACCAAACAGACCAATTGAGCTATGTTTGGTAACCAAAACCAATTATTTACATGAAATTAACTCAATGAGTAAACAACAACACTTGTCCACTTTCTGAATCGCTTTCCCATCTAAGATGGGTAAGGAGGCGACCAAACAACGGGAAAACTCATCAAGCCTCTCCACTTTTTTCCTAACCACACATAATCGAAGGCGGCGCCTTAGACGTCCACTATATAAACCGGCGATGGCTTTCATTTCCATCATCCACAGCCAAGAAACCTTGTGACTTTCGTACAAAAATGGCTTCTTGCAACTGGGTCGTCGTAGCTTTCTTCATTGTCTTCAGCTTATGCAGCATCAATGGCGGATTAGCGTCCCGTCATCTTCTACAAACTACTACACCGGCTACACCAACCATGCCGACGGTTCCCACTTTGCCTACAATCCCAAACTTGCCACAGCCTACTATCCCTTCAATACCAACCTTGCCTACCACTCAACCATCGCTGCCCAAGCCCTCAATGCCACCACTTCCGACCTTGCCCACCAACCCAACGCTCCCAAATGTCAACTTGCCTTCGTTTCCAACCATCCCCTCATTCCCAACCATTCCAACAACGATCCCTTCAATCCCATTCCTTTCTCCACCGCCTTCAACCAAGAGCCCTTGAGCTATTTCCATCTCATAAGCAGTGCAGAGCTTTTAGCATTTACGGATCACTTAGCTTCTATGGATTCTATACGTTTGTCCACGTGTTTATTTATTTCAGTTGATGTTGTGTGCTTGAGCTTTGTTAGGAACATCTTTTTGTTGCTGGATTTCATTGCGTCTGTATACGGCATTTTATTGTACTAGTATTCATTGTGTGGAATTACTTGGTGATCTTTTATAAATACGCAGTCTTTGTTGGTTTACTTTGTCTTTGAAACATACTTTGTAGCTTTGGGGCTTGTATGTATTAGCGATATAAAAGCTCGAAAGGATAAAATGAGCGTGCAGTGTTGAGAACTCAATGCAGCTAAACAGCGTGGACCAAACAAACTACCAGTTATTTCAGTTCACCTATATTGTCAATACAAATGAGAAGGGCATTGTTTTGATTTCACTAAATAAATAATAATAATAAAAAAGAATACCCAAAAAAGAGCAAGCGTTCAATGAGAATAATAGGAAAAAATACAAATTTATATGATTTGAAATGGTCCATATATGCACTATATTAAGTAGTAATTTTTCACGATGATGAAGGGAAAACAATACGATTTTGGTTAACTATATTGATGTTTAATGCCCTTGTCTGCACCCACATCTGCAAGGCTGCCACGTTGATGCCACATCAACGGTCACCCACCGCATCTTCTTCTCACCTGAATTATGAATCCTTGCACAAATAAAAGAAGATAAATATTGAGGAATCACGTCTAAAAGACATTGATTTCTTGCTGTAAATAATCAAAACGAATTTTGTGTATAAATCAGATGTATAGACCTGATAGTAGATAAGAAACGCAGAACAGTCTTTTTAAAAATAATTTCCCTTTCCTACAACTTCCAGTCAATCATGGTTCTCCTTCCCCAGCATCAGTTTATCTCTAATAAACTAAATGGAGAACTCGATAAAACCCTATTTATCATGCTTATTAATTTGTCCAGAACCCAACAAACGATGCCTATACGGCTGTGTATATGTTGTCAGGCTTGGTTTTTTGGTCTTGGAAAAACATTTTGGTGGCCCGAATAATACGGTATTCTCTAAGATCAAGAAACGCTTATAAAGTATTTTGTGGTCTGTATACATTTGACATATGGGTGTCTAACACCCTTGTTAATCTTTGCTCCATCTTGTTTAACCTTGAGCATATCACTTGATAAATTGGAAAGTATATGTAGAACAAAAGTTTTATAAAAAGATAAAATTTATAAGGTAAAGTTTAGATAAAAAAAACAAATCTTTCAATTTTTAAATTAATTTTTAGTTTAGACTTTAGACATATATTTAATTTGATATTAAAACTCAGGTTGATTTACTATAACTTTTTTTAACTTTTAACTCTTAAAATATGCTTGATGTACAAGGAACATCTATGTATTCTATTCAATTTTAAACCCAAAGTATACTTAATGTATGAAAGAGAATTCAAGACAAAAGTCTTATATTGGAAAGAAATAATTTTTAGATAATGTTTAAATATAAAAAGTTATCTTTTAAACTCATTGCTAATTTTTTTTGTGTCAAACTAAAAACCTATTTCTAATAATTTATTTATTGTAAAAAGTATATCAAGTGTCAATAGTTGTCAAAAGAAAAAAGAAAAAAGAAAAAAGAGAAAAGAAAAAAGAAAAAAGAAAAAAGACTCCATGGAACTAATATTATCCTTTTAAACTCATTTTACTAATTAAGGTTTGTAGGGAATTCAATACCCTGAGTGGTTGATATCTTAGGCACTGCTTTAAATATAAAAGGTTGTCAGGTTCTTCTACTTTGGTAGGAGTTGGCCATCGTCAGGGTGGTTTGCCCCCAATTTCCCGGTTCGTGGTCCCTTTACAACACTCAGCTTTCTGCATCGTGGAAGATGGGTAAGGAGGGGACCGAACAACGGGGAAACTCATCAAGCCTCTCCACTTTTTTCCTAACTACACATGATCCAAGGACCATTCGACGTCCACTATATAAACCCGACGATGGCTTCCATTTCCCCCATCCACAGCCAAGATATCTTGTGAATTTCTTTCAACAATGGCTTCTTGCAATTGGGTCGTCGTAGCATTCTTCATTGTCTTCAACTTATGCAGCATCAAGGGAGGCTTGGCGGGCCGTCATCTTCTGCAAACTACTGTACCGGCGACACCAACCCTGCCGGCGGTTCCCACTTTGCCCACAACACCCAACTTGCCAGAGCCGACTATGCCTTCAATACCAACCTTGCCAACTACTCAACCATCGCTGCCCAAGCCCACACTGCCACCACTTCCGACCATGCCCTCCATCCCAACACTCCCAAATGTCAACTTGCCTTCGTTTCCAACGATCCCTTCATTCCCAACCATTCCGACAACGATCCCTTCGATCCCATTCCTCTCTCCTCCGCCTTCAACCAAGAGTCCTTAAGCTATTTTGATCTCAGAAGCATTGCAGAGCAGATTCCTGCAACCATACAGCACTTACCGGTCACTTAGCCGTTTGAACTTCTATGGATTCTATATGGTTGTCTTCTTATTAATTTGTTTTAGTTGATGTTGCGTGCTTGAGCTGCGCTAGGAACGTCTTTTGTTTATGGATTCATTGTACCAGTATACGGTCTTTTATTATACTTGTCTTCATTGTGTGAAAATTAGTTGGTGATCTTATAGGTATACATATTGAAGTTGTTTTACTTCGTTCTTTGAAACATGCTTCTGTGGGTATGGACTGTGACTTTCCGGGACTGGTATAAATTATTGATATGAAATCTGAAAAGTATAAAATGGGAGTGCAGTGTTGAGAAATCAAAACATAAAACCAGCAATGACCAAGCAAAGTACCCATAAAACAGCGAGCAATCAATGGGAAAAAATATAGATTTTTTTATCCAAAGTTATCCATATATCCACGGTATTAAGGTAATCATTCATAATGAAAAATAACAAAAGTTTGGTGTTTAGCACCCACGTCCACGCCCATGTCAGAGAAGCCGCCATCTTTGATGCCAATCATTAGTTACCTACTGCGTCTCCTTCCTCGCTCAAATCATGAATCCTTATACAAATCAAGAAGATGAATATTGAAGAATCACATTTAAATTGCATTGATTGTTCGCTATAAATAACCGAACGGATCAGATGTTTAGACAATGTAATAGACAAGAAAGCGCAGAACAATTTTTCTACAAATACTCTTCCCCGTTACTGCAACTTCTAGTCGGTCTCCGTTCTCCTTCTTTGGCATCAGTTTATCTCTAATAAACTAAATGGATAACTTGATGAGACCCTACAAAGGATGATTATAAATTTTTACTTCACTTGTAATTACAAGTGAAAGAAACAATTTACCTCTTCACTGATTTTAGTCCAAAACCCAACGTGCAACGCCTATATGGCTGTGTAAATGTTGTTAAGCTTTGTTTTCTGGTCTAGGGACAAAATTCTGGTGGACCAAATAATGTAGTATACATATAAGATCAATAAACGGTCTCAAAGTATCCTCCTTCCCCGTTTTCATCCAGCGTTTGAGTGTCCAAATTCCTTGTTACTCTCTTCGGTGATGCCTAGATCTTTTTTCATTTTTCTTTTTCCTTATTGGTTGTACCTGGATCGCTATTTGCTAGTTCAACTACTTGTTAGCTATTGCTGATTCGCTGCACAAGTCCTCAAGATTCATAAAGGTGACAATGACCTCATATTGGTCTTGTCGAAAACTTGGCTACCAACTAAAGCAAAAATACAACTTTACATGAAAGGAGGTGAAGAGATTACTATTGGGATGAAGCCATGTGTTCAGCAAGTGATATGAACAAGAACACGGATCTGCAAGATGTTGACAGTATTTGTTCCAAGCTTCTCCTATGGTGAACAGCATATCCCATTGTTAATTTGATGAAACCGTAAAGGCATTTGGTAGCACATTATGAGTAGCTATGGATGATTTACTATTGCTGTAGATCATCTATACCAAGGCTGTAGAGGACTTCAGAAAACTATCATCACTGACTGCTAGCTTTTGTTTTCTTCTTCTTCTTCTCCTTCTTCTTCTTTTTATCAAAATTTTGAGGTTGAAAACTTGTATATTCAATATGCTTGACAATTAAGGATAATTGTTAATAGAAAGGTCTCAATTATAGTATTGTGATGTTTGATATCAATATTTCCTAATTGTACTTGTGTTGTTTATTTCCTTGCATAGTCTATTACCATGTGTGTTAAACTAGGTTTAGCCTTGTATATATAGGGGTAGTAATATCTAACTCATCAACACAACAAAATTGATATATTTGAATTTGCTCAACTTGTTGGCTTCTCTTGTAATTTAACATGGTATTTAAGTTGGTTTTCATTCTCTAACGAAAATTTTCTTTTCGCTTCGATATTCTTTCTATCTATCAGAAAACGAGTTAGTACTGAAAATTCAAATCTTTATCATAAGTATTTTTCTTTTATGATTTTACAAAATTATCCTTTTGCTCCTCAAACCGTGGTGGTCAACTCTATTGTTGCTGCCTTTTTTAGCCATCTCTTAGTAGCAACTCTTCAAGCTGGAAGTCTGGCACCAAAGGGGATTGGCTTCCTTTAATATCATGGTGGGCCAGATCAACCTCTTTATCCCATTAAAGGTTTCTTAGGCCACAAGCCTCCTCCTCTTGGAAGCTCTTACATAGGATCTTCCGGTGTTTTTTTTTACAACATGCCAACATAAAAAAATTCATCAATCTTCATAAAAAATATAGGCCTAACTAAGCCTACAATACATTTTACAAGTACTATTCCTTCACGTAAGACTTTTTTCTTTTTAATGTGGACATCGACACAAGAGCAAGCAATCTATTATCATGTAAGGTAAACTAAGTTTACCCTTTTATATATAGGGTTCACAATGTATAACACATTAATATCATAGAATTATTACAATTAAATTTGCTCATTTTGTTGGCTTCTCTCGTTTTCTAATAGTAATGCTCATAATCTTACCATGTACAATTAGTAATTAAATATATAGATCTATTTTACTTGTACCAAAAAAAAAAAATTCCATGGCACTAATATTAGCCTTTCAAAAATGATCATCTAAGTCTTGGGAGCAATTGTGTTTTGTAGGGAAATTCAATACCCCGAGTGTTTGATATCTCATGAATTGCTTTAAATATAAAAGGTTGTCAGATTTCTTCTACTTCGGTAGGAGTTGGCCATCGTCAGGTTTAAGGCCTCAATTTCCTGGTTCGCTGTCCCTTTACAACACTTTTTAACTTTCCGTATCGTCGAAGATGGGTAAGGAGGCGAACGAACAACGGGAAAACTCATCAACCCTCCCCACTTTTTTCCTAATCACACATAACCAAGGACCCTTCGAAGTCCATTATATAAACCCGATGGCTTCCATTCCCCCATCCACAGCCAAGAGACCTTGTGACTTTCGTTCAACAATGGCTTCTTGCAACTGGGTCGTCGTAGCTTTCTTCATTGTCTTCAACTTATGCAGCTTCAAGGGAGGCTTAGCGGCCCGTCATCTTCTACAAACTGTACCGGCAACACCAACCCTGCGGGCGGTTCCCACTATGCCCACAATACCCAACTTGCCACAGCCGACTATGCCTTCAATACCAACCTTGCCAACTACTCAACCATCGCTTCCCAAGCCCACACTGCCACCACTTCCGACCATGCCCTCCATCCCAACACTCCCAAATGTCAACTTGCCTTCGTTTCCAACGATCCCTTCGATCCCATTCCTCTCTCCTTCGTCTTCAACCAAGAGTCCTTGAGCTATTTTCGTCTCAGAAGCAGTGCAGAGCAGATTCCTGCAATCATACAGCACTTATCGGTCACTTAGCCGTTTGAACTTCTATGGATTCTATATGGTTGTCTTCTTATATCCCAATGTTAATTTGATGAAACCGTGAAGGCATTTAGTAGCACATTATGAGTAGCTGTGGATGATTTACTGTTGCTGTAGATCATCTATACCAAGACTATAGAGGACATCAGAAAACTATCATCACTGACTGCTAGCTTTTGTTTTCTTCTTTTTCTTCTTCTTCTTATAATAATTTTGTGGTTGAAAACTTGTATATTCAATGTGCTTAACAATTATCTTCTTCTTTTTATAATAATTTTGCGCTCAAAAACTTGTATATTCAATGTGCTTGACAATTAAGGATAATTGTTAATAGAAAGGTCCCAATTACAGTATTGTTAGGTTTGACATATGATTTCTCATTATATTAATATTTCCTAAGTGTACTTGTATTGTTTATTTCCTTGTATAGTCTATTACCATGTGTGTTAAACTAGTTTTAGCCTTGTATATATAAGGGTAGCAATATCTAACTTATCAACACAACATAATTGATATATTTGAATTTGTTCATCTTGTTGGCTTCTCTTGTAATTTAACATGGTATTCAAGTTAGTTTTCCTTCTCTAAAGAAAATTTTCTTTTCGCTTCGGCAATTCTTTCTATTCGTCATAAACAAGTTAGAGGTGAAAATTCAAAGCTTTGCCATTTGTGTTTTTTTTTTAATTTTTTTAATTTTTATGATTTTACAAAATTATCCTTTTGCTCCTCAAACTGTGATGGTCAACTCTATCGTTGCTGCCTTTTTAAGCCATCTCTCAGTAGTAGCTTGTTGGATTTTATATGGGAGGCCCACTTCACTTAAAAACCGGTTCATAAGTGGGGGTTTATCTCTCATATATATGGAGTCCTTTTTTGTGTTTTGTGCCCGATGTGGGACTGCTTCCAACAAGTTTCCCGTCACACATCGGGCCTGGATCAGCCCATGTCTGACCCACTTTTACTTTTTGTTGACAGTTCATGTTTGTCTAATTAGTTTTTGGCCCATACTTTAAATATTTCAAGTTTTTGGCCCAGTCCTATAGTCACCATGCCTAGTTAAACTGAAACGTGGCTTTGATACCACTGTTGGATTTTATATGGGAGACCCACCTCACTTAAAAATTGGTTCGTAAGTGGGGGTTTATCTCTCATGTATATGGAGCCCTTGGGAAACCTTGCAATTTTGTTTCTTTATCTTTCAACAATTGGGAAACCTTACAATTTTGTTTTTTTAGAACTAGAAAGCTTTCAAGAAGCATGCTTGGAGTAACAAAAAAATGCATTAAGGAGGAATGTTGAGTGTAATACATTTTTCTAGATAAGACTAGAATATTCCAGCAAAACTCCAGCAAAAAGTATCTTCAGCAAGTTCCAGAAGATCTAGAGAATTCTATAAAAGGATAAAGTCGGCTAGCAAAAAAATCTACAAAGCTTGTAGTGTTTGAAAAGTAAAAAATAATAGCTATGTATGTCGGTTATGTAAGTCTATAAATACCCATTGTGTGTGTTGTAAAGAAGAACAAAAACCGTAAAGCTTTTATTGTATCGAAGCCTTTCATTATCAATCCAAGCTTTCTTCCTTTACAACTAATTTGGAGACAAAAGAGCTCCACCTTAAAAACTCCTTTCAAGCTTTCTTAATCCTTTACCTATCACAAAACTTGTTCGTTGCAAACCATTTCTCTTTCCACTAAAACCAACAGTTGGTATCAGAGCCACGTTTTGACTTAACTGGGCATGGTAAATGTGGATATTGGGCCAGAAACTTGAAGAATTTAAAGCCTGGGCCAAAAATTAATTAGACAGACATGGGTTGTCAACAAAAACTAAAAGTGGGTCAGACATGAGCTGTCAACAAAAACTAAAAGTGGGTCAGACATAGGCTGATCCAGGCTTAATGTGTGACGGGGGACTGTTGGAAGCAGTCCCGCATTGGGCATAAAATACAAAAAAGGGCTCCATATATATGAGAGATAAACCCCTACTTACGAACCAGTTTTTAACTGAGGTGGGCCTCTCATATAAAATCCAATGTATTTCAAGTTTTTGGGCCAAAAACTAATTAAACAGACATGGGCTGTCAACAAAAACTAAAAGTAGGTTAGACATGGGTTGATCCAGGTCCGATGTGTGACGGGGGATTGTTGGAAGTAGTCTCACATTGGGCATAAAACACAAAAAAGGGCTCCATATATATGAGAGATAAACCCCCACCTATGAACTGGTTTTTAAATGAGGTGGGCCTCCCATATAAAATCCAACAATGGTATTAGAGTCATGTTTCGGTTTAACTGGGCATGGTGAATGTGGGTATTAGGCCAAAAACTTAAAATATTTAAAGCCTGAGCCTAAAACTAATTAGACAGACATGGGCTATCAAACAAAACTAAAAGTGGGTTAGACATGGGCTGATCCAGGCCCGATGTGTGATGGGGAACTATTGGAAGCGGTTCCACATCGGGCATAAAACACAAAAAATGGCTCTATATATTCGATACCATTGTTGGATTTTATATGGGAGGTCCACCTCACTTAAAAACCGGTTCATAAGTGGGGGTTTATCTCTCATATATATGGAGCCTTTTTTTGTGTTTTGTGGCCAATGTGGGACTGCTTCCAATACAACTCTTCAGGCTAGAAGTCTGGCACCAAAGGGGATTGCCTTCCTATAATATCAAGGTGGGCTAGATCAACCTCTTTATCCCATTAAAGGTTTCTTAGGCTACAAGCCACCTACTCTTGGAGGCTTTTACATAGGATCTTCTGGTTTTTTTTTTTTTACAACATGCCAACATAAACAAATTCATTAGTCATCTTAAGAAAGATGTACGGTCTAATGAGGCTACTATGAAATATTTACTCATGGACAGGAAACATAGGCCTAACTAAGCCTACAATACATTTTACAACTACTATTCCTTCACATAAGACATTTTTTTTTTTTCATATGGACATTGAGTCAGGAGCAAGTAATCTATTATCTTGTAAGGAAAACTAAATTTACCCTTGTATATATAGGGTTCACAATGTATAACACATTAATATCGTAGAATTATTACAATTAAATTTGCTCATTTTGTTGGCTTCTCTCATTTTCTAATAGTAATGCTCATAATCTTACCATGTACAATTAGCAATTAAATATATAGATCTATTTTACTTGTACCAAAAAAAAAAAGAATTCCATGGCACTAATATTAGCCTTTCAAAAATGATCATCTAAGTCTTGGGAGCAATTGTGTTTTGTAGGGAAATTTAATACCCCGAGTGTTTGATATCTCAGGAATTGCTTTAAATATAAAAGGTTGTCAGATTTCTTCTACTTCGGTAGGAGTTGGCCATCGTCAGGGTGTAAGGCCTCAATTTCCTGATTGGTTGTCCCTTTACAACACTTTTCAACTTTCCTTATCGTCGAAGATGGGTAAGGAGGCGACCAAACAACGGCAAAGCTCATAAAGCCTCCCCACTTTTTTCCTAACAACACATGATCAAGGGCACCTTAGACGTCCATTATATAAACCCGGCGATGGCTTTCATTTCCATCATTCACAGCCAAGATACCTTGTGACATTCGTTCAACAATGGCTTCTTGGAGCTGGGTCGTCGTAGCTTTCTTCATTGTCTTCAACTTCTGCAGCATCAAGGGAGGCTTGGCGGGCCGTCATCTTCTACAAACTACTGTACCGGCAACACCAACCCTGCCGGTTCCCACTTTGCCCACAATACCCAACTTGCCACAGCCGACTATGCCTTCAATACCAACCTTGCCAACTACTCAACCATCGCTTCCCAAGCCCACACTGCCACCACTTCCGACCATGCCCTCCATCCCAACACTCCCAAATGTCAACTTGCCTTCGTTTCCAACGATCCCTTCGATCCCATTCCTCTCTCCTCCGCCTTCAACCAAGAGTCCTTGAGCTATTTTCATCTCAGAAGCAGTGCAGAGCAGATTCCTGCAATCATACACCACTTATGGATCACTTAGCCGTTTGAACTTCTATGGATTCTATACGTTTGTCTCCGTATTAATTTGTTTCAGTTGATGTTGCGTGCTTGAGCTGTGCTAGGAAAGTCTTTTGCTGCTGGATTCATTGTACCAGTATACGATCTTTTATTATACTTGTCTTCATTGTGTGAAAATTAGTTGGTGATCTTATAGGTATACATATTGATGTTGTTTTACTTCGTTCTTTGAAACATGCTTCTGTGGGTATGGACTGTGACTTTCTGGGACGGGTATAATTATTGATATAAAATCTGAAAAGTTTAAAGTGGGAGTGCAGTGTTGAGAAATCAAAACAGAAAACCAGCAATGACCAAGCAAAGTACCCATAAAACAGCGAGCAATCAATGGGAAAAAAATATAGATTTTTTGATCCAAAGTTATCCATATATCCACGGTATTAAGGAGTAATCTTTCACAATGAAAAATAATAGATGTTTGGTGTTTAGCACCCTCGTCCACGCCCATGTCAGAGAAGACGCCATCTTTGATGTCAATCATTAGTTACCTACTGCGTCTTCTTCCTCGCCCAAATCATGAATCCTTACACAAATCAAGAAGATGAATATTGAGGAATCACATTCAAATTGCATTGATTGTTTGCTATAAATAACCGAACGGATCAGATGTTTAGACATGGTAATAGACAAGAAAGCGCAGAACAATTTTTCTACAAATACTCTTCCCCGTTACTGCAGCTTCTAGTCGGTCTCCGTTCTCCTTCTTTGGCATCAGTTTATCTCTAATAAACTAAATGGATAACTTGATGAAACCCTACAAAGGATGATTATAAATTTTTACTTCACTTGTAATTTCAAGTGACAGAAACAATTTACCTCTTCACTGATTTTAGTCCAAAATCCAACATGCAACGCCTATATGGCTGTGTAAATGTTGTTAAGCTTTGTTTTCTGGTCTAGGGACAAAATTTTGGTGGACCAAATAATGTAGTATACATATAAGATCAAGAAACGGTCTCAAAGTATCCTCCTTCCCCATTTTCATCCAGCGTTTGAGTGTCCAAATTCCTTGTTACTCTCTTCGGTGATGCCTAAATCTTTTTTCTTTTTCCTTATTGGTTGTACCTCGACAGCCATTTGCTAGTTCAACTACTTGTGAGCTATTGCTGATTCGCTGCACAAGTCCTCAAGATTCATAAGGGTGTCAATGACCTCAGATTGGTATTTATTGAAAACTTGGGTACCAACTAAAGCAAAAATACAACATTACATGAAAGGAGGTGAAAGAGATTACTATTGGGATGAAGCCAGTGTTCAGCAAGCTGATATGAACAAGAACACGGATCTGCAAGATGTTGACAGTATTTGGTCCAAGCTTGTCCCATGGTGAACAGCATATCCCAATGTTAATTTAATGAAACCGTAAAGGCATTTGGTAGCACATTATGAGCAGCTATGGATGATTTACTGTTGCTGTAGATCATCTATACCAAGACTATAGAGGACTTCACAAAACTATCATCACTGACTGCTAGCTTTTGTTTTCATCTTTTTCTTCTTCTTATAATAATAATTTTGTAGTTGAAAACTTGTATATTCAATGTGCTTGACAAATAAAGATAATTGTTAATAGAAAGGTCTCAATTATAGTATTGTTATGTTTGACATATGATTGTTCTCATTATATCAATATTTCCTCATTGTACTTGTACCATGTGTGTTAAACTAGGTTTAGCCTTGTATATATAAGGGTAGCGGTATCTAACTCATCAACACAACAGAAGATGGTATTCAAGTTGGTTTTGCTTCTCTAAAGAAGATTTTCCTTTTGCTTCTGCATTCTTTCTATCCATCAAGAAACGAGTTAGAGGTGAAAATTCAAAGCTTTGCCGTAAGTAATTTTTTTACGATTTTACAAATTATCCTTTTGCTCTTCAAACCGTGGTGGTCAACTATAAAGTCTAGCACCAAAGAGGATTGCCTTCCATTAATATCATGGTTGGCCAGATCAACCTCTTTATCCCATTAAAGGTTTCTTAGGCTACAAGCCTCCTACTCTTGGAAGCTCTTACATAGGATCTTCCGGTGTTTTTTTTTCAACATGCCAACATAAAAAAATTCATCAATCGTCTTAAAAAACATAGGCCTAGCTAAGCTTACAATAAATTTTACAAGTACTATTCCTTCACATAAGACTTTTTTTTTTTTTCATATGGACATTGACACACGAGCAAGTAATCTATTATCATGTGAGGTAAACTAAGTTTACCCTTATATATATAGGGTTCGCAATGTATAACACATTAATATCGTAGAATTATTTCAATTAAATTTGCTCATTTTGTTGGCTTCTCTCATTTTCTAATAGTAATGCTCATAATCTTACCATGTACAATTAGCAATTAAATATATAGATCTATTTTACTTGTACCCAAAAAAAAAAAAGAATTCCATGGCACTAATATTAGCCTTTCAAAAATGATCATCTAAGTCTTGGGAGCAATTGTGTTTTGTAGGGAAATTTAATACCTCGAGTGTTTGATATCTCAGGAATTGCTTTAAATATAAAAGGTTGTCAGATTTCTTCTACTTCGGTAGGAGTTGGCCATCGTCAGGGTGTAAGGCCTCAATTTCCTGATTCGTTGTCCCTTTAAAACACTCTTCAACTTTCCGTATCGTCGAAGATGGGTAAGGAGGCGAACGAACAACGGGAAAACTCATCAACCCTCCCCACTTTTTTCCTAACCACACATAATCTAAGGACCCCTCGAAGTCCATTATATAAACCCGACCATGGCTTCCATTCCCCCATCCACAGCCAAGAGACCTTGTGACTTTCGTTCAACAATGGCTTCTTGCAACTGGGTCGTCGTAGCTTTCTTCATTGTCTTCAACTTATGCAGCATCAATGGCGGCTTAGCGGCCCGTAATCTTCTACAAACCACTGTACCGTACATACCAACCCTGCCGGCGGTTCCCACTTTGCCCACAATGCCCAACTTGCCACAGCCGACAATGCCTTCAATACCAACCTTACCTACCACTCTACCATCGGTGCCCAAGCCCACACTGCCAGCATTTCCGACCATGCCCTCCATCCCAACACTCCCAAATGTCAACATGCCTTCGTTTCCAACAATCCCCTCATTCCCAACCATTCCAACAACGATCCCTTCGATCCCATTCCTTTCTCCACCACCTTCAACCAAGAGTCCTTGAGCTATTTCCATCTGTGAAGCAGTGCAGAGAAGATACCTCCGATCATACAGCATTTTTATGGATGGCTTAGCTGTTTAGTCTTCTATGGATTCTACACGTCTGCGTCTTAATTCATTTCAGTTGATGTATTTTTGCTTGGGCTGTTTTAGGAACGTCTTCCGTTGCTGGATTTCATTGTATCAGTATATGGTATTTTATTACACTAGTCTTCATTGTGGAGAATTACTTGGTGATCGATCTTACATAAATGCATAGTCTATGTTATTTTACTTCGTTGTTTGAAAAATACTTTTTGTGGCGATGAACTGTTTACTTCCAGGGTTGGTACAAATTTAGTGATATAAAAGCTCGAAAGTACAAAATGAGCGTGCAATGTTGACAAACCAAAACAGCTAAACAGCGAGGACCGTAAAAATTACTTATAAAACAGCAAGCAATCAATGGGAATAAAAGGGAGAAACACAGATTTATGTGATTCGAGATTGTCCATATCTCCACAGAATTAAGGACTAATTTTTCAATGATGAATGAAAAAATAATACACGTTTGTTGTCTCAGTCCTCGCCCACGCCCATGTTTGTAGAGCTGGAATGTTTGATGCCACAACAACATTCACCTATCGCATTTCCTTCCTCAACCAATTCCTGAATCCTTTAAAATACATTAATTCTTTGCTGTAAACAACTGAGATGAATTTTTTTTGTTGTTGGTATAAACCAACTATATAGACAATAAACGAAGAACAATTTTTCTCCAAATAATCTTCCTTTTCTGCAACTTCGACTCAGTCGCGGTTCTCCTTCGTTGGTATCAATTTATTTCTGATAAAGTAAATGAAGAGCTTGAGGAAACACTATAAAGGATGATTATAAATTTTCCCTTCACTTACAAGCAAAAGAAGCAATCTATCTTTTCCCTATTTTTGCTCCAGAACCCAACAAATAATGCCTATATTATTAAAAATGGGTGTTGTCCCATATTGAAAGTGAGAGAATGAATCTCTGGTCTTATAAGTGAAGATTTTCCTACCTAATGCCTTCTAACATATATAGCTATTTAAATGTTGTTAAGCTTAGTTTTCTAATAATGGGACAACATTTTGATATCCGGATAATGCAGTATAATGTAAGATCAAGAAACACTTTCAAGGTATCTTCCTTGCCCATTTACATCCAACATATGAGTCTCCAACCCCCTTGTCACAATTAGGTGATGCCTAGACCTTTTTTCTTTTTTCTTTTTCCTTATTGGTTGTACCTCATCTCCATTTGCTGGTTCAACTGCCTGTTAGCCAGTGCTGATTCGCTGAACAAGCGCTCAAGATTCATAAAGGTGACAATGACCTTATATTGGAATTGTTGAAAACTTGGCTACCAACTAAAGCAAAAATACCCCTTTACATGAAAGGAGATCGAGAGATTTCTATTGGGATGAATCCATGTGTTCAGCAAACTGATATGAACAAGAACACGAATCTGCAAGACGTTGACAGTATTTTGTCCAAGCTTATGAGCACATCCGAATGCTAATTTGACGAAAACCGTAAAAGCATTTGGTAGCACATTATGAGCAGCTATGGATGATTTACTGTTGCTATCGATCATTTATACTAAGACTTCAGAAAACTATAATCAGACTGTTATTTCGTTGTTAACATCAGCTTTTGTTTGTTTGCATTTTTTTTCCTTTTAATGGCTGGAAACTTTGGTAGGAGTTGGCCACTGTCAGGGTGATTTCCCTCATCTACCCGATTCGTTGTCCATTTAGAACACTTGTCAACTTTCTGTACGGTCGATGATGGGTAAGGAGGCGACAAGACATCGGGAAAGCTCATCAGGCCTCTCCACTTTTTTCCTAACCACACATGAGCGAAGGCGCCACCTTAGACGTCCACTATATAAAGCCGGCGATGGCTTTCATTTCCATCATCCACAGCCCAGAGACCTTGTGAATTTCGTTCAACAATGGCTTCTTGCAACTGGGTCGTGGTGGTTTTCTTCATTGTCTTCAGCTTATGCAGCATCAATGGCGGCTTAGCGGCCCGTCATCTTCTACAAACTTCTGTTCCGGCAACACCAACCCTGCCGGCGGTTCCCACTTTGCCCACAATGCCCAACTTGCCACAGCCGACAATGCCTTCAATACCAACCTTGCCAACTACTCAACCATCGTTGCCCAAGCCCACACTTCCACCACTTCGGACCCTGCCCTCCATCCCAACACTCCCAAATGTCAACTTGCCTTCGTTTCCAACGATCCCTTCGTTCCCAACCATTCCAACAACGATCCCTTCGGTCCCATTCCTCTGTCCTCCGCCTTCAACCAAGAGTCCTTGAGCTATTTCCGTCTGAGAAGCAATGCAGAGCGGATAACTGCAATCATACAGCACTTATGGATCACTTAGCTGTTTGAACTTCCATGGATTCTATACGTTTGTCTGCGTCTTAATTCGTTTCTGTTGATGCATTTGTCCTCCGCCTGTGTTAGGAACGTCTTTTGTTGCTGGATTTCATTGTATCAGTATACGGTATTTTAGTGGATTAGTCTTCATTGTGTGAAATTTACTCGGCGATCTTATAGAAATACATAGTCTTTGTCTTTTTACTTCGTTGTTTGAAGAATACTTTTGTACCTATGGACTATTTCTTTCTGGGGTTGGTAAAAGTTAGTGTTATAAATGCTGGAAAGTATAAAATGGAGGTGCAATGTCGGAAAATCGAAACAGCAAAACAGCCATGACTAAACAAAAGTAGCCATAGAACAGCCAGCAATCAATGAGAACAATAGGGGAAAAATACAAATATATGTGGTTCGAATAATCCATATGTCCAGATATTAAGGAGTATTGTTTAATTATAACGGAAGGGAAAATAATAAACGTTTGCGTTTAACGCTGTAGCCCATGTCCATGTCAGCCAAGCCGCCACATTTGATGCCACGTCAACCGTCACCCATTGGATCTTCCTCTTCACCCGAATTATGAATCCTTACACAAATCAATGAAGACAAATATTAAGGAATCATATTAAAATACATTGATTCTTTGCTATGAATAATTGAGAAGGATGTTGTGTATAAATCAACTATATAAATATAATAATAGATAAGAAATGCAGAACGATTCTTCTACAAGTAAGCTTTCCCTTTTCTGCAACTTCTCTTGAGTTTTTGTTCTCCTTCTCCATAGTCATTTGAATTGTAATCAACTAAATGGAGAACTTGATGAAACCCTATAGAGGATGACAGTAAATTTTTCCTTCGCTTACAAGTGAAAGAAACAATTAACCTCTCCTCCAATTTTGCCATAAATCCAACATCAGGATTTTTAAGGATGTGGGGATTTGAACAATGAACGGCTAGTAGCTTTACCATGAAGCTGCTAGCTTGAGTTCAACCTATGTAAATGTTGTTATGACAAAGTATCCTTATTTATGGGGATAAATTTCCAACGATAAGGATCAACCTATGGAGCTGATCCTAGTGCCTTCTTCTTCATTACCCTTTATGACACAAGTATAGGTGCCTTGCTAGAATACCTTCGATGATGATGAAGACGAGGAGGAAGTGAAAGATGATGATGAAGATGGAAATGAAGATGATGATGCAAATGAAGATGTAGACAAGGATGCAGGTAAAGGTGACCAACCAAATCTGGAGAGAGCTATCCCATGTTAGATGAAGAAGATAGAGATGATAAGAAAAATGACCAATCCATTCTAGAGAGTGCTACCCCCAGATTAGATATTCTAGATGATCAACTAGTGGAGACTCTACAAATCACCCCACTGTGTATGTCACTGTCTTCTCTTGATTTTAGCAACAGTAAGACTCAAAAGAGGGGAGGTGAATTTCACACAAGTTGTGCTTAGAGGGGAGGTGGATTAAGCCACCTCAAATCTCTCCATAACTAGATTTTGGTGAATGGGATAGGTTTCTAGATATCAAACGTTTTGTTCTGATTTGATATTTAGTTGTATATGGTATCAACATAGGGAATACCCTTACCATTATATAGTTATTTTGGTATATATTAAATTTATTATCAGAAAAAAGAAAAAGAAAAAGGAAAAGAAAAAGAAAAAGAAAAAGAAATTATCCTCATTTCCAATTTATATCCAACATATGAGTGTCCAACGCCTTTGTCATTCTTCTTTAATGCCTAGATCGTTTTTCTTTTTCCTTATTGGGCCTCAATCACCATTTGCTAGTTCAACTAGTTGTTAGCCAATCTAATTCACTGGCCGTGCACTCAAGATTCATTCAAGGAGACAATGACCTCACGATGGAATGGTTGAAAGCTTTGGCTACCAACTAAATGAACAAGCCACTTTACAGGAAAGGAGGTCATGAGATTGTATTGGGATGACACCATGTGTTCTGCAAATCGATATGAAGAAGAAAATCAAATCTTCAAGATGTTGACAGTATTTTGTCCAAGCTTTGTCTACGATAAAAAGCATATCGATAATCAATTTGATGAAAGCCAGAAACGTATTTAGTAGCACATTATGAGCAGCTACGGATGATTTACTACTGCTATAGATCATGTACACTAACACTTGAGAAAACCATCATCATCGACAGAGTTATTCCTTGCTAATATCAGCCTCTGTTTCTTTTTTCGATCATATGGCACTAATATTAGCCTTTCAAAGATGATCACCTAATTATTGGGAGTAATTAAGCTTTGTAGGGAAATTCAAAACCTTAAAGTTTTATAGCTGAGGCACTGCTTTAAATATAAAAGGTTGTCAGATTTGTTCTACTTTGGTTGGAGTGTTTGCCAACTTTTCGTATGGTCGAAGATGGGTAAGGAGGCGACCAAACAACGGGAAAACTCATCAGACCTCTCCACTTTTTTCCTAACCACAATGATTAAGGACACCTTAGATGTCCATTATATAAACCCGGCGGTGGCTTTCATTTCCATCATTCACAGCGAAGATACCTTGCGACATTCATTCAACAATGGCTTCTTGCAACTGGGTCGTCGTAGCTTTCTTCATTGCCTTCAACTTATGCAGCATCAATGGCAGCTTAGCGGCCCGTAATCTTCTACAAACCACTGTACCGTCTATACCAACCCTGCCGGCGGTTCCCACTTTGCCCACAATGCCCAACTTGCCACAGCCGACTATGCCTTCAATACCAACCTTGCCAACCACTCTACCATCGCTGCCCAAGCCCACACTGCCAACATTTCCGACCATGCCCTCCATGCCAACACTCCCAAATGTCAACATGCCTTCGTTTCCAAAGATCCCTTCGATCCCATTCCTTTCTCCACCGCCTTCAACCAAGAGTCCTTGAGCTATTTCCATTCGAGAAGCAGTGCAGAGCAGACACCTGCAATCATACAGCACTTATGGATCCCTTAGCTGTTTGAACTCCTTGGATTCGATACGTTTGTCTGTGTGTTAATTTATTTCTGTTGATTTTGTGTGCTTGAGCTGTGCTAGGAACGGCTTTTCTTGCCGGATTTCATTGTTTCAGTATACAGTATTTTATTATACCAGTCTCCATTGTGTGAAATTTTCTCGGTGATCTTATACAAACACATGGTCTTTGTTGCTTTACTTCGTTCTTTGAAACGTAAGTATAGTGAAATAAAAGCTCAAAAGTATAAAATGAGCGTGCAATGTTGAGAAATCAAGTCAGCTAAACAACAAGGAACAAACAAAGTACCCATAATACCGCAAGCAAAAATGAGAATAAAAAGGTTGAATAACATATAGACTTACGTAATTCTGAAGAATTTCCATTCAAATCAATTTTACTTGTTTGTATTTGATTGATGGAAAAAAAAAAAAACTTTCTACAACACCTTACAACGAAGCTTAAGCAGGAGGGTCAATTCCCCTGCTATTTGATACTACATGAAAACAGGACAAAACAACTCATATACATCTAATCTCAGTGACAATACAGTAACGCACAGAAGCAGTCTATGATGCCTATGAATACAGCGCATTAGGTGGTAGCTGCTCAGAACAATTTTGCAACTGTTCTGGAAGGAAAAACGGTAGTTGATCTGATCACGCAACGTTAATCAATTCCCCTTCTCTAACATCAGTTTATCTCTTAAAAACTATGGAGAACTTGATGAAACCCTATAAAGGACGACTATAAATTTGCCTTCACTTACAAGTGAAAGAAATAATCAATGTTTTCCATAATTTTGCTCCAAAACCCAACATCCAACGCCTATATGGCTCTAGAAATGTTGTTAATCTTGGTGTTGTTGTCTTGGGACAGCATTATGGTGGCCCAAATAATGTAGTATACATGTAAGATCACCAAACGCTCAAAAAGTATCCTCGTTGTTTGTTTACATCCAACTATGAGTGTCCAACATATTAAATACCAAGTCCGGCACCAGAAATAAGAATATCTATGAATTGCTTTGTAAGTCTTGAACACCTCTTTTTTCAATGAGACTTTTTGCGGAAAGGTAAACTTAAGGGCTTCAAAATGGTATTAGAGTTAGGCCTTTTTCCATGTGTGCTAACTCAAATTCCATAGTTGCGTCAATTTTTTGCTTGCATAATAAGACTAAGCTTAGATTCAGGAGAAGTATTAAACACTCAGTCACACACCAAAAAAAAGAGTACTTGTAGCTTGTACCTCATAAACCTTAGACACCCCTCTCTCCAATGTGGCCTTTTGGAGAGAATGGACCTTCAAGACAATGACCTTTTTAATCTTCGGTGATGCGTTTCTCGTTTTTCTTTTTCCTTATAGCTTGTACCTCAATCACCATTGGCCAGTTCAATTAACATGTTACCCAGCGCTGATCGGTGCACAGGAGCTCAAGATTCAGTCAAGGCGACAATGATCTCACAATGGAACTTCTCATCTCTTATTGGAATATCCGATTGGAGATGAGAAGTTTATGGTTGAAAACTTGGCTACCAACCTATGGAAAAAGACCGCTAATAGGATGAAGCCACGTGCTCTGCAAACTGATATGAACAATAACATGAAATCTGTAAGGTGTTCACACTATCCTGTCCAAGCTTTGTTTATGGTATAGCCCATATTGAGTGTCAATTTCATGATACACATATGGGTATTTGGTAGAACTTTATGAGCAGCTACGGATGATCTACTGCTATAGATTATCTACACGAACACCTAAGAAAACAAGCATCATTGAAAGAGTTAAAAGTAGCAAATATCAACTTTTGTTTCTTTTTTCTTCATCTCCTTTGGCACTAATATTAGCCTTTCAAAGATGATCATCTAAGTGTTCAATGCAATTAAGGTTTGTAGGGAAATCCAAAACCTTGAGGTTTAGGTACCTTAGGCACTGCTTTAAAAAAAAAAAAAAAAAACCGCTGTTTGTCCTCATTTTCCCGATTCCCTCCATTTGCCATAACTGAGTTTACCTGCGTGTACATAATCGCTTGCTTGACTTCCAGGGAGGTTTTGCTTCACCAACCCTGAGAATTCCTACCTAATTTATTGATCTTTTGGTACGTGTATCAAAAAATTTAGATTCAACCACCATCAAGTTTCTGAAAGAAGTTGCTAGAATGACTTTGTTTTCATCCATTTTGAATGCCAACTTTGGAAAATAAATTATAAACTAAAGCATCTTACTTCTTATATCAATTCAAGATTCTACAATGTGGTTTGCTAGTATTGTTTGTTAGTTGTTGAGTGAAAATTAGGAGCAAGGGCAAACCAAACTAACCAATCATTTAAAAAAAAAAAAACTTGGTAATCAAAACCAAGATCCTGTGAAGTGTTGGCATTAAAATAACTGAATTGAGAAAGTGATAAGGCTAGTCAGCTTTTTCCTGTAGTTTTTCCCTGGAAAATGGGTGAGGAGGTGACCTAACAATGGTAATTTTCCTAACTGCAGTTCCTAAGACTAGTTGTCAGCCATGCAGATGGCCAACCTCTCAGGCCTCCGGCTAGCTATATAAACACTCAACGATGGCCTTTGTTTCCACCATCCCAAGCTCAGAGAACTTCTCTGCTTTTCAGAACCTTCTAAACCTTCAGCCATGGCCTCCTGCAAGTGTTTCGTCTTGGCTGTCTTCGTCGTCTTCGCCTTCTCCAGCGTCAACACCAGCTCGGCCGCTCGCCAGCTTCTGCAGGCGACTACACCGGCTACCCCAAGCCTGCCGGGGGTTCCCACTTTGCCTTCAATGCCAACCATCCCGCAGCCAACTTTGCCTACAATGCCAAACTTGCCTCAGCCAACACTGCCGACCACTCAACCATCGCTTCCGAAACCAACCCTTCCTCCGCTTCCGACCATGCCCACCAACCCAACACTCCCAAAAGTGAACATCCCTCCACTTCCAACCCTCCCCTCTTTCCCAAGTATTCCGACCACAATCCCTTCGATCCCATTCCTCTCCCCACCGCCTTCAACCAAGAACCCTTGAGCCATGACCAAATCATGCCAGGCAGTATGCAGAACAGATACCTATAATCGCATGGCATAGATGGATCACTTCCCTATCTCTTTTATATGATGATTTAGTATTATGTAAAACTTTATACGTTTCAGTTATAGTCGTCTGCTTCAGTTTGATTATTGTACGGTAATAGTTTCTTATGGCTGGCTAGCATTCCTTGTATTGGATTGGATTACTTGTGTTCTTATAGATATACTTCTACGTATTTTTACTTAATTTTCCCTTGTTCAAGTTGTTTGAAACATAGCTATTCTGCCGAGCACTCTTTTTTCTTTTTTTAATATATATACCTAAATTTATAGGTTTAAAGAAGTTTTAAATACCACTTATTCTTAATTGAGTCAGGAACTTACATACATATGCACCCATATTGTTGAGCACTCTTATAAGGTTAAAAACTCATGAAGTCAAGGTCCAAATCAAAGAACTTAGCTATAATCATAAATGGTACAAAACATGGGTAATAAATGGAGATGATTTCTTAAAAATCCAATTCATGATTTTGAATTCATTTTCTTAACCTTGCACTTGGAAAAAATTAAAAAAGATACAAAACATCACCAAGAATTCTCACTTTTTAATAATAATTGTGATAATCTACCATATTTGTGACAATCTAACTTAAATTTTCACCGATCCCAACGTGAAAACATGATTTGGAGATTTAAATAACATTATACAGTTTGAGAGTGATTTGATTTTTTATTTTTTAATACCAAAGAATCCCTATGGTATTATATCTTCTGGCTTAACGATATAACCAAGTATTCACCTTCTCAAACTCTTCCTTCACGTGGGATTCTACAAAAAAAATGTTGTTTATGCTATATTTATATCCATACTTATCACCAATAATAAAAAACTGTGGAATCTATCACAATCAAAATTACTAGTCAACCTCCATTGTTCTATGGGAGCCATGGCCAAATATCTTATTTTAACTATTTTACTAATTCCCGTGAAGGCCTACACACAAGAATGCTGATCCTTATTTAAACGAGTCTGCTAACTCTTGTTTCTCCTTTTATGTTTGACTATCCTCTCGATGTAGATGTTTTTTAATTTGTTAACGTAAAACCAGTAAAATAATTATTCCAAGTTTACCGAAGTTAAAATCCTTTTATATTTTTAAAAATGGCATGTGAAAGAAGAATTATATTTCTATATGAACATTTTTATTATTAGAAAAATTCATAGTTTAATTAAAAAGCTAATAATATTTTCATATGATCATCCTCACACTATCTCATACACCAATTATATTTAGGATCAATAATGAATAAAGTAGAATGAATGCTTTAAAGTATATTTGACACACTCAAAGTTAAATAAGAGTTAAAAAAAATATTAACTTAAGCTTCAATTTAATACATTATTAGAAAAACTCAAACTTTAACTTCAAATTTAATTCATGAATTAAGAGACAATTTTTATATTTAAAAATAATTCAAATGAATATGATTTTGCTTGAATATCTTTTCCGTAATAATATTTATGAAATTTATAATTAAAACATTTGATAATACTTATTATCTTTAGGTAAAAATTTATAACATTTCCCAATGGGGAATCTTATCCCACCACCATTAGCACCTGGACAACTCTGTGGAACCTTAACCAATGACCTTGCATTTCGAGGATTACTAGAAAAGACCAGGTTCAATGTACCCCCAAGTATGATGGACTTTTTCCTCCCGTTGTCCCAATAGTCCACTCCGCTTACAGTGGAAGGCATAAATCACGCCTCTTGAGAATCCTCAACCCCTTTCCCTTCTTCGACCCCATACTCTTGCATTTCCTACAACAATGGCTTTCTCGGAGTTCCGGCCGCTGGACGAGAAGGCCCTGGTCGACTACATAAAAGCCGTCCCTGCCCTCTCCTCCAGGCTCGGGGCCAACATCGACGACCTAAAGGTCAAGGAGGTCGGAGATGGCAACCTGAATTTCGTCTACATCGTTGTTGCCCCGACCGGTTCTTTCGTCATCAAGCAGGTAAAATTGAACTTCTTATTTTTATTTCTTCTGGGTTTGTTGTGCTGTGTGTGTCGACGGCCGATAGAGAATCTAGTAGACTGTTCTGATATTTTCTGTGCAATAGCATGTAATTCTACGCTGGTACATTTTGTGTGCGCTTTGAGGCGGGGTTTTTGTTTGTTGCCTTCATTTTCCTTATCCTGATATTGTAAAAATGGGTTTATAGAATATTACTATTTGAGAAACCCTAAACCAAAAGTAATTTTGTTTATAAGTTACTCTAAAGAAACATATTGACTATGAAAAAGAAATTGAAGCGTATTGTTATAGTTGGTCTTTTAAGGTCAGTGAAGTTTAAGACACTGATGACTCCTGCAATCTTAATTCTCACACATCCTGGGCCCTCGGTGATCCACATTTGTGAATCATCAAGTGATGTATCAAGCTTGGTTGCTAACTAATTTGTGGTGTTGTTTTGTGGAAATTTAGTGAAGTCTATCCATCTGCTAATTTCTAATGCTTTATTGTTTGATTCTTCAGGCTCTCCCATATATTCGTTGTATAGGGGAATCCTGGCCTATGACAAAAGAACGGGCATATTTTGAGGCGGTGGCACTGAGAGAGCATGGTCGATTGAGTCCTGAGCATGTGCCTGAAGTTTATCATTTTGATCGAACTATGTCCTTGATTGGTATGCGTTACTTGGAGCCTCCACACATTATCCTAAGAAAAGGGTTGATTGCCGGGGTTGAGTACCCCTTGCTGGCAGAGCACATCTCAGATTACATGGCAAGGACTCTTTATTATACATCCCTCCTTTATCGTTCCACCACAGAGCACAAACGTGCTGGTATGCAAAGATTCATGTTGTGTAGTACCTTTGGTATTTCAAAGACTTCTTTGTTTCAATTTCATATTCTAGAATTGAAGTTTTGTCCTCAGAATGTGTAACATTTGTTTATGGTGGATTTGTGATTTTCTATTTTGGTTTATCTACTTTATGGGTCTTTGTTTAAATATTATGATGTCTTCTATGATTTATAAAACGACAACCACACGTCGTTTACTTTTTGGAAGGTAACATTCACATGTGCTGCCCATCTGCGTACTTAAACGTGAATCCCATCAGTTAGGTTGAATTGAGGTCGATTGGGTGAGACTTGTCTTTTACGTTCTTCTTGATTTTGTGTGGATTTGTAAGATCAAGTTGTCAGGGCTAGCCTGCAATTTAGTCTGTAAAAGTGATGAAAACTTGTGTTGATTTACTTATTTAAATTTTGCCTGCTTGCCTTTAGCATAAATTTCTTTTCATCAGATTTCATTAGTTGGACTTGGTGAGTGTATTCAGGGCATGATTGTCTAGCATGATATGATTGATTTTTTTATTTATTTTTTGGTTCTTTACTTGTTACGGTTTTGCATATTTATATTGTCCTTTGGTTGTATTCTAACTCATGCTTACCACATGCAGTTGCTGAGTTTTGTGGGAACGTAGAGTTATGCAGGCTCACTGAGCAGGTTGTTTTTTCTGATCCTTACAAGATTTCTCAATATAACCGTTGGACTTCCCCTTACCTTGATCGTGATGCTGAGGCTGTTCGGGAGGATAATATTTTGAAGCTTGAAGTTGCTGAGTTGAAATCTAAGTATTATACCTTCTTTATTGTTATTTTATTTCTCTAAAGTGTTTTTTGCCAGTGTCTTTTAGATATAGATGTTGAAGAGTGCTTTTCCTGTAGGTTTTGCGAAAGATCCCAGGCTCTTATACATGGAGATCTCCACACTGGTTCTATTATGGTCACTCATGAGTCAACTCAAGTAATAGATCCAGAATTCGCATTCTATGGACCTATGGGTTTTGATATTGGAGCATTTCTGGGAAACTTGATATTGGCCTTTTTTGCACAAGATGGACATGCCGATCAAGTAAATGACAGAAAAGTACGTCCTAATTTGATAATTGCCTGTGTCTTTATTTTTGAGGCTGTTTTATGACTCCAATTGTTTTGCTTTAAGATATTTGTTGGTGAAATGGCTAATTTCTATAAACGTAATTTACATGTATGATAATGCTTTCAATAAATTTCTGTACTTGGTTTGACTTTAAAATTATGTTGAGATTTAGCAACTAGGCTACCTAAATGTTGGATAAAAGAGGAAGATATTAAGGAACATAGGAAGTGATGCTTTTCATCGGGGAAACCCCTTTCTTCTTTGACCAAGACATCCATAACCCACTCTGTTCCAAAGGGCACTCTGAAAGAAGACTACAATCAGAACTAATATTCACTTTAGCAAAGAAGCATCGATTGCTAAATACTATACATCAAAAGTATTAGTCAAAAGCATGTAGCCTGCGATTTTGTAGCTTTGATGTCATATCAAAAGCATATTTTGTGTTTTTCTCCGGATATTTTCAAGCCAATCTTGGTTGCTTAAGATAGTTTTAGCTCTGCCTTATTTCTTTACCTGATATTCAGTTGCATTGTTGCTGTTCGGATTTTTCTTTCCTTTCAAATCCATCTGTGTTTTCAAGTCGATCTTTATTCTTGTTAGACTATTATCTGCACTATTTTATCTATCAATAAGAATTGGCCTCATTTCTCAGCTGTGTCTTGAAAACTTACAACTTGTTGAGTTTATAGTTCAACTTGTGTTTGTCAATTATGTAGCAGTTGGATTACTGAAGATGTTCCCATTAGTTTCTCCATCGATATGCAGCGCAGAACTAAGTTGCATTGTCCATTATTATCTTGAAATGGTGTCCATTGTCAACAACTGGAGTTATGTTGGTATAAGCATCTCCTGCTCTAGGCTCTGGCCTTTAGGAGATGAATTGTGGGTGTTCTAGCTGAAGGTGACAAAGTTATCATACGAATAAGATCATACAAGAAAATTGCTGAAGTACAATGCATTTTAGCCGATACTAGTGAAGACAAATAACTTGAGCTGATTGTTTTACAATCCAAGATGGTATGCAGAAATTAACATCAGCTGGCTCTCGGAAAGAGATCAGGCGTCACTTGTACGATGATTTGACTACTTTTCTGCAATCTCTTCTTTTGTTGAAATTCTTTGCAGCTGGCCTTTTCCATGATACCATGCATTGGAGTTTCGTTGTGAGGAAAGCATGGTTAATAGCTTGCTTGGAGGTCTTTGCTTTTGCTTCTGATTCTTAATTTATTAGTGAGTCAACTCTGATGGTTGCATATTTTGCAGACATATAAGGAGTGGATTTTGAGGACAATTGAGGACTCTTGGAATCTTTTCCACAAGAAATTCATTGGACTCTGGAACAAGCACAAGGATGGTTCTGGTGAGGCATATCTTCCTGAAATATATAACAATCCTGAGGTTCAGCCGCTTGTGCAAAAGAAATATATGGAAGCTTTGTTCCATGATTCTCTCGGATTTGGTGCTGCTAAAATGATAAGGTAATGAAAGAGATTGCAGGTTCTTATGTTTCACTATTTTGTTTCTTATCAGTGTGTAAACTTTTGATTTTTCATTCCTTTGACTGCTTTTGATGTGATGTTTAAATCATATTGGTTTCACTTCAGAATTTGCCATTAACGCTGTTGGTTCTGTACATTGTGAATAACTCAGATTTTGCTTTTTATACCATATTGAAATGATGTTATTAAATCATTTTTTCATATAATGAATTGGTTTGAGCTTTTCTTCAGAGCCAAGCAATGGGACGTCATTCTACTCATGGACACATTTCTCATTTTGAAAAAATAAAAAACGCTAATAACCTGCTAAGTCGATATGTTATTCCTATGTAGTTTCTAGATGTCTGACCATTACCCAAAGAAAAAAGAAAAGTGATTATACTGCCAAAAATCCTCCTTTCAGCTGTTCCATCATATGCTGGCATTCATATTTTGCTTGTGGAGGACAATTCTGCTAGCATTCATCCTTTTGTACTGTTAAGTGAATTTCTCGATATCTTTTGGTTGACAGGAGAATTGTTGGTGTGGCACATGTTGAGGATTTTGAATCAATTAGTGATGCTAGCAGACGAGCAGAGTGCGAACGCCGGGCACTTGAACTGGCAAAGTTGCTTCTTAAGGAAAGGAGAAAATTTCAGACCATTACTGAAGTTGTTTCAGTCGTTCAGAAGCTCTAGTCATGATAAATGTTTTGGTAAATCATAATGTACTTGAGAATATATTGGTTTACTGATTAGAGTTTCCTAATATATGCCATGGTGATCGCTGACTATGAAGATATGATAAACAATGCTAGTACAGAGCAATAAGATTTGCTTTTCTTGGTGTTATCTTGGTTGTTTCAGTGCTATGAACTGTGATTGCATAAGTTCTTTGCTGATACTAATATGGTATTGCTCCAAACAGAAAAATGATTTGGCTGTGCATTTTGTCTAAAACTTGTGTCTGAGCAGTAATTTTAGGGCCATGATAGATCTTGTTAGATGAAGTAAAACTAAGCTACCTTAAATTTCCCCGCTAGGTTTATAGGAAAGTGTTCATATCTTGTGATTGTGGCCAATGTGGTTGAAGGATATACTGTGTGGTTCTATCTCTCAAAGATGGACCATCAGACCCTTATCTAATTTTCCCCAAATGTCAATAGCTGAGCAGTATCTTAACCGGACTTCTTCTTAGTGGTGCCTTTCTTCCCTAAACTTAGTCTAGTTATTTCCCGTACTCACTCCACAGCTGATCAAAGTAATTAGCACTACAATTACTCTCCATTTTCTTGTTCATCTTCGCCACAAACCCATTTCCATCGCCATCTAAATACTCCAAAAACAGAGCTGTAACTCATCCCATCTATCGCCTTCACCTGGCTGCACCCAGTGGCCAGACACGTTTCCCGACTTCAGCCTCACAAAATCAGCAATTCCTTCCATTACTCCAAGAGGAGCCTGCTCATATGCTCTCCACTGCCGTACATGGAAAAAAACTCCGGTGATCTCGCTTTTCTGACATCGCCGTTATAGGTTCCCACTTATCCAGCCATGAATGCTCTGGTTAAAGAGGCATCACCCTACGAGTTTGATACAGCTTTTACAAGGATTTAGATCTTCAAAAGCTAGAATGGACCTTTCTCGTGGTTCCTTTCCCTCCCAAAGCAAACAAAGAATAAATTATTTTAGTTACCGCTATAGTTCCAAAATATTTTCAAGTGTAGAAACCGCAATAGGCTTTTGTATATTTAAAAGAAGTAATATAGTGATAAATACAGTAAACAGCCTACAACTAAGTGGCTCATGATACTATATTAGACTTTCACTCTTGTGATAATATGCCTACACATAATTATGTCTACAATTTTTTGTTTCATATCTGCAAGCAGCAATTATCAACAACAGTTACGAAAGAAAAAGATGTTGAAAGCAGCCAAATCCTTTTCCCTCTAGACTCATTGGGGAGATCATTGTCTCATAACATCATGTTGCGAATTTCTGAAAACCAATTTGAGCAACCTCCAACTTGGGGCATGAAAATTAAGAACTGCATGCCTATATTCAATGGAGCTAAAGGAGGCGGAAAGTGATTCTAAGTGAGCATCTGAACACACTAACTAAGAAGGTTTATCCATCTCTATTTATGAGATATAGGATACATTTTTCACATATTAGTAAGCTTTCAACTAAGAGTTTCATTTTTCTTTTTTTAAAAGGAGAGATGTTATACTGACAAATTTTATTAATAATAATAAAGTTAGATGTAATAATTATATCTTAGATGGGTTCCTAAAGCAGGACATAAACCAAACCTTTTCAAAAACTTACCTTAACATAACTTATGTGAGATTCATATTAAATAAAGACTTGAAGCAAAAGCCATTGAAACTAAAACGTACAAAGAGCAGCATACAGGCTTAACCCTATGGTGGCTTGTAACCATCTAAACCTTATAGATATTTTCTGAATGCCATTATACGCAAGGAGCTTCTCTCCATACTTGACTTTGTAGTCATTCCAGACTTCATCAACGGACTTCCCAAGCAGTTCATTAATGTAATTAGGGTGATAATCATCTTTCAATTTCTTGTTCAAATCCCCCACGAACCCATCTTTGAGATTACTGCAGTATTCTAGAAAGCGAGCTGTAATCTCGTTCCCTTCGTCCCATCTATAACCTGCTCCAAACTTCACCCAGTTGCTTGGTGCCCACCCTGCCGTCAACCTCACATAATCAGCAGTTCCTCCAAGCTCGCCATTACCATTCCACTGCAATAGGCATGCCATTTCTTGGAAACGGAATCCCGTGAACTCTCTTTTCACATCACCGGAGTAGCGATTGATGTATCTCGCACTGACAGAGATCTCTTTATTGCTAATATTATTACTCTCAGCTACAGCCACATCTACATCTAGGTCTCCGATAAACAAGCTCACATTCTGCACATTCTTTCTATCAGCAATGTTGTCTTGGTCGAACAGACTCCAGATGTAAGGCGTGGCTGAACTCAATGTTTCCCTGCTATATTCGGATCCAATTTCGTTGTCGAAGCGAACTCCGCCGGGAGTGTTCCTGGCGAGGTTGGTAACCTTGTATTCAACTGCATGGATACCTTGAATGGTTGCTAGGTTTGCTAGGAATGAGACGAAATAAATCAAGCTAGCCATGTTTGTCTTGCGTTTTTCTTTTGGTTGGTTTTGCACAAGAACCGTGCTGCTGCTGCAAGGTTTATGTAGGGAGTAAGAGCACTTAGCAAGTTGCCATGTGGCGTTCCCATAATCACATTAGCGAAGAAATGACAGCGTTTGATGTGGACAAGAACCTAATGCTACACGGTTTGATATGGACAAGAATTTTATGTTGATTTGTTTTTCCATGTTCAAGTGCTTTTGATATTCTAATTCAAATGACGCTTTTAATGTTACAAATATTAAAAATAACACACTAATGGGCTCAAGTTGACCACAAAATGAAAGAACGTGTTACGTTCCCCTTGTGGCTCCTGGACTCGCAAGTTACCCTTAGGTCGAACTACGAGCCTTTTACTTCGATTTTATGGCATTAGTTGGCTTTTGCAAAGTTGTATTAATATTAGTGGCTTTTCGTTAACTCTTACTCCCGTAGTTTGCTCCATGATTAACATTAAAATTTCTCTCTCTCAGCCCTTTAGCTAATTGATTAATTATAACTCGTAGGTTCTCTCTTTTTTCCACGCAAGATTCCTTTACATGGTTATCAAGCGTCACCCACGTTTACTGTCTGTTCAATATGTTGAAATATCACCCCTAATGTGACTGACTAGACGATATTCGGTGAAGGCATTGCGAGAAGAAAAAAGAAAATAATTAGACGGAGTGTAGGAATAAGATTGCGTAACGCCAACAACATGGGAGGAAATCGTGGACATTGGTAAGGGGAAAAAAAATTATGTCCTAGATACGTTAATCTTGTGGTGCTTATCATCCAGTAGCAGTTTTTAATATCGTGAGTTACTCAATATGATAGTTTAGCTTAATCTAAGGCTTAATTTCCTCTTTTCTTTCACTGAGTTTTCTTGCGTTAATTCATTTTCTTGTGCAATAAGATTTATAGGGTTAATGACAATGAAAATTTTCCAACATATTGCTGTTATAATTTGTGATATTCCTTGTAATATTCATAGCATTATTCCCTGTAATTAATGTATTCCTTACTTAGAATAGGGTAAAAACCTATACGTTCAAGCTTTATCATTATAATTTGGTTATCACAAAATATAGACTCATTCTCACGCACTCATTGGCTTTCTTAGTTTTTCCGCTTCTTACATATAGCAATAAGAATAGAGATTCGTTGATCATAAGCCAGTTCTGTTACTTGAAATGTTGATAATAATAATAATAATAATAATAATAATAATAATAATAATAATAATAATAATAATAATAATAATAATAATAATAATAATAGATATTACCTATTTAGTTGAAGAATGTCTTCTCATTTTAGGAAAACACTTTTGAAAAGTTTGATATGTATTATGGGATGTTGTCTTTTGTCAAGGCCAAAATTAACTCCTTGAAAGAGATTTTCCCTTTCAAACATATTAGTTGCTTATACAACTCATGGAGCTCATCTTTAGATGTCTTTAGTCTTATGCTCTTGATTGCTTCTTTGATTTAGAATATAATTTGTGGTTTTTCCACTATGATGATGTTGTTGTCTGTGACAGGTATTAGCGCTCTAGGCTTGTGGATACAGTTCCTCCTCACATGCCAATAAATTATTTAAAGTAATGGACAATAGAAAATACTTTCAATTATATATGTTTATTCATAGGCTATGATATATGATTTGCTCATACTTATGGCTTTACCTTAACAGATCCATTTCATAGAAGACCAAGTTAGTTGGATTTTGTTGTCCTTACTACAACACTTCTCAATCTTGTTTGCTTTGATGCTCCCTTTGTTTCCAAGTTACACCTCCTATGTTTATCTATCAATCAAATGAGGAGTATACATAGAGCCCAATTGGTTTCAACGCATGATGAATGCTTGCGTACTGTCATAGTTTAATGCTTTTATTCTTTATTCTAGAGAAGAAATTAGATTGTAATTTTTTTTATAGAAAATGTATGTATCTTATATTATATAAATCTTGTTTAATATTCTTCTTAAAATAAAAAAAATATTTATCTCCTTACAAGCTGATTTTAAAGAACAAGTATAAACTTTCAGACATAATATTATATGTCAAGTTTAAGTGTAATATACATTACTTCATAAACAAATATTTTTTCGGAAAGTGTTTCCTCATGCTTGGTGATACGGACTTTCTGGTATAATTATCTTAAAATATCTGTAGTTAATGATATTTTAAGAATTACAACTATAGCTTTTTGAGCGAAAATTCTCAATATTATGCAAGTTGTTGGGTAGGCCACTGCTTTGAAATTAACAACAACGTATATGTAAACCCGCTTTAGTGTACTTTCAGCATCCATCTTGGCTAACTGCGTGCATAGTTCAAAAAACCATAAAAGTCTATCAAGAAAATGCAGAAGAAAACGCTGCCGTGGGGGAAAAAATGCAAGCAATTTATTTAAACAATCACTTTTATCATTCATCATGACATTGCAAGATATTAAATTTTGTGCTCTAATTTTTATTAATACAATTTTCTATTTCATACAAGAAAAGAAAAATTCCTCATATCGATAAGCTCTTTAGTAGAACCCTTTATTCCCAACTTCGCTTTGTAGTCCCTCCAAAGGCAATCGAAAGGCTTCCCTTAGCAGTTCAACAAAACAAGTAGCATTGTAACTGGTCCTCATTTTTTTTTTTTTTTGGTTCAGATCAACCACAAGCCCTTGTCTAAGACTATTGCAGTATTCTTCACCCAGTGGCTCGGCACGTACCCAGTCTTCAACCTCTCAAAATACGCACCCTGTAGCGGTAGTTCGTTTTGCCCAACGATTTATATAGAAGATAGACTTTTGTGAACAAAGATGCTTCCTCAATTCTTGTTTGTGTATAACGACATGGAAAAATGAAAATATTTGTAATTTTTGATTTTGATAAGGACCTAAATCCACCTTACACCTTTATCTTTAGAATGATATTTTCTAATGAGGTTTCCAATCTATTTTACTGTAAGTTTCAGAACTCTGTCTCATATAATTCACAAACAATTGTTAATTCCATCTTAAAATGAACAACACATCTACCTTTTTGTAATATATTTTTTTTGAATATATGAGTTTATTTATTGAAGAATAAGAAAATGCAAAAGCTTAAGAGCATACCCCAACATTACAATTCATTGAAGAGAAAATTGAATTTAGAATTATTCAATTATGACACTACAAAATATTCACCTAAGAGAGTTTGATGTTCCTAAATAGAAATGCTCTTTTATGAATTAGTTTCCTGATTCTAGCCAACCAAATTGGTATTTCAACAACCTTATTTTGAAAATATCCATGATTATATTTAGCCCATACACAATCGATATATGTTAAAAAAAATTTTAAGAAGTTTTGCAGCCAAATCTTTTCTCTTAATTGCTTCAATCATTCATTATAGTTTAGAATTTCAATTTTGACGTTATTACAAAGACATTGTTATGTTAGAATACTAAAAAAACAAGTGTGACCTACTTTCATATTAAGAACCATAAAAATTATAATATAGATTAATTTAAAGTAGCCATTAAAAAATTATTTCTATTGTAAGAAGTCTATCCCTACATATGAACCAATTAATGAAGTTATGTTTATTGATTTCTTCTTACCAAATCAAATCATACCATTTGATCTTAGAATTTACTTGGCACAATTTCTTGTATGTTTTTTTACAACAATAAGAAGGTTTGGAGAGCGTAAAAGTGAGAATTTTTCATAGTTTTAGAAGATCTCTCCAACTCCATGTCATATTTCCTTTGATATTAAGATATATAATTGAAGTTCTTCTATATTTAGTATTATGAATCCATTTACCTCATAAGGATGACCTTGGATAACTGATGAGATTCCAAAATGATCACCTAACAAAACCTTATTTCATACTTTAAGGTCTAGTAGCCCTAGTCTTCCTTTCATTTTAGGTGAACAAATATCTTGCCAAGTAACTTTATGAGTTTTATGGTCTTTTAAAATACTTAGCTAGAGAAAGTGCTTAATCTTCTTCCCAGTCTCATAAATGGTCTATTTTGGGAAAAGCTGCATATAGAAATAAGAAATAAATTTTCCAAGTACAATCGTTTGACATATCTTAGATGTCTCATTCCTTATCCATTAATTCTTGTTATGATTTTTTCTGTTAAAATCTTACAATGAGCATAAGTAAATCTTTTTGTAATAAAGGGAACACCAAGGTACCTAATAAGGAGATTTCCTTTATAGAATAGAGTGTGGTTTAGTATTAAAAGCTTTTCTTGTTTAGTAAGCTTTTAAAAAAGTATTTGACATTTTCTACGATTAAAATGTAAACCTATGAATGTTGCAAAGTCCTCCAAAAGCATCAGTGAAACATAACACTAAATTAACATCTCCATATGCAAATAAAAATAGGTTATCAACAAAACAAAGGTAAATGATTTTCTTCCTCTTGCAATGCCAATGATATTTAAAGGTAAAAGTTGAAGTAAGAGTTTTCTATATAATAATCCTATTAAAAATCTCCATAAAAAGGACAAATAAATCAGGGGACAAAGGATCTCCTTGCCTTAACTCATTGGTACCTTTAAAATAACTAATATGATCACCATTAAAGTTCATAGAGAATCTAGTAGGAGTAATCCATTGGCCAATCATATCAATCAAAATTTGAGGAGTTTGAATAGTTTGCAGGACACCTAATATTAGATCCCATTTAACCGTATCACAAGCTTTCAAGCGATCAATCTTAATGGTAACATGCTTACCTTTATCTCCTTTGTGATTGTTATGAATTAATTATTGACAAAGCATAACATTTTTAGAGATTTGATGACCTATTATAAAAGTAGTTTGGTTTTAGCTAACCACAATAAGAATAATGAGGCTTATTCTTTCCATAAGTAGTTTAGAGATTATTTTATATAAAACATTATAGCAAGTAATTGGTCGGAAATACTTCATGCAACTTGGATTGGAGGCTTTTAGAACTAGGCATAACAAAGTAACGTTAATAGCTTTCAGTAATTTTTTGGATGAGAAAAAGTCTAACACTACATCTTCTATGTTATAATTGACAATAGACCAAGCTTTCTAGTAAAATAGACTATTGTAGCCATTAGGATAGGGAGCTTTGAAATCATGAAATCCCTAAATAACTCTTACCACATTTAATCATTTAAAATTAGGTAAATTCAACAATTCATTCACATTGTCATGGAATAAGGAAGTATACCTTTTAGTAGAACTGCCAAGTACATTTTGATAATATGTAATGACAACTTTACACAAGACATCATTATAAAAAATTAGTAGATCCATCTTCTTGTACTAGGCGAGTGATTTTGTTTTGGGCTTTTCTATGCATTAAGCATGAAAAGAATATTTTGCTATTATTATCACCTTCTTTCAACCAAAGATTCCTCCATTTTTGTTTTAAAAGGATTACTTCATATTTACTCAATACAATTAGTTGCTCCGTTTTAAATCTTTCCTTAGAGTGTATATTTGTATGAAAGGGTTTAAGTTATAGATTAAGTTAAATCTGCTGTAATTGTTTTCTAGCAACTTTACCTTTTAATGCAAATCACCAAATTAAGCAAAATTAAGATTTCTAAGTTGCACCTTTAGTGCCTTTAGCTTCCTTATGACTTTAAACATTTTGGTACCATTGATTTCTTGTCACTAAATGGAATTAATAGTATCCATAAAATTAAGATTATTTATTCAAAAATTAAAGAATTTGAAAAGCGCTTTCTTCCTTTTGTGAGTGGTATCTAACTTAACTAAGGAAGGGGAATGATTCAATATTAAGGGAGGTAGGAACTCAACCAAAGATTTCTAAGTTATTAGTGCCTTTAGCTTCCTTATAACTTTGAACATTTTAGTACTACTAACTTCTTGTTACTAAATAAAATTAACAGTATCCATAAAATCAAGATCATTTGTCCAAAAATTAAAAAATTTGAAAGGAGCTTTCTTTCTTTTGTGAGTGGTATCAACTTAATTGAGCAAAGAGAATGATCCAATACCAAGGAAGGTAAAAACTCAATTGTAAATTTATGAAATTCAAGAATCCCTTCTACATTTATTAATGCTCTATCAGTCTTGCTAGCTTTGAGATTTTAGGTTGAGTTTTTATTAAACTAAGTGAAAAAAGAACCAATAAAAGAGGGTTCCACTAATCTTAGTTTCCCAATTATATCATTTAGATCCTCCATGCCCCTCATCCATCTAGCATTTAGACTGATGCATTCATTTACATGCCGAATTTCATTAAAATCACCCACTAGTAGCCATGAAATATTTCCAAGATTTTGGGAAGAGAAAAACTTAATATTTGCTTATAACTCCTTATGTTTATATTCCAAGTTGCTTGTATAAATAGTAGATAGAAATAAAGATGGAAAATTAAACTTATTGATGTGGCAATGAATAGCTTGTGTTGAAGTTCATTGAATTGAAAGTTGTAACTTAGACAATTTCCATCAAATCCATATTCTTCCATCAGTGGAATGCAAGTAAGTATGAGAGTAATTTTAACTAGTAAACAAGTTTTAATGAAAAAATTTGCATTTTCTTTTTTTACTCTATGCTTTATTAAAATGATAGCATATGGAGTTTGAGATAGTACAAAATTAACAACTTCTTTTTGTTTGGGGCATTTATTAAGGCCATTCACATTCCAAGATAAGATATTCATTGATCTAGAGATTTTTTTCCCTTTTCCACCATATCAATGTTATTAAGAAGATTCAAAAGCTCATTATAAGTGGTCTGATTGTCATTAGCAATCCGAGCAAACTTCTTTTTTGAGATAATTACACAATCATTATCCTTTTTCTTTTCATGAGTTTTCTTTTTAGTAGTGATAGGAATAAATTTATAGTTTGTATCAAGGTTATTTCCTTGAGGGGTAGAAGAAGCAACACTTGGCTTAATTGTAGTAGCCTAAGCAATACAATTTTCATTAATTACATGAGTATTGACTTAATTCATTACAATTGTAAGTTGGACTTGAACATCTTTTTTTTTTATTTACTTGTGGTATTGGTACTTGGGAAGGGCCCATACTTTTTTAGGAATCCATTAGTTTTTTTTTAATAGTTTAATCCTTATGACCAAATCAATTACATTTCTTACATCTAAAAGGGATCCAACCATATTCTATAGTAATCTCAAACAATTTATTATTACCCATATTAACATCAAAATTTTGGAAATATTTACTATCAATATTCATTTGAATATAGACTTTGACATATGATAATTGAAGCTTTTGTTTAATAGCTTTGTTCATATATAGAGGTTTACCTAACACAATACTAACATGGCTCATACTGATCTTATTACATAATGCATGAAAAACATTAAACAATTTAACCTAAATGAGAAAAACTAACATTTTGTCATTCTCTAATATGATACAATGGTGACATTTTTTAAGAAACAAAGGTTTACCAACTAAAAAAATTCCTAACATGAGATTAGGTCACTAGAATATGAATTATGGTGGAGGAAAAGATGAATAAACAAGAACATTAAGAACCCTAGATTTGTGAAAGCTTCAATTGATTGAAATTTCCTAATGATTATCTTTACAGAGTCAATACAACTATATACCTATACAAGATTTACATTCTAAATTATTTACAAAACAAATCAAACAATTTTGGTAGGAAATCTTTCAACGACATTGGAGAGAAAATCGGAGGAGAGTGATGAAGGTGATCGTGGGTCCTAACCGGGTCATGAAGCAGGTCACGCAATCCTGTTAGGTTACGTGGTTCTACTAGGGTTTGTGTTGATGTGGCGTATGGTCTAACATGGCACTAATGTGGCACTGGTGGTGACATGTGGTAAGGACATGTCCGTTAACATCAACTATGTCCCATACTCCAATTTCATTACTTTTTCTAACTTCTGAATATTAGAAAACTGAAAGGAAAAAAAAAGCCATCCTCAGTAGTAGTAACATCTAGTAAGTTATCCTTACCCTATAACTTTTCAACAATTCTTTTTATTGCATAATATGAAGTACTAGCCTTCAAAAAGTAACTCATAAGACAATTAGCAAAATGACTTTTGCCTTCTTAATTGCAAGATTTAGGGAACACTTCGAGCCTCCACCAATTGATGGTGGTGAATGCTCTGGTGTTAGATTTTGGCTAGAGGGGTGCTAGTGGTGAGCCTAGGTTTAGGAGTTTTGGATTAAGTTGGTAGTGGTGTTGGCAATTTTTCTTCCAAGCTTATTAGTTTTCTCTAGTAACTTCTACCCTACCTTTTTGTAATTTAGTCTAAAGGAAGAAATGATCATTTGAATTTAGCATCCTAATCCATTGGTCCATAAATGATTGTGGATGGACCTATAGGTACAAACACATATCACCATAACAATAACTAATTTTTGGTGATGATGTTTTAGTTAAACCACTTTGTGTTTCAATTAGTGATATATAATACTCGATATTTTACCTAAAAAAAAAAATTCTTAAGATTACTAGAAACTTTGGACCAAATGGCCTACAAATGAGGTGCATATGATTCTATTGTAGGTTTCACTCATGTGATAATATTTCTAGACATGATTATGGAATGTTGCCTACAATTTGTTGTTCGATATAAAGCAAGCATCATTTATCAACAAAAATAAAAGGGGGAAATGTGTTAATAGTAACCAAAACATCTTGTCTTTTCCTTTTTCACACACGTGGGGCTTGTTGGATCAATAATATAATGGCATAAATTCTTGACAAGCCTATTTTGGCAACCTCCAACTTTGTGCATGAAAATTAAGAACTACATGCATATATTCAATGGAGCTAGAGAGGATGGAAAGAAATTACAAGTGATAATTTAAACTAATTAATTTAGAAACTTTCCCTATCTTTATTTATGAGATATGTGATACACTATTTCACTTATTAGTTAGTTTTCAAGCAAGAGTTTTTTTTCAAAAGGAAAAATGGTTGTATCTTGACAAATTTTATTAGTAATACTAAGATTAGATGTAATAACCAAATTTTGGATGAGTACATAAGGTATGATGTGAACTTAATGTTTTCAAAAACTTAGCTTATCATAGCTCAGATGAGACTTATATTGAAGAAAGACTTGACACAAAATTAAAAGTTACAAAGTGCAACATATAAGCTTAACCTTATGATGGCTTGTAGTTACCTAAATCCTATTGATTTACCATAGTGATTTGGCACTTATATCTACATCCACCATCTTCTTCCTTTAACTTAACCAGTTGAAGTCCACTTTACTCATTGATTATGAGAAAATGTTCTCCTAATCCTTCCAATTTCTCCTCAAGTAAATATTGCTCTTAATCCTTGGCTGACAAGCATGAGTAGTCCTAAACTTGGGTGCCAAGGGCTTACTTTTAAAGAGGCATCACCTTGTGAGTTTGATGCAGCTTTTACATCTTCAAGAGCTAGAATGGAGCAAATGAACTTTCTCGTGGTTCCTTTCCCTCCCAAAGAAAACGAAGAATAAATTATTTTAGCCTCCGATAAAGTTCCAAAATATTTTCAAGTGTATAAACCACAATTTAGTGATATATACAGGTTACCCGTAGCTTCTGGGCTAAACAACCTACAAATAAGTGGCTTATAATACTTTTGTAGGCTTTCGTTCTTGTGATAATATGCCTACACATGATTATGGAGAGTCAGCCTACAATTTTTTGTTTCGTATAAAGCAAGTAGCAAAGTTATGAAAAAGAAAGATGTTGAAAGCAGCCAAATCCTTTTCCCTTTAATTTTTCCTCATCAATGGGGAGATCATCGGATCATGACATAATGGTGCAAATTCTTGAACCAATTTGGCATCCTACAACTTTGGGCATGAAATTAAGAACTGCATGCTTGGAATCAATGAGGCAAGGGAGGTGGAAAGGGATTCTAAGTGAGCATCTAAGTATAGTAATTAAGAAGGTTTACCTATCTTTATTTATGAGATATACGATACACTATTTTACATATTAGTTAGCTTTCAACCAAGAGCTTCAATTTTTATATTTCTTTTAAGAAAAATGAGGAATGATATCCTAACAAATTTTATTAATAATAGTAGGATTGGGTGTAACACCTATATCTTGGATAGGTTTATAAAGCAAGGCATAAAGCAAACCTTTTCAAAATCCTGGCTTGTCAGAACTTACAGGAGACTCATATTGAAAAAAGACTTGAAGCAAAAGCCATTGAAACTAAAAGTTACAAAAGGCAATATATAGGCATAACTCTATGGTGGCTTGTAACTACCCAAACCCTATTAATATTTTCTGAATGCCGTCAAGCATCAGGATCTTCAATTTCCGTACTTGGCTTTGTAGTCATTCCAGAGTTGATCAACAGACTTCCCGAGCAGTTCATTAAAGTAATTAGCGTTATAACTATCTTTCAATTTCTTGTTCAAGTCCCCCACGAACCCGTCTTTGAGATTGTTGCAGTAGTCTAGAAAGCGAGCTGTAACATCGTACCCTTGGTCCCATCTATAACCTTGTCCAAACTTCACCCAGTTGCTTGGCGCACACCCTGCCTTCAACCTCACAAAATCAGCAATTCCTTCAATCAATCCTCCAGGAGCCTTGCCATTACCATTCCACTGCAATATGTTTGTCATTCCATGGAAAAGCACTCCCGTGACCTCTCTTTTCACATCACCGGAGTAGCCATTGATGTATCTTGCACCGACATGGATCTCGTTGTTGTTAGTATACTCAACTATATCTGTGTCATCGATAAACAAGCTCACATTCTGCACATTCTTTCTATCAGCAACGTTGTCTTGGTCGAAGAGACTCCAAATGTAATAGGTGACTCCACCCAATGTTTCTTTGCTATATTCGGATCCAATTTCCTTGTTGAAGCGAACTCCACCGGAAGTGTTCTTGGCAGTATTGGTAACCAAGAATTCAACTGCATGGATACCTTGAATGGTTGCTAGGGTTGCTAGGAAGGAGAGGAAATGAATGCCGCTAGCCATGTTTGTCTTGTGCTTTGCTTTTGGTTGGTTCTGCACAAGAAACGTGGTGGTGCTGCAAGGTTTATGTAGGGAGTAAGAGCACTTTGCAATTCCCATGTGGCCTCCCCATAATTACAATTAGCGAAGAAATGACACCATTTGATGAGGACAAGCAACTAATGCTACATGGTTTGATTTGAACAAGAATTGTGGATTGTTCTTTCATGTTCAGGAGCGTTTGATATTCCAATTCAGATGATGATGCTTTTTATGTTACAAATATTAAAAATAACACACTGATGGGTCAAGTTGACCACAACAAAGAAATAACGTTTTACGTGCCCTTTGTGGTTCTTGGACTAGCAGGTTGCCCTTAGCTTTGGCTTTTGCAGAGCTTGTATTCCTATTAGTGGCTTTTCATTAACTCTTAATCTTATAGTTATCTCCATGATCAACATTATACACTTTTGTCTCAGCCCTTCAACCAATTGATTAATTATAACTTGTAGGCTATCTCTCTTTTTCCACACAATATTCCTTTCTGTGGTTATGAAGCGCCACCCACATTTACTGTCTGTTCAATATGTTGAAAAATGACCCCCTAATATTACTTAATGGAGGATATGGGAGTGAAGGTCAACTTAAGGCTTACTTTTAAACAAGCATCAGTTCCTTTACCTCCAAACCATACAAGAATAAATCAATTTATCTAATCTAGTGACATTGGACATATCTTCATTGGCCAAAAAATTTGATTCTTAAATTATCTAGTGTAACTTTGATTTTCAAGGGACTTGGTATTTTCGTTTTCAAATTTTGGTAGCGACTGCTGCTTAGAAATGTTAGGAGATACTAATAAGAAGAATACACGCATAAATTTGGATAATTTTTCGTGATAAATTACTCTTCTCATCTGTGTTTTCCTATTGAAGTTCTTTGTTTTATTGAAAAACCATTTTAAACTCACATACGACTACCTTTTCCCACTCCAAATTATATAATGAAATAAATTTATCTATTATTTTTAAATATTAAAACAGAAGGTTATCACCAATATTATCCGCGACTTTTGTTGGAAAACATAACAAAATAGTATTGAATAGTGTTGGAAGTCGTATTGGAAAAGGACAGGATCGACATGGTTACAAGGTTTAGGGCGACACGCTAACGCATGCGTGGGACTCCATGACAACAAAAAGGATCCAAAATATTTTCAAGCGTAGAAACCACAATAGTGTTTTATATATTTATATGACGTAGTTCACGTAAAACTCAAAGTTGATAAAAAAAAAGAAAAAAGAAAAAAGAAAAAAGAAAAAAGAAAAAAGAAAAAAGAAAAGAAAAGAAAAGAAAACAAATCTCTTCTATTTCCAATGAAAATGTAAACTACTTATTTTTCCCTAAATAAGGGATGTATGCATTTCAGTGATATATACACTATTTAATCTGATCAAGGTGATACTTGTTTTGAGCAGTTTATTCTGAGAAATGGATCAAGTTAACATGAGCTTGAGAGAAAATATTGTTTGACGTGTATTATATTACGTCATAATTTGCCTTGCATCTTAAGCTTCTTCAATGATTTATATTTAAAATATTGTTTGAGAGAAAAAGAGTTCGGTTTTCAAATGCATGCATATGAATGATTCCATAATTTATAGATATTCTCTCTTGAATAGGCATATTCTATAATAGGCCTAGGTAGCTTAATCTTGTAGTCCTTATCATCAAGTAGTATATTTTATCTTTATTTTTTATTTTGTGAGCTAGTCAATATGGCCGTTTAGCTTAATCTAAGATCTAATTTCCTCTTTTCCTAAGCAGGGTGTTCTTGCAGTAATCCATTTTTCCTGTGAAATAAGATTTATAGTAGGAAGAATAAAGGTCCGATGATCATAAAACAATTCTCTTCTTACTTGAAATGTTGATAATAATAAGAGACGTTATCTATTCAATTGAAGAATGTCTACCTGTTCTAGGACAACACTTTTGGAAGGTCTTATACACGTGATGAGATATTGTCTTTTGTCAAGGCCCATATTAACTCGTTGCAAGATATTTGTCCTTTCTAGCATATTAGTTGATTATACAACTCATGAAGCTCATCTTTAGATGTCTTAAGTCTTAAGCTCTTGATTTCTTCTTTGATTTAGAATGTATACGTGGGTTTTCCAATATGATGTTGTATGTGGTAGACATTAGCGTTCCAGGTTTGTGGATAGAGTTCCCTCTCTCTTCCGAAAGAAATTTTTTAAAGTATGGACAGTAGAAAATACTTTTCAATTATATATGTTTTATAGGCTGTGGTATAGGATGTCCTCATTCTTTGGCTTTATCTAGACAGATCCATTTCGTGGAATTCCAAGTTAGCTAGATTTTGTTGTCCTTACTACAATACTTTTCAAACTTGTTTGCTATGATGGTCTCTTTCTATCAAACTTGCGCTCCTATGTTATCTATCAATCAAATGAGTAGTATACACAGAGACTAATTGTGTTAAATGCCTGATGAAGTCTTGCTTGGTGTCATGTTTTAATGCTTTTATTCTTTACACCAGAGAAGAAACAAGATTGTAATGATTTATTCAAAATTGTGTGTCTCATACTATATAAATTTCATTTTAGAAGTTTTTTAAAATAAAAACATATTTATCTCCTTACAAGCTTATCTTGCAAAAGAAATATGGATTTTCAAACATAATAACATATTCAAGTCCAAGCATAATATACTTTCACCCTTAAACAAATATTTTTTTTTGGAAAGTGTTAAAACAACATGTATTACTGATAACTCTATTTTTATAGAGTTAATTTACCTATTTTTAGGCAATAAATAATACAATGCTTATGAGAAAATATTTGAATTCCTCTTTATATACTTAAATTTGTCTTATTTTTGTAGAATAAGAAGACATAAAGAAAAAGAATAAGCATGGAGAACCTGATACTTATTATATGGCAAAATATAATCAGGATATCAAGATCAAGAAAATCAAGATGGGCTTGGGCTTTGGATGATTAGGTTTTCTAAATATTAGAAAACCTAGTCATGTTAGAAGTTTAAAGCCTAATTATTATAAGAGTTTAAGACCTAATTGTCTTTGGTATCCAAAACCTACTTCTACTAGGATAGGAAATAGGTTTAAACCTAAATCTCATTTAAGAGAAGAGAAGAGACAAAAATACAGGAGGAGAAAATTGAGCACAACTCAAGGTTTTCTTGAAAAGAAGACAAAAAGGATGACAAACTTCTTGTTCTTGGACTCAATATGCCTTCTTTAACTCCTATTATTGTTCTTCCCTACTATTTTTTTATATTTTAGTTTACTTTTGTTAGAGTTATGATGTAAGCTTAATTATGATGGTATGAATGTTATGATTATTATGTTTTGCAAGATATTTTATTTATATGAAGTTACATATTACTATGTTTAATTTTTTCGGTGAAAGGTCAAATTATATATTAACCGTAAAAAAATTTACAAGATTATTCGATTACAAAATATCATCATTTAAGGTCAAATATTGTACTTGGCAAATTCCAAAGCTCTTGTAAAAATTTATTACAATTTCTAAGCTTGACTCATCTAGTAGATGAAATCTTTCCTCTCATATCCTTCTTGATTTACGCAATAATGGTTGATTTATCTAGACTTGAATCGTTGAATTTTCTTCTATTCTTTTCTCTTCAAATGTGATACAATATGGCCTTAAAAGATATACTAAGCAAAGTAGCTGCAAAGTTCTTCCTCTTGACAGTTTTGATCATCTAACATATTTCAGCTTTCCAGTATTCAATTCTTTGAGTTAATCCATTTATGCCTAATAGCCTTCCAGATGTAGTTTGTGAACCTACATTTAAAAAATAAATGTTCTTGTGATTATTCTTCTTATTGGCAAAGGTTGCATTGTAGATCTACTAAACAGTTCCATTTAGTCACCCGATCTGCTGTGGATAGTTTGTCTTTCAAGGTGATCCAGCAAATAAAATTTTTCTTTGGTATTCCTTTTTTCCATACAAGTCTTGCCCATTCAGTATCTTCTCTGTTCTCTCTTAGTGCTACATAACTTTTGGTAATATTGTATCCTAAGCCCGTCACTGGTTGTGTGAGTTCACTTCTTACTTGTAAAATATTCCTAAAACTCTAACTTAGTGATCCTTTCATCTCAACTTCTAATACATTCCTTTCCTTCAAATTTTCTGTTATCATCCATTTAACCCATAAAGAGTTTGAGTTGGGTTGCACAAGAAACCATAAGAGCTTTCCAATTGTTGTCTTATTCTAAGTATAAATGTCTATCAAACCCAGTCCTTCAGAAATTTTAGGCCAATGTATTTAATGCTTTTAAGTGATTAGCTACCACTTAAATGATATGATTTACATGTTTGAGACCGACAGAAGATGATATGCAATTGTTTCTTGTAATGTATAACCATAAATTAAATATAGATAGACATATACCATATTATTTGTGTGGCTTTTAGTGTAAACTGGAAATGTTTATAGATCCTAATGTATTTGGTTTGTTTCAATTCACATATAGAAATATAGTGAATTAATAAACTAAGTAGGTTCATTATACCTGGACATAGGATAGTGAATAAATTAGAAAATTTCACCATCACATAGATATTATTCTTCTTGTAAGCATAAATAATCAATATTAATACTTAGTAATTATGGTAAAATTATATGCTCTAACATATTTCATATATTTAATTTTCTTAGATTTAGTTAATTAATCTATTATCTATCATTTGGATTTGTTAGATAAATTCTAAGAGTTATTTACCATTAGTAATTAGTTAATTTAGTATTCACTAATTTTTATAGGACGATACTTTTCTTCTCATTATATTACTTGTTCGACATGTTCACTTGCATCTAAAATTTACCGAACAATTATACATGATTTAAATCTTGTTATAATATTTTGTTAAAGATAAAAGGCATGCTCACCTCCTTATAAATAAATTGTAAAAAGGAAATATGGACTTTCTAGCATAATTATCTTAAAATATCTGTAGTTGACATTACTTTTGAGGATTCCAACTATAGTTTTTTGGTGAAAATTTTGAACATTATGTAGGTTGTTGTGTAGGCCTATGCTTTGAAGTTAATGACAAATATATATAAACATCCTTATAAATTAATTTTACAAAGGATATGGACTTTCTAGCATAATTATCTTACAATATCTCTAGTTGACATTACTTTTGAGGATTCCAACTACAGCTTTTTGTTGAAAATTCTGAATATTATGTAAATTGTTGTGTAGGCCTATGCTTTGAAGTTAATGAAAAATATATATAAACCTGCTTCATTGTACTCTCAGCATTGATCTTGTCTAATGCATGCATAGTTCGAATATACCAAAGCAAAAGCAATGCAAAAATAAAATAAAATAAAAAAGAGAAAAAGAAAAAAAGAAAAAAAAAACTATCAAGGAAATTCGGAAAGAAAGAAACGCTGCAGTAAGGAAAGAAATATAAGAAAAATTTATTTAAATAGTTCACTTTTATCATTCATCGTGACAATGCAAGATATTGAATTTTGTTCATATTGATAGGCTGTTAACTGGAACACTTTATTCCCAACTTCGCTTTGTAGTCACTCCAAAGCCAATCAACAGGCTTCCCAAGTAGTTCAACGAAATAAGTAACACCGTAGTTGGTCCTCATTTTAATGTTCAGATTAGAGACAAACCCATGTCTAAGACAATTGTAGTAGTACAGAAACGGAGCCGTGACATCGTGGCCGTGATCCCATTTATCACTTTCGCCCAGTGACTGCCCTCAACCTCACAAAACCAGCAATCCCTTCAATCAACCCCCCAAGATGTATCTTGTTGTCGCTAGCATACGCGACTCCACCCATGTCGCCTATAAATAAGCTTACCATCTGCACGTTCTTTCTGTCTGCACAGTTGTATTGCCGGAAGAATCTCCAGATGAAGTTCGTGGCGGAAATCAGTTTGTGCTTTGTGCATACTGATCGAAGCTCATTTCAAAGCCGATTCTCCTGAAATTGTTTGCGGCAGCGTTGCTGACGAGATATTGAACTGCATATTTGGTTTTGAATGGATGCTAGGAATGCTAGGAATACTAGGAAGGGGACGGAAAATATGTGATGGCCCATTGTACGGACCCTGTAGTGGTAGTTCGTTTTGCCTAACGATTTATATAGAAGGTGGACTTTGATGAACACAGATGCGTACTCTATTCTTGTTTGTGTATAACGACATCGACTTCAATCACTTCACATGGAAAAATGGAGACATTAATAATCCTTGATTTCAACAAGGACCTAAACCCACCTTCCAATCTATTTTGCTGTAAGTTTCAGAACTGAGCTCGCTTAACAATCTACAAATTTCATGGAAAAGTCCTTTTTTGTTGGAATGTCTCACATAATTCACAAACTACTGTGAATTCTATCTTAAAATGAACAACACGTCCACCTTTTTGTACATTAGTCTCGAGGAAGAAACGATCATTTCAATTTAGCATCATAATCCATGGGTCCAGAACTGATTTAGATGGACTTGTGGACACAAACACATTGCACCATAATAATCACCTATTCTTGGCGTTACCCACAGCTTTTGGGCTAAATGGCCTACAAATAAGCGGCTTATGATACGGTTCTATGGCTTCACTCTTGTGATAATATGCATTCACATGATTATTGAGAGTCACGTACAATTTTTTGTTTCATACAAAGTAAGCAGCAATTATAAAAAATAGTTACGAAAGAGAAAGATATTGAAAGCAATCAAATCCTTTTCCCTTTTCTCTTTCTACTCACTAGGGAGATCATTGGATCATAACATAATGGTGCAAATTTCCAAGAAACCTATTTGGGCAACCTCCAACGCTGTGCTTGAAAATTAAGAAGAGCATGCGAACATTCGACAGAGCTAAACAAACTCATAGAGAAGGTTTATCCATCTTTATTTATAAAATATGTTATACATTACTTCACATGTTAGTTAGCTTTTGACCAAGAGTTTCATTTTTATTTTATTTTTATTTTTTAAGAAAAAGATACAGTAGTTTAACAAATTTTATTAATAATAACAAAATATATTATATAGGATATACTACTTCACATATTAGTTAGCTTTACACAAAAAGCTTCATTTTTTTAATTTAAAAAAGGGATGATACATAACTTTATTAATAATAGCAAGATATGAGATATAAGCTACTTCATACATTAGCTAACTTTACACCAAGAGCTTCATTTTTTATTTTTTATTTTTAAAAATGAGAGATAATATCTTGACAAATTTTATTAATAATATTAAGATTAAACGTAATAACTATACTTTGATAGGTATATAAGGAAGGGCATAAGCCTAAGCTCCTAAAAAACTTAGCTTATTAGACCTCATATGAGACTCCTATTAAATAAAGACTTGAAGAACAAGCCATTGAAATTAAAAGTTATGTAAGACAACATATGGACTTAACTTTATAGTAGCTTATAACTACCTAAATCTTGTAGATATTTTTTGAATGCCGTTAGGGATCATGAGCTTCATTTTCCATACTTGGCTTTGTAATCATTCCAGACCTGATCAACAGACTTCCCAAGCAGTTCATTAAAGTAGTTAACATTATAAACACCTTTCAATTTCTTGTTCAAAACCGCCACGAACCCATATTTGAGACTGTTGCAGTAGTCTAGAAAGCGAGCTGTAACATCGTACCCTTCGTCCCATTTGTCACCTTGTCCAGGCTTCACCCAGTGGCCTGGTACATAACCTGCCTTCAACCTCACAAAATCAGCAATTCCTTCATTCAATTCTTGAGGAGCCTCGCCGTTACCTTTCCACTGCAATATGTGCGTCATTTCATGATAAAGCACTCCGGTGAGCTCTCTTTTCACATCACCAGAGTAGCCATTGATGTATCTCGCACCTACATGGATCTCGTTGTTGCTAGTAAACGAAACTACCACTATGTCATCAATAAACAAGCTTACTTTTTGCACATTCTTTCTGTCAGCAACGTTGTCTTGCTGGAAGAGACTCCAGATGTAATCCGTGGCGTACCTCAATGTTTGCCTGCTATATAAGGATCCAATTTTGTTGTTGAAGCGAACTCCACCGGACGTGTTACCGGCAGTGTTGGTAACCACGTAATCAACTGTATGGATTCCTTGACTTGTCGCCAGGGTTACTAGGATGCAGAGGAGATGAATGTGACTAGCCATGTTTTTCTTGCGCTTTTCTTTTGGTTGGTTTTGCACAAGAAATGTGGTGGTGCTGTGAGGTTTATATGGAGAGTCAGAGCACTCGGCAACGTGCCACATGGCCATTCCACTAATCACAATTAATGGACAGTGTTTGATGAGGACAAGCAACAAATGCTATGTGGTTTGATCTGGACAAAAGCTTTACGTGGAGTTGCAATCTAGCGCCCTCCATATATTTATTCTAATTTTTTCATGTTTAAGTATTTTTTATATTCTCACTCCAGTGGTGTTTTAATGTTACAAACATTAAAAATAACACATTAATGGGGGTCTAATTGAGACCTATGATCACAAATAGGAAAGAACGTGTTTCGTGCCCCTAGTGGTTCTTGGAATGGCAAGTTACCCTTAGGTTGATCTACGAGGCTTTTACTTCGATTCTATGGCATTCGTTGGCTTTTGCAAAGCTTGTATTCCTATCAGTGGCTTTCCATTAACTTTTCATCCCATAATTAGCTACATGATTCACATTATACATTTTTGTCTCAGCCCTTTAACTAATTGATTAATGATAACTTGGAGGCTATCTCTCTTTTTCGACGCAAGATTCCTTTACATGATTAATATGGTCTCCCACATTTACTATTTGATCATTACGTTGAAATATCACTCTTGATGTGACTGAATGGACGATATGCGAGTGAAGAAAGAAAAAAATACAAAAATAGAATGGGTGTAGGAATAAGATTGCGTAACGCCAACAACAACATGGGAGGGAATCGTGGACAATGGTGTAAAAAAATCGTGGCCGTTTAGTCGTTATCATCAAGTAGTAGTTTTTAACTTCATGAGTTAGTCAATATGGCCGTTTAGCTTAATCTAAAGCTTAATTTCCTTTTTTTTTTTTTACACAGGGTTTTGTTGCAGTAATTCCTTTTTTGTTTTGAAATAAGTTCTATAGTAGTAAGAATAGAGGTCCAATGATCATAAGCCAGTTCTCTTCTTGCTTGATCATAAGCCTACAAATAAGTGACCCATGATACTATTGTAGGTTTTCACTTTCGTGATAGGATGCCTAGACATGATTAAGGAGAGTTGCCTTCAATTTTTTTTTTCCATATAAAACTAGTAGCAATTATCAACAACAGTTACAAAATGAAAAGATATTGAAAGCAACCAATTTTTTTTTAAAGGGTGAAAGGTCAAGAATTAAATATTATTATAAAAGAATTATAGATTATTGAGTTACAAATATCATCATTTAGGCTCAAATATTGTAAATTGAAAAACTCTTGTAAGAATTTATTACAATTTACAAGTTTTACTCCTCTAATAGATGAAATATTTCCTTTCACGTTTCTTTTTAATTTTAACAATAATGATTGAACTTTCTAAACTTTTATTATTAAATCTTCTTTTATTTCTTTCCCTTCAAATGTGAGGGAGATAAGCAACCAAACCCTTTTCCCTTCTCTTTTTTAACTCACTAGGGAGATCATTGGATCAAAACATAATTAAGCAAATTTCAGACAAACCTATTTGGGCAATGTCCAACTTTGTTCACAAAAATTAAGTATTGCATGCATATATTCAATGGAGCTAAAGGGGGCGGATAAGTGATCAACTAAACACTTTAAATAAGAAGGTTTATCCTTCTTTATCCATCAAAGATGATCATCTAAGTATTGGGAGGAATTAAGGTTTGTAGAAAAACTCAAAACCTTGAGTATTTGATATTTTAAGCACTGCTCTAAATATACAAGGTTGTCAAATTTCTTCTACTTCGGCACCAGGAGCGTTGGCCCTTGTCACGGTGTTTGCCCTCATTTTCCCAATTCCTTCTCCATTTACCATTATTGAGCTCAGCTGCATGTACATATACCCTTTGCATGACTTCCAGGGAGCTTCTCCTTAACCAAACCAGCAAATCCCTACCTACTTTATTGATCTTTTGATACATATATCTTACTTCAAAAAGTTCTAGATTTAGCCCTTGAAAGAAGTTGCCAGAATGACTTTGGTTATTCACTTTAAAATCAGTATAGCTTTGTTTTCATCCATAAATAATAGCATGCATTTAAACTAGATCATCTTATTTCTTATTTCAATTCACAGATTCTTCAATGCGTGCATTTATTATTAGCTGTAGAGGCCAAATTCATAGTGAGAGCAAAAAAGTAATTTTATCCCTCCTAAGTTGCCTATAACCATGTATTTGAAAGTTCTAAGTGTCATATACTATCGGGTTACAGTAATTGAAAGGACAAAGAGTCGTCGCAAAAGGGATACTATGTTGCAACTCCTATGTTATCTTCAATGGATGTAAAGATTGATTTATCTTAAATCACTTAAAATCATGGTGTTTTTGTATTTATTATACATCCACATATATGCCTCAAGTTTGCAAATGATATTTATCTCCCAATACTGAATGATATAGAAAGATAGTTTGAGTTGGTCCCTAATGGTACTTAAGCTTTCATGAAACGTGGGATTGTGAATAAAGTTTGATAACTCATTTTGGTTTTGTAAGAGCTCATAGTTAACCCTTAGAAGCTAATTTGCTAAACTAAAACAATTTGTTTACACAGTCAAGTAAGTCTCTTCCATTTAGTTTCAAGGATATCATTTCTTTTCTCTTATTTCTTTACCCTAAAACGTACAAACTATAGCTACGTATTCTCAATTTTAGACAGACTAATGCTTCATATAGATTTCTTATAGCACTCACGTAGCCCTGTAGAGTTCATAGACGGATGTTTTTGTTATAAGTTGATTAGCTAACCAAACTAATCAATCATTTAAAAAAAATGGTAACTGCAACCAAAATCTCGTGAATTGTTGGCGTTAGATTAACTGCATTAAGAAACTGATAAGGCTAGTCAGCGTTATCTTATAGCTTTTCCTCGGAAAAAGGGTGAGAAGGTGACCTAACAACGATAATTTTCCAAACTGAGTGCCTAGGACTAATCACCAACCATGGTGATGGCCAACCTCTTAGGTCTCCGGCCAGCTATATAAATTCGAAGGTGGCCTTTGTTTCCACCATCCGAAGCCCAGAGAACTCTTTTACCATTCAGGACCACCTGAAGCTTTCAGCCATGGCTTCCAGGAAGTGGTTCGTCTTAGCTTTCTTCATCGTCGTCACCTTCTCCAGCGTCAACATCTGCTCGGCTGCTCGCCAGCTCTTGCAGACGACTACACCGGCCGCACCAACGCTGCCGGCGGTTCCCACTTTGCCTTCAATACCAACTATCCCGCAGCCAAATTTGCCTTCAATACCAAACTTGCCCCAGCCAACACTGCCGACCACTCAACCATCGCTGCCGAAGGCCACCTTGCCTCCACTTCCGACCATTCCCACCAACCCAACACTCCCAAAGGTGAACATCCCTCCACTTCCAGCCCTCCCTTCTTTCCCAACTCTTCCGACCATAATTCCTTCCATTCCATTCCTCTCGCCACCGCCTTCAACCAAAAGCCCTTGAGCCATGCCCATCTCATGCCACGCAGTAAGAAGAACAGATACCTATAATCGCATGGCGTAAATGGATCACATCTCTGTTTATTTTATATGATGTCTAGTATTTAGGTAAAACTTTATACGTTTCAGCCATAGTTGTCTACTTAATTGCCGTCAGAGCAACTTTCTTTTATCATTGTACGGAAATATGGTCTCATGGCGACATTTCCTTGTATTGTGTTGGATTGGATTTCTTGTGTTCTTATAGTTATATTTCTACGCATTTTTACTTTATTTTCTCTCGCTCAAGTTGTTTGAAACGTATCTTGTCAAGCACTCTTGCAGGGTGACAAACTTGTCAAGTCAAGGTCGAAATCAAAAAGCTTATCCATAATGATCAGTGGTACAAAACATGGGTAATAAATGGATTTCATTTCTTCTAAACCCAGTTCAAGGTTTTGGATGCATTTTTTTAACCTTACACTTCGAAAAAATTAGCAAAAGTTACTAAACATCAAAGAGAAATCTCACTTTTTAATAACAATTGCAACAATCTAATATATTAGAAACGAAAGGAATAAAAGAAGATTTATTGATTTTTCATCCCTTTTTTTCTTGTTATAAAATATTATTAATAAAAGCTCAAAACTAAACAAGAAGATACGGAGAATGATATATATGCATAATTAAAACACGAAATTTATAGGTGAAGAATCTAACATAAACTTTCACTGATGCTAATATAAAAACATGACTTTGAGATGCAAATAGCATAATATAATTTATGTAATGATTTTGTTTGTGTTAAACGATAGAACAATGTATAGCTTAGTTATAGAACAAAGTATTCAGCTTCTCAAGCTCTTCCTTCACGTTCATGTGGAATTTTATTTAAAAAGTTGTTTATGCTATATTTATATCCAAGCTTATCTCTAATAATAATAATAAAATTTGTCCAACCTTCTTTGACTATTTAGCTAATTCCCATGAAGGTGTACAATAAGAATGTCCATCCTTAATTAAACGAGGCAGCCAACTCTCTTTTCTTTGTCTTAGTCTTGACTCCTCTCCTTATGTGATGATCCATGTTGTGTAGTACATTTGATATTTAAAAGACTTCCTTTATTTTAATATCATTTTCTGCAATTGAACTGTTATCATCAGAATGTGTAACATATGTTTATGGTGCATTTGCGATTTTTCTATTTTGGTTTATATTCTATGGGTCTTTGTCTAAAATATTATGATGTCTCTAGAATTTATAAAATGGCAACATTTATCTTTTACTTTTTCGAAAGTAAAGTAACGTCCACATGGTTGTTTAAGTTCATGTGTTGGATGTGCTGCGCATCTATTATAAACATATCATCTTATATAAAACATTGAGTTCCTTTTTTTTTTCTTCTTTTTCTTGTAAGCAATGGTGGTGAAAGGATTTGTAGCTACTTGATGAGTTTGTCACTACGGGGTCAAGTTTTATACCATGCTCCATGTATTTTTCCATAGGTTTGACATTCATGTCAACTTGTGTTGTGAATATAACTAACCTAGACTAGGTCCTTTGAAAACAAAAATAAATAACTCCACTACTCAACTATTGACCCCAATTCTGTATACAAATGCTAGGTTGCCGATATACTTTTAACAAACTTAGGTTGTTTCTTTCGCTCTTACTATAGGCATATTACAACTACTAATTGTACAATGAACTAAAAGAAAAGATTTGATTGCAAAGTTTCTTAAACTTTCTTTCTTAACATGTCTCTATTGTATATGATTTGAACATAGTTATAAATATTTTCAAAATAAGATTATTGAAATACCAATTTATTGGCTAAAATAAAAAAAAGTATTTCATGAAAGAACATCTTTATTTAGAAACATTAAACTCTCTTATGTGAATACTTTATTGTGTCATAACTGGATAATTTTAAATTTATTTTCTCTTAAATAAATTGTAATATTGAAGTATGTCTCTAAGCTTTTATATTCTCTTATTCTTCAATAAATAAACTTATATATTTGTCAAAAATAAATAAATTATACAATGGGAGGTAGCCCATTGCCTCTTATATCCCCCCACTGCCCCTGGGTTCCTAAAAATGGCGTAGAATTCCAGCACACCTAATTGGCTGACAAGCACGAGCATTCCCAAACTTGGGCGCTGAAGGCTTACTTTTAAAGAGACATCACCCTTACGACTTTGATGCAACTTTTACACGGATTTAGATCTTCAAGAGGTAGAATGAAGCAAGTGACTTTTATCGTGGTTCCTTGTCCTCCCAAAGCATGGAAAGAATAAATTTGCTTACCTAGTCTAATGGCATTGGACATATCCTTATTGGCTATAGAAAATTAGATTCTTGAATTTTCTAATGATCATTAGACATTTCTCCTTCTGCTTAAAATGTTGATAATGATAATAAGTGTTACCTATTTAGTTCAAGAATGTTTGCCCATTCCAGGATGTACAATTGTGTAGGTTGTATGTTGTATTCATAGTTCTAACATATTAAAGCGAGAAAGACCCATCAAGAAAATACAAAAGAAAACATTGTAGTAGGAAAGGTAATTCAAGAAATTTGTTTAGACAGGTCACTTTTATCACTCAATATGATGATGCAGGATACTAAATTTTGTTCATATTGATAAGCTCTTAATTAGAACCCTCAATTCACATACTTCGCTTTGTAGTCACTCCAAAGCTTATCGACAGGCTTCCCGAGCAGCTCAACAATATCGGTAGTGCTAAACTGGTCCTCATTTTCTTGTTTAAGTCAGCCTCAATTTACATACTTCGCTATGTAGTCACTCCAAAGCTCATCAACAGGCTTCCCGAGCAGCTCAACAATATGGGTAGTGCTAAACTGGTCCTCATTTTCTTGTGTAAGTCAGCCTCAATTTACATACTGCGCTTTGTAGTCACTCCAAAGCTCATCAACAGGCTTCCCGAGAAGCCCAACAATATAGGTAGTGCTGAACTAATCCTCATTTTCTTATTTAAGTCAGCCATAAAGCCATGTCAAAGTCTCTTGTAGTATCCAAAAACCGAGCCGTGACATCGTAGCCTTGATCCCATCAATCGCCATGCCCAGGCTTTACCCAGTGGCACGGCATGTACCCTGCCTTCAACCCCACAATATCTGCAATCCCTTCAATCAACCCTCCCGTAGTCATGTTGTTGCCATTCCACTGCCATACATGTATCGTTTCATGTTACAGCACTCCGTTGATTTCCCTCTTCAGATCCCCGATGGAGCCATTGATGTACCTTGCACTCAGATGGATCTCGTTTTCGCTAGCATACGCCACCCCATCCATGTCGTCGATATATAAGCTTAATTTCTGCGTGTTCTTTTTGCCTACACAGTTGTATTGGTAGTCTCCAAATGAAGTTCGCGGCGGAAATTAGTTTGCTCTTACTGTATACTGATCCAAGCTCATTTTGCCTATACTCAGTGGAGCTAGAGGGAGCAGAAAGGGATTATAAGTGGTTATCTAAACAAACTAATAGAGAAAGTTTATCCATCTTTATTTATGAAATATAGAATACACTACTTCACACATAAGTCAACTTTGGACCAAGTGCCTCATTTTCATTTTATTTTTTTAAGAAAGAGGAATAATATCTTGATAAATTTATTAATAATAGTAAAATAGGAGATATAGAATACACTACTTTACATATTAGTGAGATTTATACTAAGAACTTCATTTTTTACCTTTTTATTTTAAAAAATAGAGATGATATCTTGACAAATTTTATTAATAATATTAAGATTTAATATAATACCTGAATCTTGGATGGGTACATTAGGCAAGGCATAAACTTAACCACCTCAAAAACTTAGTTTGTCACACCTTACATGAGATTCATATTAAATGAAGACTTGAAGCACAAGCCATTGAAATTAAAAGTTACTAAAAGCAGCATGTAGGCTTAATTATATAGTAGCCTATGATTACCTAAACCTTATAGATGTTTTTTGAATGCCCTTAAGCATCATGAGCTTCATTTTCAATTCTTGGCTTTGTAGTCATACCAGACCTGATCAACAGACTTCCCAAGCAGTTCATTAAAGTAATTAGCATTATAACCACCTTTCAATTTCTTGTTCAAATCTGCCACGAACCCAGTTTTAAGACTGTTGCAGTAGTCTAGAAAGCGAGCAGTAACATCGTACCCTTTGTCCCATTTGTCACCTTGGCCGGGCTTCACCCAGTGGCTTGGTACATAACCTGCCTTCAACCTCACAAAATCAGCAATTCCTTCAATCAACCCTCGAGGAGCCTTGCCATTACCATTCCACTGCAATATGTGTGTCATTTCATGGAAAAGGGCTCCGGTGAGCTCTCTTTTCACATCACCAGAGTAGCCATTGATGTATCTTGCACCTACATGGATCTCGTTGTTGCTAGTAAACGAAACTACATCTATATCATCAATAACAAGCTTACGTTTTGCACATTCTTTCTGTCAGCAACGTTGTCTTGCTGGAAGAGACTCCAGATGTAATCCGTGGCGTAACTCAATGTTTGCCTGCTATATTCGGATCCAATTTTGTTGTTGAAGCGAACTCCACCGGAAGTGTTACCGGCAGTGTTGGTAACCACGTATTCAACTGCATGGATACCTTGAATTGTCGCTAGGGTTACCAGGACGGAGAGGAAATGAATGTTACTAGCCATGTTTCTCTTGTGCTTCTCTTTTGGTTGGTTTTGCACAATAAATGCGGTGGTGCTGTAAGGTTTATATAAAGAGTAAGAGCACTCCGTAACATGCCGCATGGCCATTCCACTAATTAGAGGACAGTGTTTGGCGAGGACAAGCACCTAATGCAACATGGTTCGATCTCGACAAAAACTTTACGTCGAGCTGCAATGTAGCTCTCCATACGTTTAGTGTTATATTTTCATGTTTAAGTATTTTTTATACTCTAATTCAAGTGACGTTTTAAATGTTACAAACATTAAAAGTAACACATTAATGGAGTCTACTTGAGACCTATGACCACAAAAAAGAAAGAACGTGTTACGTGCCCCTAGCGATTCTTGGCATGGCAAGTTATCCTTAGGTTGAACTACAAGCCTTTTACTGTGATTCTATTGCATTCATTGGCTTTTGCAAAGCTTGTATTCCTATTTGTGGCTTTTCATTAACTCTTAATCCCGTAATTAGCTCCATGATTAACATTATACATTTTTGTCTCAGCCCTTTAACTAATTGATTAATGATAACTTGTAGGCTATCTCTCTTTTTGCACACAGGATTCATTTACATGATTATCAATCGTCACCCATATTTACTGCCTGTTCATGACGTTGAAATATCACTCTTAATGTCACTGAATGGACTATATTTGTGTAGGAATAAGATTGCGTAACGCCAACAACATGAGCGGAAAGAGTAGACGATGGTTAAAAAAAATCGTAGGCCGTTTAGTCCTTTTCATCTAGTAGTAGTTTTTAACTTCATGAGCCATTCAATTTGGCCACTTAGCTAATCTATAGCTTAATTTCCTCTTTTCCTTCACAGGGTTTTCTTGCAGTAATTCCTATTTTCTTGTGAAATAAGATAAAGTTGTAAGAATAAAGGTCCAATGATCGTAAAGCCAATTCTCTTCTTACTTGATCATAGGCCTACAAATAAGTGACTCATGATGTAGGCCTTCAGTTTTGTGATGAGACGCCTAGACATGATTATGGAGAGTTTCCTACAATTTTTCTTTTCCCTTATAAAGCAAGTAGTAATTATCAACAACAATTACCAAAGGAAATTCAAAACCTTGAGTATTTGATGTCTTAAGCACTGCTTTAAATACAAACGGTTGTTAGATTCCTTGTACTTTGGCACCAGAAGAGTTGGCCCTTGTCACGGTTTCTGCCCTCATTTTCCCTATTCCTTGTCTCTATTTAACATTATCGAGCTCAGCTGCGTGTACATATACCCTTTGCATGACTTGCAGGGAGCTTCTCCTTAACCAAACCAGAGAATCCCTACCTACTTTATTGATCTTTTGATACACATATGTTATTTCAAAAAGTTCTAGATTTAGCCCACGAAAGAAGTAGCCAGAATGACTTTGGTGATTTATTTTAAAAGTAGTATAGCTGTGTTTTCATCCATACTGAATGCTAGCTCGTAGGTTTCATATATTATCAAGTAAGCCGTCGTAGTAATTAAAGGACAAAGAGTCATCACAAAAGGTAAACCATGTTACAACTCCTGCGCATATGAAAAACTTCGAATAATGATAAATTGTCATCTTCAGTGCATGCAAAAGTTGATTTATCACAAACCACTCAAAATCTTGTTGTTTTTCTATTTATTGTGTATTTGCACATATGCTTCAAGATTGCAAACGGCATTTATCTCCGAATACCGATTGATATAGAACCATAGTTTGAGTTGATCCCTAATGGGTACTTAAGCTTTGATGAAATAGGTTTCGGAACAAGTTTACTTCACACATTTGTGAGAGACGACTTGGTTTGCATTCAATCTGTTGGCCAATGAAGAATAAATTTTGAATCTCATGAAAGACATACCTCTCAAGGGATTGTGATTAAAAGTCTGATAACTCATTTTAGTTTTGTAAGAGCTCCTAGTTAACCATTAGAAGCTAATTTGCTAAACTAAAATAATTTGTTTACATAGTCAAGCAATTATCTTCCATTTAGTTTCAAGGGTGTCATTTCTTTTAATACAATCAAAGATTAAACAGATGACAATAACATTTTGGAGGAATTAAGAAAAAGCAGTCTAGACAATTTTGCTTCAATTAACAAAAGATTATAGGGTAGCATACACGCTAGAAATTCTGAAAGAAAAAATAAAATTAAAAAAACCTATCTTTTCTCTTATTTCTTCATCCTAAAATGTTCAAATTTTAGCTACGTATTCATAATCTTAGATAAACTAATCATTCATATATACTTCTTATGCCACTTACATAACCGTATAGGGTGCATATATAGTTATTTTTCTTGTAACCAAAACCAAAATCCCGTAAACTTTTGGCGTTAGATTAACTACATTAAGAAACTGACAAGGCTAGTCAGCTTTTTCTTGTAGGTTCCCTCAGAAAAAGGGTGAGGAGGTGACCCAACAACGGTAATTTTGCAAACTCGTTGTCTATGACTAATCACCAACGATGCTGATGGTCAAGCTCTTAGGCCTCTGGCTAGCTATATAAATCCGAAGATGGGCTTTGTTTCCACCATCCGAAGCCCAGAGAACTTTTTGGCCATTCAGGACCATCTGAACCTTCCAGCCATGGCCTCCAGCAAGTGGTTCGTCTTAACTTTCTTCATCGTCTTCACCTTCTCCAATGTCAGCACCTGCTGGGCGGCTCGCCAGCTTTTGCAGACGCCTGCACCAGCCACACCAACTCTGCCGGGGTTCCCACTTTGCCTTCAATACCAACTATCCCGCAGCCAAATCTGCCTTCAACACCAAACTTACCCCAGCCAACACTGCCGACCACTCAACCATCGCTGCCGAAGCCCGCCCTGCCTCCACTTCCGACCGTTCCCACCAACCCAGCACTTCAAAGGTGAACATCCCTCCACTTCCAACCCTCCCTTCTTTCCCAACTCTTCCGACCACAATTCCTTCCATTCCATTCCTCTCACCACCGCCTTCAAGCAAGAGCCCTTGAGCGATGCCATCTCATGCCACGCAGTGCGCAGAACAGATACCTATAATCGCATGCCGCAAATGGATCACTTCCCCGTTTATTTTATATGATGTTCAGTATTTAGGTAAAACTTTATACGTTTCAGCCATAGTTGTCTACTTGATTGCTGTCAGAGACACTTTCTTTTGTCATTGTACGGAGATATAGTCTCAAGGCTACATTTCCTTATATTGGATTGGATTGGATTTGGATTGGATTGCTTGTGTTCTTATAGATATATTTCCACGTACTTTTACTTTATTTTTCCCCGTTCAAGTTGTTCAAGACATATCTTGCCGAGCACTCTTGCAGCGTTACAAACGTTTTAAGTCAAGATCGAAATCAAAGAACTTACCCATAATTATCAAGGATACGAAACATGGGTGATAAATGTTGATGATTTCTTACAAACCCAATTCATGGGTTTGAATGCATTTTCTTAACCTTAAACTTTGAAAAATTTAGAAGAAGTTACAAAACATACAGGATAAATCTCATTTTTTTAATAACAATTGCGACAATTAGTATCTTTAGAATGAAAAGGTAAAAGAAGCTCAATGACTTTTCTCTTGCGTTTTTTTTTTTTTTTTTATCCTCTTGTCCTGTTTTATTAATTTACTGTAAAAACTTATTAACAAAAGTTTGAAACTAAACAAGAAGATAAATAGAATCACATATACGCATAATTAAAACATGAAATTTAAATTTGAAGAGTCTAACATAAAGTTTCACTGATGTTAATGTAAAAGCATGACTTTGAGATTCAAATAACATAATATAATTTGAATAATATTTTTTTTTGTTTTAAACTATATAACAAAGTATTCACCTTATCAAGCTCTTCTTTCACATTCATGTGGAATTTTGTTTAAAAAGTTGTTTATGCTATATTTTTATCCAAGCTTATCTCCAATAATAATAATAATGAATTGTCCAACCTTGTTGAAGACCAAAGGCTTATATAGTTAAAGAAGGTTGGCAATTTTTTTTCTTCAACATTCCCTTACATATTAAATATACTTGGGCACAATGTTAAATAGAGTAAAAAATTTTCTCATTCATATGAAATATGTTTAATAGGTATAAAGTTAAATAAGAGTTGAAATACGTTAACTTAAATTCTGATATTATATTAAAAAAAATTTAATTCAATTTAAAAACTATTTCATAAGTTGTATAATAATTTTTATATCTTAATATATTTAAAGATTATCTTTATTTCATATGGAATTTGCATTCTCACCATTTACAACTAATTCAATAAATAAAAAATGTCCATGTAAGATTGAGATATAACGTATTCTCTGTGATAGTATTTACGAAATTCATAATTAATCTGTAATTGAAAAGAGTATTAAAATAGTTTATGTTACTTACTATCTTTAAAAAAATTATGACATCTCCATGACGCACTTCCAATGGAGAATCCTATCGCTCCATTAGCACTTTTGGGTACTCTGCATGACCTTGACCAAAGAGCCTGCATGCGTTTTCGCAGTTCCGGGGAGTCCGGGAATGGACCAAGTTCAATGTACCGCAACTGTGATAGATTACTTTTCAAACATGTCCCGCAGCCCCCTCCGCTTTGACTCAAAGTCGTAAATCACGCCTCTTGAGAAACTTCGACTCCTTTTCCCTTTTAAAACCCAGGGTCTTCCGTTTCCTACCGAAATTATAACATCTCCAATGGAGAATCTTAAACCTCCAATAGCAATTCGAGTACTGTGCGTGACCTTAACCAAAGATCCTGCATGTGTTTTTTGCAGTTCGAGGAGTACGAGAAAGGACCAGATTCAATGTACCCGTAAATGTTACTTTTCAAACTTGTCCCAGAGTACACCCCGCTTTCACTGAAAGTCCTGAGTGATGTCTCTTGAGAAACTTCAACTCCTTCCCCTTCTTAAACCCTGCAGTCTTGCGTTTCCAACCACAAATGGCTTTCTCGGAGTTCCGGCCACTGGACGAGAAGTCCCTGGTCGAGTACATAAAGGCCGTCCCTGCCCTCTCCTCCAGGCTTGGGGGCAACCTTGACGACCTCAAGATCAAGGAGGTCGGAGATGGCAACATGAATTTCGTCTACATCGTTGTTGCCCCGGCCGGTTCTTTCGTCATCAAGCAGGTTCCAATTCTGCCAAAAATTTTATTTTATTTTATTTTATTTTATTTTATTTATGTTTTGGGTTTGTTATGCAATAGAATCTAATTGTATGATGGTAGATTTTGTGCGCGCTTTCAGGCATGGTTTTTGATTGTTGGACCTGGGTGTTTGTTTGTTGCCTTTCATTTTTCTTATCCTGGTATTGGGAATGGGTTTATTGAATATTACGATTTGAAAAACAGAACCAAAAGGAATTTTGTTCATCAACTCACACATCCTGGGCCCTAGGTGATCCACATTTCTGAGTCATCAAATGATGTATCAAGCTCGTTTGCTAGTAACATTTGTGGTGTTGTTGTGTTCAGATGTGGTGAAACCTATCCATCTGCTACTGTCTAATGCTTGGTTATTTAATCCTTCAGGCTCTCCCATACATTCGTTGTATAGGGGAATCCTGGCCTATTACGAAAGAACGGGCATATTTTGAGGCGGTGGCACTAAGAGAGAATCGTCGGTTGAGTCCTGAGCATGTGCCTGAAGTTTATCATTTTGATCGCACGATGTCTTTGATTGGTATGCGTTACTTGGAGCCTCCACATATTATCCTGAGAAAAGGGTTGATTGCCGGGATTGAGTACCCCTTGCTGGCAGAGCACATCTCAGATTACATGGCAAGGACTCTTTATTATACATCCCTCCTTTATCGTTCCACCACAGAGCATAAACGTGCTGGTATGCAAAGATCCATGTTGTGTAGTACCTTTGGTATTTCAAAGACTTCTCTGTTTCAATCCGATATTCTACAATTGAAGTGTTGTCCTCAGAATGTGTAACACATGTTTATGGTGGATTTGTGATTTTCTATTTTGGTTTATCTACTTTGTGGGTCTTTTTTAAAAAGATTATGGTGTCTCTAGGATATATAAAATGGAAACTTGGCCTCTTTTTACTTCTTGGAAGGTAACGTTCACATGGTTGTTTAAGTTGACAATGTTGGATGTGCTGTCCATCTATGTATTTAAACGTGAATCCCATCAAACAGGTTGAATTGAGATTGATTTGGTGGGACTTGTCTTGTACGCTCTTCTTGATTTTGTGTCGGTTTGTAAGATCAAGTTGTCAGGGCTAGGCTGAAATTTAGTTCGTTTAAGCGATGAAAACTTGTGTTGAGCTATTTAAATTTTTCCTGCTTGCCTTTAGTATAAATTTCCTTTTGTCAGAGTTCATAATTTGGACCTGGTGAGTGTATTCAGGGCATGCTTTTCTAGCACGATAAGGTTGCTTTTTTTTTTGGTTCTCTAATAGTAACAGTATTGCATATTTACATGGTCCATTGGTTGTATTCTAACTCATGCTTGCTATATGCAGTTGCTGAATTTTGTGGGAACGTAGACTTATGCAGGCACACTGGGCAGGTTGTTTTTTCTGACCCTTACAAGGTTTCTCAATATAACCATTGGACTTCCCCTTACCTTGATCGTGATGCTGAGGCTGTACGGGAGGATGATATTTTGAAGCTTGAAGTTGCTGAGTTGAAATCCAAGTATTGTACCTTCTTTGTTGTTATTTTATTTCTGTAAACTGTTGCAATATTGTTTGCAGTGTCTTTTAGATATAAATATTTAAGAGTGCTTTTCCTGTAGGTTTTGCGAAAGATCCCAGGCTCTTATACATGGAGATCTCCACTCTGGTTCTGTTATGGTCACTCATGAGTCAACTCAAGTTCTAGATACAGAATTCGCATTTTATGGACCTATGGGTTTTGACATAGGAGCATTTCTGGGAAACTTGATATTGGCTTTTTTTGCACAAGATGGACATGGTGATCAAATAAATGACAGAAAAGTACGTCCTGATTTGATAATTGCCTCTCTTTATTTTCAAGCTTGTTGTTGTTTGACTCCAATTGTTTTGCCTTAAGATATTTGTTGGTGTAATGGCTAATTTTAGTATAGTAATTTCCATGTATGATAATTACTTTCAACAAATTTTCTGTGCCTGATTTGACTTTGAAATTTTGTAGAAGATTTAGCATTGGCCTCCGTAAATACTGGATAGAGAGGAGGATATTTGGGAGCATGGAAAGAAATGCTTTTAATCGGGGACACCCCTTTCTTCTTTGACCAATACATCCATGATCCCCTGCATTCCAAAGGGCACTCTGAAGAGATTGCAATCAGAACTAATATTAACATTACGAAGCAATCATAAAATGTTAAATATTATCCATCAAAAGTATTGTTCCATAGAATGAAGTCTGAGATTTAGTAGCTTTCATGTCAACAACGGGAGTTATTTCAGTACAAGTGTTTGTTGTTCTAGTCTCTGGCCTTGAGGAGATGAATTGTTGGTTTTCTAGTTGAAGGTGACAAACTGATCAGATGAATTAGCTCATGCAGGAAAATTGCTGAAGTACAAATACATTTAATCCAATAGTAGTGAAGACAAATAACTTGAGCTGACCGTTTTACAATCAAAGATTGTGTGCAGAACTTACCATCATCAGTGGGCTCTCGGAAAGAGATCGGCCTCATCCTTGTGATGATTTGACTCTTATTCTGCACTCTCTTCTTTTTTTGTTGAAGTTCTTTGCAGTTAACCATTTCCATGAAACCATGCATTTGCAGTTTCCTTTTGTGGAAAGCATGATTAATAGCTTGGTTGGAGGTCTCTGCTTTTGCTTCTGATTCTTAATTTATTATTGGGTCAACTCTGATGGTTGCATATTTTGCAGACATATAAGGAGTGGCTTTTGAGGACCATTGAGGCCACTTGGAATCTTTTCCACAAGAAATTCATTGGACTCTGGGACAAGCACAAGGATGGTTCTGGTGAGGCATATCTTCCTGAAATATATAACAATCCTGAGATTCATCAGCTCGTGCAAAAGAAATTTATGGAAGATTTGTTCCATGATACTCTCGGATTTGGTGCTGCTAAAATGATAAGGTAATGAAAGAGATTGCAGGTTCTTATGTTCACTATTTCTATTCGTATCAGTATGTGAAATGTTGATTTTTCATTCTTCTGACTGCTCTTGACGTTTAAATCGTAGTGTGCTCACTTTTCAGAATTTGCCAATAAAAGTGTTGGTTCTGTGCATCTCGTGCAGACCTTAAATGTGAATAACTCAGATTTTCTACTGTATTTAACTGATATTCGTTAAATCAAATTTTCATATAATGAATTGGTTTGAGCTTTTCAAGCAATGAGACGTCTTTTTACTCACGGAGATATTTCTCATTTTGAAAAAAGAAAAAAACGCTAATAACCTGCTGAGTTGATCTGTTATTCCTATGTAGTTTCTAGATGTCTGACCATTAGAAAAAAAAAATGATTAAACTGCCAAAAATCCTCCTTTCAGCAGTTCAATCATATGCTGGCATTCATATTTTGCGTGTGGACAGTTCTGCTACCATTTATCCTTTTGTACTATTCAGTGATATTCTCGACATCTTTTGATTGACAGGAGAATTGTTGGTGTGGCACATGTTGAGGATTTTGAATCAATCAGTGATGCTAGCAGACGAGCAGAGTGTGAACGCCGGGCACTTGAACTGGCAAAGTTGCTGCTTAAGGAAAGGAGACAGTTTCACACTATTACTGAAGTCGTTTCAGCTGTTCAAAAACTCTAGTCGTAACAAATATTGAAGTTTTTGTAGATGGACACTCACAAGAGGATATTGGCTGAGTATTTGTCTGTCGAATCCCTGAAAGCCTTATTAAATTGAGTAGTAGTAAGCCTAATTTTATTAGAGAGTACAAAATAACAGGACACATTATATGGTGTTCTGTAAACTACAGGATAAATGTGTTTGTGATTTTACTGGTTTAGATTGCGTAAATAAAACAGAGCCATGAACGCAGATAGTGGCATGTGATGATGCTTCATCTTCTTTGTTTGTATTCATCATCATCATCATCGTTTCAGTCCAAGAAGCTCTTAGCTAGATACTTAATCTAGTTTTTTTTCCATACGTGGCCTTGTATTTCGTCCAGAGAAGTTAGCACTGTAACTACTCTCCATTTTGCTGTTCAGCTTGGCCAGAAATCCATTTCCAACGCAATCTGCAAAAGTGAACATCGTATACCTGATCCCATCTCTAGCCATCACTAGGCTGCATGCAGTGGCCAGGTACGTTTCCTGACTTCGACCTCACAAAATCTGCAATTCCTTCCATTAATCCAACATAAGCCTGCTGATTTTGCCTCCACTGCCGTATATGCGCCGTTTCGTGAAAAAGAACTCCGGTGATCTCTCTTCTTATGTCGCCGGTGTAGCTTCCTACCTTTCCAGCGCTCAGATGAATGCTTCAGTTGATATAGCATATGCGAGTTCATCCATGTCTTCGATGAACAAGTTCACTTTTGATACGTTCTTTCTGTCTGCATTGGTGAATTGCCGGAATATCTTTCATGTGAAATCCGTCGCCTTCTACAGAGTCTGCTTGCTGTATTTAGAGCCAATTTGCTTGCTGAAGCGAGCCCCGCCCGTTGTGTATGCAGCGGTGTTGATGACGACGTAGTCAACTGCTTGGATCCCTTGAACGGCGACTAGAGTCACAAAAAGTGACGAAAAATTTGAGATGAACTGTGGCTTCTCAGAGTAAATTTTCTTTATCTTTTGATCGGTTGTACTGAAGAAAAGAGGCTACGCTCCACGGTTTATATGGAGAACTTGATCTTAGATAGCAACTTACACGGTGGTTCCCCAACTGGCCGGTTAAAGTTAGGTTGAACTACGAGCCTTTTAATACGACTCTGCAGCATTCGTAGGCTTTTGCAAAGCTTCAATTCCTATTAGTGTCTTTTCATTGACTCTTAATCCCGTAATTGGTTCCATAGTTTAACATTTTACTTTTTTGTCTTAGGTTTTTAACTAATTGATTAATGATAATTTGTAGGCTATCCCTATTTCCGAACAAGATTCATTTACATGGTTATCAAGGGTCACCCACATTTCCTGTCGCTTCAAATGATGAAGTATGACCTCTAATGTAACTGAATGGATGATATGCCAGTGAACACATTGAGTGAAAAAAAGAAAAAGAAAAAATCAGAGTGGTTGTAGGAATAAGATTTCGTGACACTAACAACATGGGAGAAAATCATGGACATTGGGGGAAAAAAATTGCAATTTGATGCTTTCATTAACATATCATCTTATATAAACATTGAGTTCTTTTTTCTTTCTTCAATTAAATAAGTGATGAAGGAGAAGAGGTTTGGATAGAGAATCTTAAGGTCAGAAGTTAATAACTTTAGTACTCAACTATTGACCCTGATTCTATATATGAACGCTAATTTACTGAAATAATTTCAACCAATTTAGTTTGTTTCTTTCACTCCTTCCGCTGAAGGCATATTAGATCTACTATTTATACAACTGCTGAAGGTAGCCCATTCCCTCTTATATCCCCTCCCTGGACCTGTAGGTTCCCTACGGCGAATTTCCAGCACACCTAATTGGCTGACAAGGATGAGCAGTCCCAAACTAGGGCGCCGACAAACAGGCTTAAGGCCTAGTTTTAAGGAGGCAGCTTTTACATGGATGTAGGACTTCCAGAGCTAGAATGGAGCAACTGCACTTTCTTGTGGTTCCTTTCCGTCCCAAAGCATAGAAAGAATAAATTAGTTTATCTAGTCTTATGGCATTGGACTTATCCTTATTGTCTATAGAAAATTAGATTCTTAAACTATATAATGTAACTCTCATTTTATAGGGATTCGAAACTTTCTAGTAATCACAAGGCAGTTCTCTTTTTACTTCATGATAATAGATGTTTTCCCATTACACTTACGGCATTTCAATTATGCATTGTGAGATGTTGGGTTTTGTGAAGACTAAAATTAACTCATCTTAAGAAATTTGTCTTTTCAAGCATTTTTTTTTTCTTTTGGGTTAGATAAATGGGGGTGTAGGGAGTTAAGTGTTAAACCTAAGATCTCTTAGTCTCAAGCAGCTAATTAAGCCACATGCTTGCTAACCTTTCAAACATTTAGTTGATTATACAACTCATGGATCTCATCTTTAGATGTCTTTAGTCTTAATCTCTTGATTGGTTCTTTGATTTAGAATGTATTTAGTGGGTTTTCAAATATAATGATGCTATTGTACGTGGTAGGCAATAGCGCTCTAAACTTGCGGATAGAATTCCTCCTCACTTGTGAATAAATTGTTTAAATTATGGAAAATATAAAATACCTATCTATTATTCATAGGTTAAATATATCATTTGCTCATACTTAGGCTTTATACAAATAGATACATTTCATAGAGGACCACGTCAGTTGGATATGTTGTCCGGACCGCAATACTTTCCAAACTTAGTTGCTATGGTGGTCACTTTCCTTTCAATTTGAACTCCCGTGTTTATCTGTCAATAGAATATACTACAATAGTCCTTGGGTTGTAAATATGGCAGGGGGATTAAAGCTTGAAAATATTGCAAAGCTTGATGAAGATTTTGGGTTATTAAAAAAAAAATACTGCAATACATAGAAGCTAAATGCATGATGAATTATTGCTTCATGTCATTTTATACTTCTTGTTTTTTTTAGTTAAAAAGTAAATTTGCATTAATAAAAAATAGTGTGCAAAAGTATAGGGGCCATATCCTATCATTACAAAATTATGAAAACTACAAAAAAAATAGAAGTTAAAAATTTCCAAATCTCACTCAAAATAGTTTTATATTTCTATACTAGAGAAATAAACTAGATTGTAATGATTTATTCAAAATGGTGTATGTCTCATACTATATAAATCCATTTTGAGTATTCTTTTTAAAATAAAAAACATATTTATCTCCTTATAAGCTTATCCAAAAAAAGAAATATAAACCTACTAACTCAATATTGTATTTCAAGCCGTGTGATATGGTTTCGCTCATAGGAAATACTTTTTTGCAAAATGTTTCCTCATGCTTGGTGCCAAGAGTTTTAAAAATAGCCTATATTCCATATTATTTAAAACTTGTTATAATATCTTCTTTAAGATAAAAGATTATTTACCTCCTTATAAATCAGTTTTCAGAAGGAAATATGGACTTTCTAGCATACTTATCTTAAAATATCTATAGTTTACAATACTTTTGATGATTTCAACCATAGTTTTTTGGGCGAAAATTCTGTTGAGCAGGTCACTCCATTATACAACTCTTTGAACTTAACGGCAATGTATATACAAACCTTTTCAGTGGAATCTCGTAAATATTAACCAGTATTTTGAAAGTAACAACTTCAGAATTTGTAATCTCAACGTTTATTTTGTCTAAGCTGTATGCATAGTTCGAACATAGAAAGCAAGAAACACACATCAAGGAAATACAGAAAGAAACACAGTAGTAGGAAAGGTAATACAAGAAAATTTATTTAATTGGTACACTTTTTTCACGCAATATGATGATGCAGGATATTAAATTTTTTTCATCTTGATAAGCACTTAATTAGAACCCTCAATCCCATACTTCGTCTTGTAATGACTCCAAAGCTGATCAACAGGCTTTCCGAGGAGCTCGACAAAATAAATTGCACTGTAACTGGTCCTCATTTTCTTGTTCAAATCAGCTACGAACCCATTTTTGAGACCGTTGCAGTAGTCCAAAAACCGAGCGGTAACGTCGTAGCCTTGGTCCCATCTATCACCTTGTCCGGGTTTCACCCAGTGTCCCGGCACGTAGTCCGCCTTCAACCTCGCGAAATCAGCGATTCCTTCAATCAGTCCACTGGGAGCCTGCCCGTTGCCATCCCACTGCCATATGTGTGCCATTTCATGATGAAGCACGCCGTTGAAATCCCACTTGATGTCCGCCGTGATGCCATTGATATAGTTCGCACTTGCGTGAATTTCATTGTTGATTGTGTACGCGATCCCGTCAACGTTGTCGATGAAGAGGGTCACACGATCAACGCACTTTCTGTCGGCCTCGCTGCTTTGTTGAAAGATGTTCCAGATGAAGTTGCTGGCGGCGTCCATTCTTTCCTTGGTGTAGTTAGCGCCCAGCTCGTTGTTGAAGCGGATGCCGCCCAGAGTTGTTTCGGCCTGGTTTGTGACAATGTACTCCACTGCTTGGACACCATGCTGGGCGGCTAGGACTACAACTAAGGTGAGGAAGAAACGAAGAGAATTCATGGTTTCTGTGGCTTTGTTTTCAGGCTTATGAGCTGCTTTGAAGTGCGTTCTCGCTCCAGTGTTTATACACAGTTGGCCTTTCGCTCCGCAGTAAGAGTCACGTAACTAAAGGGAAATCTTGTAGAGTTACTTTGTCGGCCTAGGACTAGATAATGTGAACCCCATTCAAAACAAATGATCCTTCTCGGAATTAACGGCAATTGGAATCTCTGGTTCAGACTCAGTAATGAATAGTTGTAATTACAAGTGCTTGCACATGGGAGGATAAGGGGATTGTATAGCTGATGTGATCTTACTTTATTTTTTTATGAATAACAAACCGTTGCACTGTACATTGTCTTCTTTAAAGTTGTCCGTCCATACCAAAGATAATTTTTACCTAGAATTTATACAATATAAAATATTATTTACATCATTCTAAATACGCACTCTTCACAACTAATGTAGTTATAGATCATGTTACAAGGTATTATGTCACTGTTCATATTAGAAGTATCTTATTCTAAATTAATTTTTCGTGTCATGTTAAAAAAATATGTCTTTTTTAAAACAAGCTTATAAGGATGGGTATGATTTTAGTTTAAAAATAATTTTTAATTTAATTTTGGGCAATATGAGACTCTCTCCATTCCAGTTACAATATTTTTTATCCCTCTACCGACGAAAATATTTTGAAAGATCTCGCTCCAATTTTTCTAGCTTCTTTAGAAATAAAACTTATTGTGTTTATTACCAATTACACTTCTCTCTTTTGTGTATTTAACAGAAAAGAAGCAAGCTCTTAATTAGTCAAATATTTTGGTAGGTACCAGCGCTTATTCAATGCTTTAAATTGCCGGAAGGCTGATCCCAACTTCGGGTGGGGAACCGCTGATCATGGCCTCTAGAGTGCAATCTCTAACTCAAGATTGTGAGGATCTCCGAGAAAAAAATTCAAGGGTTCGACACTTGGCCTACCATTGAGAGAACGTGGATATCTCAAATGGACTAGTCAAGATTGACGTCTGTACTTGTATCTTTATTTAATCGGATGAAAATACAGTCGATGAACTAACAACCACTTTTGTGGAATTCAAGGTTTGTGGTCCTTGTTGACTCGTCCATTAACAGATTGAAAAAAATAATCGAACACAACTTTCCCTATTTCCTTGTTTTGGCAACATGACACTAATCTTTCAGTTGAAAAGGAAAGATTACTTTTTTCGTTCTAATCCATGCTTTTCCTCTCAAGATAGACTTTGTTGTATTACTTTCATTAACAGATCATCTTTTATAATTTTCATTTTAATAGGTAATGAAGGTGGTGCGATTTGAATTGGGGGATTTCAACTATTGGTTATTTTTGAAATAGACTAGAGATTGTGCTCCATGGTTTACATAGGGAACTTACAAGATTGTTGCTGGACTAGCAAGTTCCCGTTACGTTTAAGTATGAGCCTTGTACTTTGATTCTACAGCATGCATAGACTTTTTAAAAGCCTTGTATTCTTTTGTGGCTTTTCACTAACTTTTAACCCCGCAAGTGGCTTCATGATTAAAAATATACATTTTTGACTTTGCCCTTTAACTAATTGATTAATGATAATTTTGTTGGCCTTTATCTTTTCCAAACAAGATCCCTTTACATGATTATCAAGGGTCACCCGCACTTATTAATTCTTCAATATGTTGAAATATGACTCTCAATGTTATATGAATAAACTCATATATTCATTAAAAAAAATTGGCCCTTGATGTGATTGAATGGATGATACAAGAGTAAAGACATTATGTGAAGAAACTGAAATACAAGAAAGAGTGTAGGAATAAGATTGTGAGATGCCAAAAATAACATGGGAGAAAATCATATATAGTAGTTAAAAAGCTTAAGAAATTCTTGTGGGCAAAAGATATAGATGTGTGTTGTTCTAACAAAAGAGTTTGGCAAACTCTTTACTCACCAAAAAAGAAGGGTGATTAAGTTTTTTGAATCTTAAAACTTGGAATAAAGTAATTTTTGGGACATATGCTTTGAAATCTTACAAATCTTCTATAATTTTCATCATTGAGTAATTGGATTAACAATACAAAATGTAAAAGTATTTAAATGATACATTTAATATAAAAGATACCATAACTTGGAGTTAGAGAGGTCTCATCATCTTAAAGCTCACATTTATCTCACTTCTCACTAGTTTTATAAGAATCTTTGACAAATTAATGAAATGATAGATTGACATGATCTAATTTAGACTAATGACATTAACAAACACAATTTCATTAGATGACTTGTTTATAGGGATAGACTTTTTATAGTAACAAAAATTATATTGTGACTCTCTTCAATTAGCATATATTATGATTTTTACTAGTCTCACGTAAAAAATAGGAGTTAATTCTTTTTTGAATGTACATAGATAAAGATTATTTGAAAAAATATCACTACCTATAATGAAATCTAACACAATATTAGAGAATGGAATGAAGAATTACCATAAATGATCAAAGTAATTAAAAGAAAATATTTAACTGATAAACTTCTTAAGATATATATTTTTTAACTTTTTTTTTGTGAAAATATAAGTGTGCATTAATAAGTAGTGTACAAAAACATAGGGGCATACTTTTAACTTGATTCACTGTATATGAGTTGAACAAAATGGAAGATATTTTCAAAGAAGAATAACTTAAAATATCTCGTAGCAAAAAGTAAAGAAAGTAGTATAATAGATAACTTCTTAGAAATATAAAACCCTTACAAGGTAATGCCATTTGAATGATACTTGAAACTTCAGATTTTATCTTTTTATAGATATAGTAACTTTTATAATTTTAAGAGATACCTTTGTGCTTTTGTATTCTAATTTTTATAATAAAATTTATCATTCCACCAAGAAAACAAAGCTTAAGAAAATCAGGTTGTGATTTCTACGTACAAGCATAGAAAGCAAATTACAATTTAGGGCTTCCACTCTATTATTTTTATTAATATATCATCTTTCATAAATATTTTTTTTATATAGATAATAAAGGTGAGAGGACTTGAATTAAGGGACCTTGAGGTTAAAAGTAAATAATTTTGTCATTGAATGATTATTTAGTTCCACGGTAGACATTGTTTTTATAGGGAACTTGCAAGGTGGTTGTTGGATTGGTGAGTTAACATTAGGTTTAACTACGAGCCTTTCACTTTGATTTTGCAGCATGCATTGACTTTGGCTTAATCCCACAAAGTAGCTCCATCATTAAAATTATAAATTTTTTACTTTGGCTTTTAACTAATTGATTAACGAAAATTTTGTAGGCTCTCTCATTTTTTAAAACAAGATTCATGTAAATTTACATGATTATCAAGGGTCACTCAAGTTTGCTGCTTGTTCAATATGCTGAAATATGACCCTTGATGTGATTGAATGGATGATAAGCTGAGTGAAGACATTAAGGAAAAATGTGTTACGCTAACAATATAAGAATGAATGGAGACATTATGCAAAGAAAAGAAAAAAAAAAAGGATGAATGTAGGAATAAGATTGTGTGTTGCAAACAACAACACAATCACACTAGAGAAAGTCATAGATAGTGGTAAAAAAGCTTAAGAAGATCATGTTGTATTTTTTATATGTAAAGACGCAAAGTAAAATATAACTTCGAGCTTCCGTTGTATTATTTTCACGTACATTTTATCTTCCATAAATACTAACCTTTTTGTTAAAGGTAATAAAGGTGAGGGGACTTGAATCAAAGGAATTTGAGGTTACAAGCCAATAATTTGGTCACACAACTATTAGTCAATTTTGAGATAGACATGTTGCAAGATGGTTTTAGGGTTTTGGACTAGAAGTTGTTGTTAGGTTTAACTAAGAGACTTATACTTTTGACTCTATAGCATTCATTGATTTTCCAAGCCTTGAATTCCTATTTGTAGCCTTTTACTAACTCTTAATCCCATAAGCAAGACCATGATTAACATGGTACTTTTTTGGTTATAGCCTTTAACTAATTGATTAAAGATAACATTGTAGCATTTTGCTTTTTCTAAACAAGATTCCTTAACACCATTATCAAGGCATTTTTTTACTATTCAATTTGTTAAAATATAAACCTTAATGTGATTGAATGAACATTATGCAGGTGAAGACATTATGCGAAGGGAAAATATATGTATATATACAAGAATGAGAGTAGCAATAAGATTGTGTGCCACCAACTATAGCGTGGGAAGAAATCATAAACAATCATAAAAAAGCCTTAAGAAAGCAAGCTAAAATTTAGGGCTTCCATTGTATTTTCATTAACATATAATCTTTCATAAATGTTTTCTTTTTTTTTTTCCTTCTTTGAGGTGTTCGGGTGTTGTTTAGAGGTTTTTATTTGGGGTGGGTGAAGCGAGAGGACTTGAATCAAGGGACCTTGAGGTTACTCAACTAGTGTTCAATTCTATAATAGACATTGCCTATTTAGGAAGCTTGTAAGATGGTTTTTAGACAGACAAGTTATCTTTAGGGCTCACTACGAGCCTTATACTTTGATCTTGTAGCACATATAGACTTTTACAAGCTTTATATTCCTATTAGTGGCTTTTCACTAATTCTCAATCCTATAATTCGTTCCTTGATTAACATTATAAATTTTTTACTTTGCCTTTGAATTAATTTGTTGAATCCCAAAGCAACTAGCAAAAAGGAAGGGAGGGGTGAATTAGGTTTCTAAGTTTCTCTAATTCTTTTCTCCAAAAATGAGACTATGTGTGCTTAACAGAAAACTATCAATATGATGCTATTAAAGCTTTTGAGAGAGAAAGAGAGAGAGACAGAGAGAGAGAGAAAGAGAGCATTCAAAGATTAGAGCAATATTTACTTGAAAACGAATCTATTTTGTGACGATAGTAAAGTAATACTGTATCTCCATCATCATATTCCCTATAATATTCTTATATCTCCTGAAGTTAACATATCTAATTTGCATATTGGGCTTTGTACTTACTCCAAAGCTGTTTGATAGGCTTCCCAAGCAGCATAACAAAATAACTAGCACTGTAACTGGTCCTCATTTTCTTGTTTAGACCAGCCACGAACCCATTTTTGAGACCTGGCAGTAGTCCAAAAATAGAGCGGTAACGTCATAGCTTTGGTCCCATCTATCACCTTCTTTGAGCTGCACCTAGTGCACTAGCACGTAGTCCCCTTTCAACCTCACAAAATCAATGATTCCTTTAATCAATCCATTGGGAGCCTGCCCACTAGCATTCCACTAATGGGTTTAATATGTGAGTGTATGGTAGTGTGTTTGATTGGTTGGTGAGCAAGACAATAGTTTAAATAACTTGGTTTAAGAGTTTTTCATAGATAGCAAACATAAAGGCTTAAAGTTTTACAAGACATAGCTAGCATTCAATGGAACACCTGCTAACATTCAATGGATAGCTCTGTAAGGCACCATGTACAGGTATTTAAACATAACACAGCATGTCTAGGACCACGCTGTGGTTACAACAAAAGACATGGGTCCTTCATATCACCCATTCCATAAAATTTTCAGCTCCATGCTTTATCCAGCAGTAACTTAAACATTTTCTTTTTTGGATCTTCTGCTCATCATTAATGAGCCATTTTCTATTGCTGTGATGGACACATAACCACTTCCTTTAATCAAACCATTGTACACGACAACCCCATCACTTCTAACACCTTCCCTTGATGGGGTTGATAGTTACCCTGATGAGTTCCCAAAGTTTTTCATGCTGGGGTCTTGGAAGACCCTTAGTGAGTATATCTACCAATTGTTCATTACTGGGACAGAATTCAAAAGTAACTACCTTCGACTAAACTAGCTCTCAAACATAGTGTAACGGATGGAAGCATGCTTAGTCCTTGAATGGTGACTTAGGTTCCTGGTCATTGCGATTGCAGACTTGCTATTGCTGTAGATGACAGTAGCTTTCTTTTGTTCGACTCTAAACTCTACAAGAATTCTTTGTAACCAAACTACTTGGTATGCAACTACAGATGCTACCACATACTTAGCCTTTGTAGTAGTTAGAGAAACAGAATCTTGTTTTTTTTATGACCAAGTGAAGCATGATGACCTTATGTTGAACAGTAAACCACTTGTACTTTGTGAGTCTTGAAAATTACTGCCCCAGTCACTGTCACTAAACCCATGCAGTTCAAACATATTAGCTTTTCCAAAAAATAGACCAAAATCTATGGTACCTTTAAGATATTGGAGAATGCGTTTCAGCCTACCCAAGTGTCCCTTTGTTGGTTTTTGCATGAACCTGGACATAAGTGTAATTGGAAATAAGATATTTGGTTGAGTGGCTGACAAATACAATAAGCTCCCTACTATGCTTCTAAACACCATAGCATTTGCATTCCCTGTATTATCATCAACTTGAATCTTCTCACTTGGCACCAATGGAGTTGATACGAGATTACAATTTCTCATATTGTATTTGACCAGCAAGCTTCTTATAAACTTCTCTTGAGAGAGAAAGATTCCATCTTGCTATTATGAAACCTTTAGCCCAAGAAAGAACTGCATTGTCCTCACATTGTTCATCTCAAACGATTGCATCATATCAGACTTGAACTTAATAAACTTTGCTTCATTATCTCTAGTAAATATCAGATCATCTACATAAAGTGAGACAATTAAAGTTAAGTTACCTTCCCTGGACACAAATAGAGTTGGTTCATTGGGACTTTGAACAAAGCCTTGCTGCTTGAAATGGCAACATATTTTGCTGAACCACGCTCGAGGTGCCTAGCACAATTCATACAAAGCTTTCTTTAGTTTGAAGACCTTTATTTTAAACCTCAGTTCTTCATATGCCTTAGGCTGATCCAAAAACACCTCTTCTTCTATTTCTCCATTGAAAAATGTAGCCTTCACGTCCAGCTACAGTACCTTCCACCCTTGTTGTGCGGTAAATGCAAGGACTAGCCTTATTGTTTCCAAGCGAGCTACTGGATAGAATGTTTCAGAGAAGTCCACTCTAGGAACTTGGGAGTAGCCTTTGGCCACCAATCTGGCCTTGTGCTTGATGACCTCTCCTTCTGCATTTACCTTTGTCTTATAGATCCACTTAACCCCTACTGTCTTCTTTCCTTTTGGAAGGTCAACAAGAACCCAAGCATCATTGTGCTTGATAGTTTGTATTTCTTCATTCATGGCCTCCTTCCACTCTTCCTTCATTTATGCTTCTTCAAATGTTGTTGGCTCTAGAGTTACAAAGTAGTAGCATTCATAGAGATACTCAAGGGATCTCATGTGAACTAGAGACATGCTTGAAAACTTTTGTTCAATTGTTGAAGAATCAGTTAATAGAGTTATTGCATCACCTGCAGATGGAATGATTGGTGCATACAATTCTGTAACATCATCTTCTTGAGCATATCATTCTTCACCTGGACTAAAAGAGCACGATATTGAGGTGTCATGAAGCTCTTTTCATTTTAACCCTCAATGCCATAAAGCATTTTCATCCATAATTACATCTTAGCTAATACTTAGTTTATCACTATTCAAATTGAATACACGATAGGCCTTAGAAACTTAATTATAGCTGAGAAAGATACCTTTATGCATGCTTTTGTCTAGCTTGCTTCTGTTATGTTCTAAAACATGAATATAACACAACGATATGAAAATCCTTAAATGCTGCACACTTGGCTTCCTCCCGGACCAAGCTTCATAAGAGGTAACTCCATTTAAGAAGGATGTTGGGCTTTTGTTCAGCATATAAACGACAATGTTGATTGCATTTCCTCATAATTCTTTTGGAACATGTTTCTCCTCCAACATACTTCTTGCCATGGCTAACACAGTTTTGTTTTTACGTTCTACCACTTTGTTTTGTTATGAAGAGTAACTGGCTTTGAGTTGATGTTTGACCCCATTTTCAACATAAAACTGGTTGAACTAGTTAGAAAGGTATTCTCCACCTCGATTTATGTGTATGCACTTCAATTTCCTTCCACTTATAGTTTTTGCCTCAACTTGAAATCGTAAAAAGTTCTAGAATGCTTAGGACTTTTCCTTAAGAAAACCAATCCAACAATATCATGAAGCATTGTCAATAAATAAGATGAAATATTTGTTACCTTTTCTCATAGGCACCTTCATGGGACCATATATGTCCAAATGTACAAGTTCAAGTGGTTATGTTTGATTTTCTTTTGACTTCTTGGGAAATAGGCATCTTTGCCCTTTTCTAAATTGACATCCTTCGCATATTCTTCCCAACAGCTTAACGTGAGGTGACCCTTCGACCATTCCATGAGTGTACAACTCCTCTAGTGACTGGAAATTAAGATGGCTAAACCTCCTATGCCATAGCCAGCTCTTGTCTTTTGAAACACTAAGAGCTTGCTAACTTTCATATTCAAAGTGAATAGGAAAGTTCCTAGTGTTTTTCATGTCTTCAACTGGCAGAACATGATTTATGTCTCTTTTTTCAAATATCCTGTAATGTTTGCCCTTAAATAGTAGCACATACTTATTTTCTATCATCTAGCCAACACTCAAGAGGTTAGACATAAGTTTGGGGACAAGAAAGACCTCATGGATTATTTTCACACCCTGTGAGGTTTTGATAAAAATGACTCCCTTCTCTGTGATCTCTAAAACATGATTATCTCCCAACCTAACCTTTGATTTGAAAGTTCTATCAAGACTATTGAAAATGCTTTCATATGGGGTTATATGATTGCTAGCCCCACTATCCACATACCATAGATTTGGATTAGTACTCGTTACAGACATGCATGCAACAAAAAATAGCATTGCATTAGTAAAACCATCTTTTTCTACAATGATATTAGCTTGTTGGGTTTGATTTTCCTTAATCCTAAAATTCTTTTCAATATGTCCAAACTTTTGACATAATCGACACTGAGGTTTTCCTTTGTGCCAACAATACTTTTCTAAATGGTTTGATTTTTTGCAAATATAGTAAGGTGGGTATTTAGCTTTTCCCTCTCCTGTATCTTTTCCTACCTTCAAACACTTTTCAATAACTTAAGACTCTATTGAAACTTTTGCTTTAAAGGTTGTTTCTAGCGAACTTTTTTCTTTTTTTTAGTGGTTCTTTTTCAAAGGCTTCTAGGGACCCTATTAACTTCGACATAGGCATTTTGTTGAAATCCTTGGTTTCCTCAAGTGTGGTTACGGTAGCATCAAACTTTTCAGTAAGACTAATAAGAAGTTTTTCCACTACTCTAGAATCTGGCAGCTCTTCTCCTAGACTCCTAATCTGACTTACAACATCATTCACCTTATTATAGTATGTTACACCAACTCATCCTCTTTCATCTTTAACAATTCTAGTTCATGTTTCAAAGCTTGAACACGAACAAAACATACCTTTGGAATTCCAAGGAATTCATTTTTCAAAATCACCCAGACTTCATAAGCTGTTGTAGCATGAGCAACTCTATTGAATGCTGACTCGTCAATGGACAGCTACATGACTAAAAGAGTTTTTAGCTCTTTTTCCACATTCTGTCTATGCTTTTCATGTTCTATAGATGTGAGTGCTTCTTCATCTTCCATGGGGGTTAGCCCATGATCTGCTAAGTCCCACATTCCTTGACACTTGAGATACATTGTCAGTCGGATAAACCACATCTAATAGTTGTTGCCATGAAAAACAAGTAACGGAAGCTGAGAATTTGGGATCAAGGGAGGAGGTTGTGAGGTAGCAAATGACCTTGATGAGGCATGAGATGGTGTCAAAGTCATAATGAACAAACTAGGTATGTATCAGAACCTGGAACTCTGATATCACTGATGGGTTTAATATGTGAGTGTATGGTAGTGTGTCTGACTAGTTGATGAACAAGACAACGGTTTAAACAACTTGGTTCAAGAGTTTTTCATAGATAACAAATTCAAAAGCTTAAAGTTTTACAAGACACAACTAGCATTCAACGGATACCTCTGTAAGGCACTGTGTACAGGTATTTAAACATAACACAGCATGTCTAGGACCATGCTGTGGTTACAACAAAAGACATAGGTCCTTCACATCACCCATTCCATAAAAGTTTCAGCTCCATGCTTTATCCAGCAGTAACTTGCACATTTTCTTTTCTGGATCTTCTGCTCATCATTAATGAGCCATTTTCCGTTGCTGTGATGGACACTATAACCACTTCCTTCAGTCAGACCATTGTACATAGCAACCCCATCACTTCTAACATCCATTGCCATATGCGTGCCATTTCATGGTAAAGCACGCCGTTGAATTCCGACATCATCATGTCCGCCGGGATGCCATTAATATAGTTCGCACTGACGTGAATTTCATTGTTGATAGTGTACGCGATCACGTCAATGTCGTCGATGAAGAGGGTCACACGATCCACGCTTTTTCTGTCGGCCTCGCTGCTCCGTTGAAAGATGTTCCAAATGAAGTTGCTGGCGGCTTCCATTCTTTCCTTGGGGTAGTCAGCGCAAAGCTCGTTGTTGAAGCGGAGGCCTCCCGGGCTTTTTTCGGCCTGGTTTGTGACAATGTACTCCACTGCTTGGACACCATGTTGGGTGGCTATAACTACAGCAAAGGAGAGGAAGAAACGAAGAGAATCTATGGTTTCTGTGCGTTTTTTTCTTAGGCTTATGAGCTGCTTTGAAGCGCGTTCTTGCTCCAATGTTTATGTAGCCTTTCGCCCTGCAGTAAGAGTCACAGACCAAAGGGAAATTTCCTACTGATTTACTTTGCCGCGGGACTGGATAATGTGAACCCCACTCGAAATAAATAATCCTTCCAGAATTAGCGCTAATGGAGATCTCTTTTTAGACACAGTAATGGGTAGTTGTAATTACAATTACTTGCACATGCATTTAGATTTCAACTCACACGGAAAAACTTGTTCAGAGATTATAATAGGATCTTGACGAGGCATTTTCCAGATTTGACTTTTTGAGTTTGAAGTGGAATTTATAGATTTTACTTATTAAATGATCTAAATCTACGTACTCAAGGGATTGTGACTATGACTGATATGATCTCATTTTACTTTTTTATGGACTAGAAAGCAAACTACAACTGGGGTTTTTGTTATATTATTTTCATTAGCATATCATATTTTGTAAATATTTATTTTTCTTAAGAGATAATGAAGGTCTAAGGATTTGAATTGAGGGACCTTGACGTTGACGTTAGAACCCAATAGTTCTATCTCTTAACTATTTGTCAATTCTATGGTAGAAATGGCTTATATAGGGAACTTGCAAGATGGTTGTTAGGCCAGTAATTTCTGGTAGGTCTAACTATGAAGCTTGTACTTTTACTTGCAGCATACATTGACTTTACAAACCTGGTATTCCTATTAGTGGCTACTCACTAACTCTTAATCACATAAGTAGTTTCGTGACTGACATTATAAATTTTTGTCTTTGCCTCTTAAGTAATTGATTAATCAAAATTTTGAAGGCACATTTCCTAAACAAGATTTCCTTCACGTAATTATCAAGGGTCACGCACATTTACTGTATGTTTAATATCTTGAAACGTGACCCCTAATGTGAGTAAATGGATGATATACGTGTGAAGAGATTGCGTTAATAAAATATATATATATATATAAGAACGAGTGTAAAAAGAAGATAATGTATGTCAGCAATAACGGGAGAGAATCATAAATAAAAGTGAAAAGCCTGAAAAAATTAATGTTGTATTTCTTATGTAAGCACGGAGAGCAAATCACAAAATGCGGCTTTATTTGTATTATTTTTATCCTCATAACATATTTTATAAACACTAAGTTATCTAAAATGGTTTAAACCAACTTCGATTGTTTCAATCATATCAAACCCAAAATTCTAATTCAGTACTTAAATTTTCACTGCTTCATCCAAGAAAAGAATAAAAAACGGTGAAAACCTCTAGGCGGAGCGCAGGGGGCTTCCAAACCGTTGAGTTTGGAGTTTAAGACACAATTCCCCTCACCTTTTACCTAACAAATATATATATATATTGAAAAAAACCTCTTTCAGGACAAGATTCAAGGGGACATGCTAATGCATGCATAGGACTCCATAAAGACAAAGGATCCATAGCATTTTCAAGTCTAGAAACCACGCTAGCCTTTTATATATTTCTTAGATGTAGTTCATGTAAAACTCAAAGTTGGAAAAGAAGAAAATTCTATTGCTTCCATTGATAATGTAGCAATTTATTCTTCTGTAATTTAAAGTGATGAATGTATTTGATTGATATAGACACTATATATCACACCAAATGACATTTGTTTTCAGCAGTTCATTCTAAAAAATGGATCAAGTTAACTTGAGCTTGCACCTCTCATCATAATATGCTTTGCATCTTAAGCTTCTTAAATGATAGATAAATATTATTCCAAAGAAAAAGAATTTATTTTCTAAATTCCCTATAGGAATGGTTGCATAATATATTGTCATGCTTTATTTTGAATAGGCATATTCCTTAGTGGGCCTAGGTAGCTTAGTCTTGTAGTCTATCAAGTAGTAGTTTGTAACTTTGTGGGTTAGTTAGTATGACCATTTAGCTTAATCTGAAGTTTAATTTCCTCTTTTCCCAGGCAAGGATTTCTTGTAGTAATTCATTTTACTTTTGAAATAAGATTTACAGTAGTAAGAATAAATGTCCGATTGATCATGATAATAGATGTTACTTACGGCAGCACTCTTCTTACTTAAAATGTTGATAATGTTAATGGATTTACCTATTTAGTTGAAAAAAACATTTGCCCATTATAGGACAACACTTCTGGAAATTTCTAATATGCATTATGAGGTGTTGACTTTTGTGCTTTCGAGCTCATTAGCTGAATACAACTCACGGAGCTCATCTTTAGATGTCTTTATCCTTAAGCTCTTGATTGCTTATTTGATTTAGAATGTAATTTGTTGTTTTTCAAATATAATGATGTTGTTGTATGTGGTAGGCATTAGCGCTCTAAGCTTGTGGATAGAGTTCCTCACTTATGAATCAATTATTTAAAATATGGACGGTAGAAAATACTTTTCTATTAAATGTGTGTATTCATAGCGTCAGGATTTATGATTTCCTCATTCTTTGGCTTTATCTAAATAGATCCATTCATTTCATAGAAGACCAAGTTAGCTGGATATGTTGTCCTTACTGCAATACTTTTCAAACTTGGTTGCTATGGTGGTCCCTTTCTTTCCAAGTTGCACCCCTAAGTTTATCTATCAATCAAATGACTGGTATACGTAGAAAGTAATTGTTTTAAATGCCGGATGACTTATTGTTGCTCATCATATTAGTTATTTTCAAGAAGAAACTAGATTGTGATGATTTATTCAAAATGGTTTATGTCTCATACTATATAAATCTTGTTTTAATTTTTTTAGAATGAAAACATAATTATCTCCTTACATGCCAATTTTAAAGAAAAAAATATAAACTTTCTAACATGATATCATAATTTAAGCTCAAGTGTAATATACTTTTGCTCATAGACAAATATATATTTTTTTTTTTGGCTAAGTGTTATCTCATGTTGGTGCAAAGAATGTTAGAAATAATGAGTATTACATGTTATTTAAATCTTGTTACAATATCTTGTTTAAAATAAAAGATATGTTCAACTCCTTATAAATCAAATTTAAAAAGGAAATGTGGACGTTCAAGCATAATTATCTTAAAATATCTATAGTTTACAATACTTTTAAGGATTCCAACTATAGCACTTTGGGGGGAAATTCTATTATGAAAGTTATTGAGTAGGTCATTTTGTTATATAACCCTTTGAACTTAATGACAATGTATAAATAAGCCCTTTATAGTGGAATCTCTTAAATATTAACCTTTATTTTTTCTTTTTGAATATATGAGCCTATTTATTTAAAAATAAGAGAATATAAAAGTTTAGGGTCAATATCTCAACATTACAATTTATCTAAGAAAAAATTAAGTTTGGATTAACCTTTACTTATAAAGTAATAACTTCAAAATTTATAATTTCACCATTCATTTTGTCTAAGATGTTTGCATAGTTTGAGCATATTAAAGCGAGAAACATACATCAAGAAGATACAAAAAGAAACGCAGCGGTAGAAGAGGCAATTCAAGTAAATTGATTTAAACAGTTCACTTTGATCACGCAATATGATATGCATCAAGAAAATATAGAAAGAAACGCAGTCGTAGGATGGACAATACAAGCAAATTTATTTAGAGAGTTCACTTTTATCACGCAATATGATAATGGGGATATAACATCCTGTTATATTGAACCCTTAATTCCCAAACTTCGCTTTATAGTCACTCCAAAGCTGATCAACAGGCTTCCCGAGCAGTTGAACAAAATAAGTAGCCTTGTAACTGGTCCTCATTTTCTTGTTCAGATCAGCCACGAACCCATGTCTAAGACTGTTGCAGTAATCCAGAAACCGAGCTGTGACATCGTAGCCATGATCCCACTTATCTCCTTGCCCAGGCTTCACCCAGTGGCTTGGCACGTACCCTGACTTCAACCTCACAAAATCTGCAATCCCTTCAATCAAACCTCCAGGAGTTGTGCCGTTGCCGTCCCACTGCCATACATGCGTCATTTCATGGTACAGCACTCCGTTGATTTCCCTTTTCAGATCCCCGGCATAACCATTGATGTATCTTGCACTCAGATGGATCTCGTTGTCGCTTTCGTATGCAATTCCATCCATGTCGTCGATAAAGAAGCTTATTTTCTTCACGTTTTTTCTGTCTGCAGAGTCATATTGCCGGAAGGTTCTCCAGATGAAGTTCGTGGCAGAAATCAATTCGTGCTTAGTATATACTAACCCAAGCTCATTTTCAAAGCGAATTCCGCCGGAAGTGTTCTTGGCGGTGTTGGTGATGATGTAGTCCACTGCATGGATGCATTGAACGGCTGCAAGGAATACAAGGAAAGAGACGAAAGAAATGTGATGACCCATTATGCGTGGCCTGCAGTGCTAGTTCCTTTTGGCCAACGATTTATATAGAAGACACACTGATGATCAAAGCTGCTTCCTCTATTATTGTTTGTGAATAACGACATTTACTTCAACCTCTTCTCGCAGGAAAACAGAAAACACTAATCTTTTATTTCGACAAGGACCTTTTGCCCACCAGACACTCACATATTTAGAAATGATTTTTTTTCTAATCTGCAATCTATTTAGATGAACGACACGCTTAGTTAATTTTAAATTGATTTTAAAGAGGAAATAAATATTTTAATATAATATCAAAATCTGTCAATCATGCAAATAAAATTTTATTATAGCTCACAAGGTATTGAAATGTTTCACAATATTTGTAAATTATTATAAATAATTCTTAAAATTAAAAATATGTTTAGCTTCTTTAAAGATGGAATCTTCCATTTGGATATACAAACTAATTAAGTGTTAAAAATAAATAAAATTAAAAAAGGTTTTCTTGGGAAGCACCAAGATGACTAAACTGTATTCATACAAGTGAAACTTCTAAGAGCATATTTCAAATAACATAAACTAATCCGAGATTTGTATACAAATGTGAAATAAATAAAAAATAGAACGGACAAGAATAATTTTTCTTCCCTTGTATGGATGTAAAACAAAAAGCTGTAATAATCTAAGGAGAGGCACATGTTTTTCTTATTATATTATTTCTTGTTGATCTTTTTTCTTTTTCTTTGTGATTGATTGGAGAACAAAGACGATCTTATATTTCAATTAACCAATGAGAGGACAATATTATTGTCTAACGAGCTGCTAGTATTTGTCCTCGTCGAACCTGAATAAAATGCGAGGACAGGGTGAAACGTAACAAAACCGGCCGGCCGACAATACCAAATTCAAAGAATCAAAATGGCAAAAAGGAACGAGACAAAAAGTCCTCTAAGCAAGTTTTGACTGTCCATTTTTGTCTAAAAAAAATAAAAGTGTTTTGTTTGAAAGGGGCCCTACATTGCAATTGGCGTAAGCCCCCCACTTAAGTTCCCAAAACAGAATGAGACACATCCAAAGCCATAGTTAGGTTTTTCATCTTGATAGGACTCTAGAGAATATTCTTAATTGGAATCAGTTATGCCACCTTTGTGATGATAAGTCATTAATCCTTTGTCGAGGAATACACAAGTGACTAATTCTGCATCAAAAAAAATCATGATCTAGTATCTTGATTGATTTTCAGAGACAGAGAAATCAAATTTGAAAGTTTTCCTAGAGTGAAAAGTGTTTGTCCCCATAAAATTGGTGAAGTAGAAACTTTAGTGAACCATTCATACTAAAGTTGATGGGCTTCCGTGCTTGATGTAGCTGTTAGGGAGACCCAATTTCAAATGCAAAACAAAGCTTTATGCCTGACCTGCGTGAGGAGTCTGAATCCAGTAAGAAGATGAAAGAAACTGACCCAGAGGAATAAAAAAATAAAATAAAAAAGATGTAAAAAGATAAAAGAATCCCAAACTATCATATTAGTGAATATATATATATATATATATATATATCAATATGCCAGTTTATTCATTAAAAAATAAGATAATATAAAAGTTTAAAGATACATCTCAATATTACAATTCATTTAAGAGAAAATAAAATTTAAAAATTTCTAACTATGACATAATAAAACATTTGTCAAAGAGAATTTAATATTCCTAAATAGAGATGTGCTTCTACAAATTACTTTCCTGATTCTAGTCAACTAAATTGATATATCAACAATCTTATTTTAAAAATATTTATGATTACGTTTAAACCATATACAATAGAGATATGCAAAGAAAAATATTAATGAAAAATATTTTTCTTCTTTGTTGAAATTATAGAAATTCACACAATGTTTATTTAAAAAAAATCCATTTGAACCACTACTTTTGTAGGAAATTTTATTGATTTCCTAATTTGTTTATTATGCCAAGCTGCATCTTTTTAGTCAAGCCAGTATAATTTACATGACCAAATTTCTAAGATATAATACCTCCTCTCTTTGCAAATTAGAATATTATGCTCTTACTATTTTTGTGTTCATCATCAAAACTAGAAGTATGCACATCTAAAATGTACAAAACCTAAGTACCATCTCACTCGTCTAAAGTTTTACTTTTCATTCCGTCTTCTTGCCGAAACTCTATTCCTATTCTGCAAACCCCCCTCCCTGCCTTTGAAGGAGGCATGCAAGTTGTACATCCTTTGGTGAAGCATTACAGATTGACAAATAAAAAATAAAAAAATTTATTAAATACAAACGTAAGAAGATTTGATATGTGATCACTGGCCATTAAGATGTTTATTCGTAACATTCCTATTGTCTGTGACGTTGTTTGAATGTCTCTAAGAAGTCTTGCAATGCCTATCATAATTGCCCATGGACCACTATGGCACAATTGACGCCACATTGTGGACTTTTGCAACGAAGATTTGCTCGACGATAAACCAAATTTAAGATTATATATCGGAGCTTCCTTAGTGGGGATGGAGCATACTTCAACATAATGATTAGCATTTGGAATACAAAGTATAAATTCATATAATTCCACTTACGAGTAGTGCAGAGACGTGTGTCGTTCATAGTGATTTGTTTACTGTTTTGAGATTTATCGTTGCCATGATTGTCAATATGATAACAGTAAATAGATCACCTTCGAAGGGACCAACTGTTTGCTTGCAGTTTACGTTGAATAAACCTGCTCAGATGAACACTCGAAGGTGCCTCGTATTGGTATTTAAATAGGAAAAGGTACCTCCAATGAATGTCTCTGATTGTGATAGCACTGACATTGTGGAAAACAGAGCAGCTTCGACTAACGATCATGGTCCTTAGTGGGGGAATTGAAATACACTCTGGTAAAATGAAAGGAAGCCTGTCGTAAGCATCCCAACATTGTGTCTCGATCAGCAGAGGCAAAAAAAAAAAAAAAGGGTGAGCGACAGATATGGAATCAAAGAAGGCCTAGTGGTGGCATATGACCTCTCATGCAACAATATGGGGATGAAGACTTTCATCAATTCTGTTCTTTATTTATCTATTTGTGTCGCTGGGCAGGAAAAGAGAAAAAACCCCATTCATAGTTCTAGCTAAAGTTGTACTGTAAATATGCTTTTTAAGTAGCAATTATATCTTATATATAATCTTTATCTAATACCATTTTCATATAATCATGTTATCCCCTCTCCTAGTGATTGATTTGAGAAAAAAATTTGAGTTCTTCCAAATATGGTATTATAACTTAAGTTCAAATATAATATCTTATCACATATTAGATACTCATAATCTTTATAGTATTGATTTATCTTATTACTAATTATTGTGTCATAGTTGATGAATTTTAAATTTAATTTTTTCTTAGATAAATTGTAATATTGGGTTATGCCTTTAAACTTTTATACTTTATTATTCTTCAATAAATAAACTCACATGTTTATAAAAAAATAAAAAAAAATCTTATCACAAACTAGATACTTATAATCTTTATCCCATTGCTCTATTTTATCACTCATGGATGGATTTACACTTAGGATGAGGTGTGTTAAAAAATAGCTATCTCATATTTTCAATATTTTAACACAATATTTTCATTGTGGATTCATATATTCTCTTCTTTAATAACTAGTTAACTGAAAAAAAAAATTGGACCACTTCTAACTATATTAAAAAAAATCATAGAAAAAAATATACAGCTTTAAGTAGTTAGTAGATATGAAATTTCCATTCTTAGACTTCGGCCAAAATTCGTAATCCTATGTCCAAAAATCCACGAGACACTGAAGAGGACATCTAATTAGCCTATTGCTTCCCCTCCTTCCAAATCTTTTCACTACAGAATTTTGGTTTTGACGTCCTGAAGTGATTGTGGATGGACATGTAGATACAAACATATAGCACCATAATAATCACTTATTTTTATGTTGGCCGCACCTTTTGAGCTAAACTTCCTACCAATAGGTCACTAATGATACCGATGTAGACTTTCGTTTGTGATAATATGCCATGACATGACCATGGAAATTGCCAACAATTTTTTGTTCATATAAAGCAAGGAGCAGTTACCAACAACAATAACGAAAGGGAAAGATGTTGATAGCAATTGGATCCTTTTTCACTTTTCTTTTCTACTCCCCAAAGCGTTTATTGGACCAGTCACGTACTAGAATATAGTAGAAGTTTACTCTCTATCTACTCTTTAATCTCTTTGCCTTGAAACTAATTCATCACATAACCGTGCAAATTTCCACCAAACCTATTTGGCAACCTTCAATTTTGTGCATGAAAAATAAGAACTACGTGCATATTCATCGAAGTTAGAGGCGGCGGAAAGGAATTATAAGTGATCTATCCAAATACATTTACTAAGAAGGTTTATCCATCTTTATTTATGAGATATAGGATACACCATTTCACATTTTAGTTAGCTTTTGACCAAGAGCTTCATTTTGCATACTTGGTTTTGTAGTCATTCCAGACCTGATCAACAGACTTCCCAAGCAGTTCATTAAAGTAATTAGCGTTATAACCATCGCTCACTTTATTGTTTAGATCCGCCACGAACCCATTCTTGAGACTGTTGCAGTAGTCCAGAAAATGAGCTGTGACATCGTGGCCTTGATCCCAGTTATCACCTTGTCCAGGCCTCACCCAGTTGCTCGGCGCATACCCCGCCTTCAACCTCACGAAATCAGCAACTCCTTCAAGCAATCCTTGGGGAACCTGGCCATTACCATTGGACTGCCATACGTGTGTCATTTCGTGGTAAAGCACTCCGGTTATCTCTCTTTTCACGTCGCCGGAAAAGCCATTGATGTATCTTGCACTGACATGGATCTCGTAATTGCTGGTATATGAATCTCCATCCACGTCATCGATAAACAAGCTTACTTTCTGCACATTTTTTCTATCGGCAGCATTGTCTTGCTGGAGGAGCCTCAAGATATAATCCGTGGCAGAACTCAGTGTTTGCTTGCTGTATTCAGATCCGATTTCGTTGTTGAAGCGAACTCCACCGGGAGTGTTCCCAGCAGTGTTGGTAACCACGTATTCAACAGCATGGATACTCTGAGTGGTTGCTAGGGTTACTAGGAAGGAGAGGAAAAGAATGCAGCTAGCCATGGTTGTCTTGTGCTTTTCTTTTTGTTGATTTGGCACAAGAAATGTGAAATTATTGTGAGGATAATATAGGGAGGGAGTTAGAGCTATGAGGTAGTTACCAAGTGGCCCTCCCACTAATCCCAATTAGTGGAGAAGTGACTGTCTGATGAGGACAAGCACCTAATGCTACATTGTTTGGTCGGGACAACATCCTTTTCCTTAGTTGAAATCCAACTCACTCCATACGTTTAATGTTGTTTTATAATGATGAAGTATTTTTGTTATTTCAGTTCAAATTAACGTTGAAGTACCTAGGATGATTAATATATGAAAGAATATTGCCCGTTAGAAAGCTCTGTTTGCTATACCTTAAAAGGAAGTTTTGTTTTTCAAAACAAAATTGTTTATTTGATCAAGTGTCGAATATCCCTATATGAAGTCACTTTCCTTTTGATATAAACTAGTCAAATTGAAAAAGTCAAGTAATTAGAGGAATAATGTGTGAGAACTTCAAAACTTTCTTTCATTACAATTAAATTTTTAAATTTCATTCGTACATGAGTGGTTTGCAATGCCCATCAATTTGAGCATTGACCATAAAAAAAATTCCATCAAGATAGGCAAACACTATTTTTTTTTGGTTGAAATGTAAGCAAACACTATTTAGTTATTTATGATAGAGATGAAAGTCCCACATTTGGAAAATATGATTCTTAAATAGTGTTTAAGTAAAAATAAAATGTTTTTTAATTAAAAAATTAGCTCATGAATTGGAAGAGACATTTTTTTTAATATTTAAATAGTACCTAAAGATTCTATTTTTTTAATGCTAGACTTTCATTTATAATACTTCCTTGCACATTAAATATAACTTTGATTCAAGATTCAATATGGTAGAATGGATACTTCTCACACAACAAGCATATTTTAAGGATTCAAGATTAAATCAAAGATGAAGGAGATTTGATACTATATTAAAAAACTCAAAACTCAAAACTCAATTTAAAAGATAACTTATGAGTTGAAATGAAATTATTTGTATTTACATACTATTCAATAATCATATTTTTCTAATGTAAGATTTTGTCTCTAACAATTTAATCGAGAAGAAGTTGAAAAAGAATTTCCAAATTTTCTTCTTTTTCTTTGGATCTTATTTAAAGCCTATCTGGATATTTATGGCTTGGTTAGATGTTGTAAGTCAGTTATGTAAGTTCATTACCAACAAAAAAGAAATAAACGGTAAAATTGCACTGGCCTCGTCATTGTGGTGGCCTCTCCTTTCAGTTTCCACCTCTGTGACGGGAGCTAGTCGAGACCTATGACCAGGGAAAGAGAAAGAAATCCTGTAGCACCCAACTTCAACAGTGTAAGAAAGCCCCTAATTAAAATACAAAGTGAGTCTAAATCCACAAAGAACAAATAAAGACTGATGCTAAGAAAAAGAAATAGGAAAAGGATTAAGAAGAATCGCAGAAATAACACATTAATGAAACAGGAGATTAGCATTTTATGTACTAACTAAACAAGAGATTGGCAAGCATTAAGGCATGCATTATTAAATTTGTACTTCTATCTTTTGTTTATGCTTTTTGGAAATAAAGGAACAATTGTATTTTTAAAAACAATATAAGCTCAAAACATGTAACTCTCGAATACTTCAAAAGGTAGGAAGGAAGTAAATTTCATTGTGTTAAAAAGATCCCAAAAACTATTGAAAACTAATTCGTTTATTTAGTATGCTTAAAAACTTGAAGAGATTATTTTTGATGTAATATAATGTTATGTATAGTCTTTTTTTTTTTAATATTACAACATATATACCTAACTTATACACACAAGATGTCAAATTCTAGATCTCATAATTAAAATCCCTACTAAGTTACCATTATGCTAGTTAACTAAGTGACCTATGGATAGTCTTATCATATGAGTAATATACCAACTCATATTATATTGATTTCTTATATATAAAATTATTTTACTTAACAATATTAACAAATAAATAAACAAATATTGAACGTCTAAGAGAAATTTGTTAGTAGTCACAAAACTTTATCATTATTGAACTTCTCGTAGAGACTTAGAGAGACCTCAAATTTCAAGTTCGCAAATACAACTTGATACTGATAATAAGACTTTTGAGAGATAATTCAGAGATCAAAGCAATATTTTATTTCAGAAGATAAATTAATAGTGCGTCCTCATCATCTTATTCCCAATAATATTTTTATATAAGTCGAAGCTAAGTTCTTTAATTTCCATACTGGGCATTTTAGTCAACCCAGAGCCCGTCAACAGACTACCCAAGGAGTTTAAAAAACTACTAACGTGAACCACTCCTCATCTACTTGTTCAATTCCGCCACGAGCCCCTTTCTTAGACCACTCCAGAAGTCCGAAAACTGAGCTGTAAAATCGGAGCCATGTCCATGTCGTCAACGATGATGTCCCTTCTGTCCGCCTTGTTGCTTGTCGGGTGCTCGTCCATTGCCTTCTTGGTCCGGTCGGCGCCCAGCTCGTTATGGAAGCGGACATCACCCAGAGTTGTTCCGGCACGATTTGTGACAACGTACTCCACTGCATATAGCTCCACTTATGAGTACTGGAGACAAGTGTATTGCCCATAATGATTTGTTTACGTTTTCGAGACTTATCGTTGCCTTGATTGTTATACCACTGACAACGACAGGGAATGGAATTGTAAGGAGCCACTAATGAATCTGTGTTTGTGATAGCACTGATATTGTGGAAAACAAAACATAAGATATGGAATCAAACAAAGCAAGTGGGGGGATGGAAATACACTCTGATACAATGAAAGGAAGGTTGTCGTAAGCATCCCAACATTGTGTCTCGATCAACAGAGACATAAAAAATCTAGTGACAGATATGGTGGCGTATGACTTCGCATGCAACAACAACATGTGGATAAAGACTTTCTTCAATTCTGTTCTTTATTTGTTCTATTTGTGTGGCTGGGGAGGAAAAGAGAGAATCTCACTCATAGTTTTAGCGTAAGTAGTTTTGTAAATAATATTGATAAGTAGCAACCATATCTTACATTAATGATATCTTCATCTAATATTTTCTTTATGTAAACAAGTGATTCCCAATCTTAATGAGCAATTTTAGAAAATAAAATTTGAAGTATTTCAAAAATAGTATTCGAACTCAAATTCAAATACAATATCTTATCACAAACTCAATACTTATAATCTTTATTACATTGTTCTATTTTATCACTCATGGATGGATTTACACTTAGGATGAGGTGTGTTAAAAAATGGCTATCTCATATTTCTAATATTTTAACACAATATTTTCACTGTAGATTCATATAGTCTCTTCTTTTAATAACAAGTTTACTAAGGGAAAAAAAATTGGACCACTTCTAACTATATTGAAAAAAAAAACAATTGTAGAAAAAATATACAGCTTTAAGTAGTTGGTAGATATGAAATTTCGATTCTTAGACGTCGGCCAAAATTTGTAATCCTATGTCCAAAAATCTAATTAGCCTATTGCTTCCCCTCCTTCCAAATCTTTTCACTATAGAATTTTGGTTTTGACGTCCTAAAGTGATTGTGGATGGACATGTAGATACAAACATATATCACTATAATAATCACCCATTTTTATGTTAGCCGCACCTTTTGAGCTAAACTCCCTACTAGTAAGTCACTAATGATACCGATGTAGACTTTCGTTTGTGATAATATGCCTTGACATGACCATGGAAAATTGCCAAAAAAATTTTGTTCATATAAAGCAAGCAGCAATTATCAACAACAGTAACGAAAGGGAAAGAAGTTGAATGCAATTGGATCTTTTTCTCTTTTCTTTTCTACTCGCCAAAGCGTTTATTGGACTAATCACGTACTAGAATATAGTAGAAGTTCACTCTCTATCCACTCTTTAATCTCTTCGCCTTGAAACTAATTCATCACATAACGGTGCAAATTTCCATCAAACCTATTTGCTAACCTTCAATTTTGTGCATGAAAAATAAGAACTACGTGCAGAGATTCATCGACGTTAGATGCCGCAGAAGGGAATTATAAGTGATCCATCCAATACATTTACTAAGAAGGTTTATCCACCTTTATTTATGAGATATAGGATACACCATTTTACATATTTGTTAGCTTTTGACTAAAAGCTTATTTTGCATACTTGGTTTTGTAGTCATTCCAGACCTGATCAACGGACTTCCCAAGCAGTTCATTAAAGTACTTAGCATTATAATCACCGCTCACTTTCTTGTTTAGATCCGCCACGAACCCATTCTTGAGACTGTTGCAGTAGTCCAGAAAATGAGCTGTAACATCGTGGCCTTGATCCCAGTTATCACCTTGTCCAGGCTTCACCCAGTTGCTCGGCGCATACCCTGCCTTCAACCTCACGAAATCAGCAACTCCTTCAAGCAATCCTTGAGGAACCTGGCCATTACCATTGGACTGCCATACGTGTGTCATTTCGTGGTAAAGCACTCCGGTGATCTCTCTTTTCACATCGCCGGAAAAGCCATTGATGTATCTTGCACTGACATGGATCTCGTTATTGCTGGTATATGAATCTCCATCCACGTCATCGATAAACAAGCTTACTTTCTGCACATTTTTTCTATCGGCAGCATTGTTTTGCTGGAAGAGCCTCAAGATATAATCCGTGGCAGAACTCAGTGTTTGCTTGCTGTATTCGGATCCAACTTCGTTGTTGAAGCGAACTCCACCGGGAGTGTTCCCAGCACTGTTGGTAACCACGTATTCAACTGCATGGATACCGTGAATAGTTGCTAGTGTTACCAGGATGGAGAGGAAAAAAACGCGGTTAGCCATGTTTTCTAGTGATTTGTTTTGGTTGGTTTTGCACAAGAAGTATGGTACTGCTGGGAGGTTTATATAGGGAGTATGGCTCTCTGCAACTTGCCAAGTGGTCCTCCCACTAATCTCAGTAGTGGAGAAATGACAGTGTTTGACGAAGACAAGAACCAAATGCTAGGTTGTTTATTTTGGACCAAAACCTTTTACTGAGTTGAAATCCAAGTCTCTCCATAATCCTAATGTTTTTATTTAATGTTGGAGTATTTTTTATATTTTAATCTATTTTGATTTTTTACCGTTACAAAAAGTAGAAAATGTTTCCTACGATGATTATCGTCTGAAAAAAAAAGGCCTTTTAGAAAGATCTGTTTGTCGAAAAAAGAAATTGCTTATTTGATAAACTATTGAATATCAAACTTTAGAAAATTTGAGAACTTCCTCTTAGAATTGTCTCCACTTTCCGTGAAATGCCTTCTTTTTGATATAAACTGATCAGAGTCAAGAAAGTAAAGTAATTAGAGGAATAATGTTTGAGAACTTCAAAGCTTTCTGTCATTACAATTTAATATCTCAAATTTCGTTCACGCATGAGTCATTTGCAACGCCCATCAATCGAGCTATGATCATAAAAAATTTCCCATCAACATACGCAGGGGCTGAGTACTCATCTAATCTAGGAGAAGTTGAAAAAGAATTAAAAAATAATAATCTCTTTGTTTCGATCTGACCTAGAGCCTCTATCGGATATTTATGGACGTTATTAGATGTTGGAAGAAAATTTCGTAAGCTTCTTACATGCTAAGATTTCCGTTTTTATGGATACCTTTATTGATACAATATCTGCAAAAATAGAAAGGCATTGCTGCAGACATGTAATTAGGGGGGATTGCATCTCCGTCATCTTTTTTTTTCTCATTTTGTAAAGAAAAAAAAAATTATATATAAAAATACATCAATACAACATGATTAGTGACATACCTATGTGGAAAGAGCTTACACAATATTATATCATTATCAAAACTGTTCTCTTTAAACCTCCAAGCATATTAAATAAACAGATTTTAGAAAGTTTACAAATTTTTATGATACAATGAAATATATCTCTTACAAAGTATTTTATATCTTTAATAATTATACATTCAAAGTTCATATTGTTTCTAAAGGATGACAAAGTTGATGAAGAAGATATAAGTATGGTATATCCAACTAAGAAAAATAAGAAACTTACAAGTACTAGCACCACTGCCAAAGAAGCCTAAGGATTATTGTTTCATGGAATACTGAAGGGTTAAATGATCCCTCTAAGCATTAGGAAGTTAAGTTACTTGTTAGAGGGCACAAATTGTCTATTGTTGCTTTCCTACATAATAAAGTCAAGTCAATGAATAAAAGGAGGATTCAAAATGCTACTCATAAGGATTCAAGCTAAGATGTCTATCGTATATTAGGCTTTATAGTGTCTTGTATTACATTTGGAGTGAAAGGAATAGAAGAAGATTCAACAATACAAATTTAAATAACTCAACCATTTTTACTAAAATTAAGAAGGATGTGAGAGGGAAGATTTCATTTACCAAAAGAGTCAAGCTTACAAATTGTAATAAATTTTTACAAGAGCTTTGAAATTTGCCAAGTGCAATATTTGAGCTTAGATGATGATATTTTGTAATTAATCAATTTTGTAAATTTTTTTACCGGTGATATATAATTTGACCTTTCACCAAAAAATATATATATATTGGGCTTTATAGTCACTCCAAAGCTGATCATAGACTTCCCAAGGGAGTTGCATAAAGTAATTAACGCACAACGGCTCCCCATTTTCTCGTTCAATTCTGCCACGAACCCATTACAGAGACCATTGCAGTGGTCCAAAAACCGAGCTGGAACATCGTAGCCTTGGTCCCATTTTTCACACTGTCCGGGCTGCACTCAGTGTCCTGGCATGTAGTCTGCGCCTTCAACATCACAAATCACAAAGTCTGCAATTCCTCCGATCAGTCCACTGGGAGGCTATCGGTTTTCATTACGCAAGAAACAGTTATAAAATTAAACTCAAGAGTTAAGTCTCAAAATAATTTTATATTAAATATTATCCATGAATAGTATTGTTCTAATGTTAGATTTTTATCTCTAAAACATTGTCTCGCATGCTTGAATATGCCCTAAAATTCAATGTTGCACATGATAAAATAGACATCAGTCTAACACTGAGAATATTTTAAAAGTTAAAGATTAAATAGGATATGTAATGAATTAACATCTGTCCGCCTCGTTCCTCTGTTGAAAGATGCTCCAGATGAAGTTGGAAGCAGCTTCTATTCTCTCTTTGCTGTGCTCGGCACTTAACTCGTTGTTGAAGCCGACGCCACCCTGAGTTGTTTCGGCCCGGTTCGTGACAATATACTCCACTGCATATAGTTCCACTTATGAGTAGTGGAGTCAAGTGTGTTGTTTACACTGATTTGTTCTACATTTTTCTACAATTATCGTGGCCATGATTGTTATACCACTGACAGCGACTGTGAATGGATAAGCTTCAAACGGGCCAACGCTTTGCTTGCAGTTTGCGTCGAAGAAACCTCCTCCAATTAAGGTGAATGTCAGTGATTGTGATACCACTGACGCGGTGGAAAACAGAAGAGAAGATCATGGTACTTAGTGGGGGAGTCGAAAGGAAGCCAGCATAAGCATCCCAGCGTTGGATCCTGATCAGCAGAAAGGGAGAAAAAAGAATCAGATATGGAATCAAAATTGGCCATAAGGTGCCACATGACTTCTTATGCAACAATATGTGGATGAGGACTTTCATCAATTGTGTTCTTTTTTTATATATTTGAGTGGCTGTGAGGAAAAGAGAAGGAATCCCCTTATATTTTTAAACTACAACTAAACTGTTTTTGGCTTAAGGCGTTTTGCAAATATGCTTACTCAGTAGCAATTTTCTATATTCTCAGTATCTTTGTCTAGTCTCCTTTTCATATAGTTAGGTGATCTCTTCTTTTAATGATTAATTTCAGAGAGAGAGTTGAGTTCTTTCAAATATAATATTAAAACCCAAATTCTGATAAAATACCTTATCACAAACTAGATACCCATAGTGTTCATCCATCACTCAATGTTATCGCTCATGTGATCAACCCTCGAATGCCAAGGTATGTGTTAAATAATTGTTAGCTTATATTTCTAATACTTTGGTTTGATATCTTTGGTGTATATTCAATTATCCTCTTCTTTTAAATAATGAGTTTAGAGATAAAAAGTTAGACTCTTTGTAACCATATTTAGAATTTATCCTAGGAAAAAATTACAGCTTGGCCATTCTCGGATTTTGGCCAAAATTCATAATCCGAAGTCCAAAAATTCGGGAGACAGTGAAGATTTCATCAAATGAGCTTGTTGTTTTCCCTCTTTCCAGATCTTTCCATTGTAGAAATGTGGATTTGAAGTCCAAATTTAAGTGATTGTTGATAGACTTGTAGATATGAACAAATAGCACCATAATAACCAGCTATGTTTTAGGTTAAATGGGCTAAACTTCTTACCAATGAGTGACGCATGATACTTGTAGGCTTCCACTCCTTTGTGATAATATGCCTAGACATGATTATGGATTGTCGCCTACAAATTTTTTCTTCGATAGAAAGCAAGTAGCATTTGTGAACAAAAGTTATGAAAGGGAGAGATGTTGAAAGCAACCGAATCCTTTTCCTCTTTTCCTTTTACAGTCACCAAGGAGTTCATTGGATCATAACATAATGGTGCAAATTTCCTCGAGGCCTTTTGGGCCTCCTCCAAATTTGTGAATGAAAATTAAAAATTGCATGCATAGATTCACTGGAGCTAGAGGGCGCAAAAAGGATTTACAAGTGATCATCCAAATGTATTTATAAAAGAAGGTTTATCCATCATTATTTATGAGAGACAGGATACACCATTTTACATATTAGTCAACCAAGAGCTTCATTTTGCATACTTGGCTTTGTAATCATTCCAAACCTGATCAACAGACTTTCCAAGTAGTTCATTGAAGTAATTAGTGTTATAACCATCTCTCAATTTCTTGTTCAGGTCCGCCACGAAGCCGTTTCTGAGACTGTTGAGGTAGTCCAGAAAGTGAGCTGTAACATCGTATCCTTTGTCCCATTTGTCACCTTGTCCAGGTTTCACCCAATGGCTTGGAGCATACCCTGCCTTCAACCTCACAAAATCAGCAATTCCTTCAATCAACCCTCCAGGAGCTTGTCCCTTACCATTCCACTGCCATACGTGTGTCACTTCGTGGTAAAGCACTCCAGCGATCTCTCTTTCCACGTCCCCAGAGTAGCCATTGATGTATCTCGCACTAACATGGATCTCGTTGTTGCTAGTATATGCAACTCCATCTATGTCATCGACAAACAATCTCACTTTTTGCACATTATTTCTGTCGGCATCGTTGTTTTGCTGGAGGAGCCTCCAGATGTAATCTGTGGCAGAACTCAGTGTTTGCTTGCTGTATTCGGACCCGATTTCATTGTTAAATCAAACTCCACCAGGAGTGTTCCCAGCAGTGTTGGTAACCACGTAGTCAACTGCACGGATACCTTGGATGGTTGCTAGGCTTACTAGGAATGAGAGGAGGAAAATGTGGCTAGCCATGGTTGTCTTGTACTTTCTTTTGGTTGTTTTTGCACAAGAAATGTTATGCTGCTGCGAGGTTTATATAGAGACGAGCAGCTCTGCAACTTGTCCCACTAATCACAAATTAGTGAAGAAATGACTTTGTTTGATGAAGACAGGCACCTAATACTACATTGTCTGATATGGACAAGAACCTTATCCTAAGTTGAAATCCAACTCTCTCTATACACTTAATGTTGTTTTTTCATGTACAGGTATTTTTTATATTCTAATGCAAGTTGATGTTTTACTGTTACAAAGAGTTGAAGGCCATCTTAGGACGATTGTAACCTGATGATAGAAAGATCTATTTGCTACACCCTAAAAGGAAGTTTCTGTTTTTCTGAAAAAAATAAAAATGCTTATTTGATCAAACGTTTAGATCCCTATATAGACTTTATTCTTTGTATTAAAAATTTTAGAAGCTCCTTTTAGTATTATCGGCACTTTATGTAAAATCCTTGTCCTTTTGATAGAAATAATTGGAGTCATATACGAGAACTTCAAATTTTTCTTTCATAACAATTTAATTTTTATATTTTCTTTCATAAATGAGTCATTTGCAATGACGCATCAATTTTCGCTAAATAAACTATTAAATTGCAGTGGAATCGTCATTGTTGTTCTGTCACTCTCCTGCTCTGTGATGTGAGCTAGTTGAGACCCATGACCACTAAAAGGAAAGGAGGTCTGTAGCCACCCAACTTCAACAGTATAAGATAGGCCCAAATGGAAATACAAAGGGAGTCTGAAAGTTATTGATTGGAGGGAAGCTAGAACATCAAATGAAAGCAAAGTATGAGAAGAGAGGCTATAACAAGGAGAAATTATTTAACATCCACACATAATCATAATTAAACTTCCCATAAAGACTTAGAGAGATCACGAATTTCAAATTGAAAAATACAACTTGACGGTGATAGTCAAACTTTTGAGAGATTGTTCATAGATCAAAGAAATAATTATTTCAAAAGGTATCTATTTTGCGACGATGGTAAATTAATACTTTCCATCAACATATTTCGTCTAATATTCCATCAGTCGAATCTAAGATGTCTAATTTCCATATTGAGCTTTGTAGTCACTCCAAAGCTCATCAACAGACTTCCCAAGGAGTTCAGCAAAGTAATTAACGTTGTAAGCACTTGCCATTTTCTTGTTCAATTCTGCCACGAACCCATTTCTGAGATCATTGCAGTAGTCCAAAAACAGAGCCGTAACGTCGTAGCCTTCGTCCCATCTATCACCTTGTCCACGCTGCACCCAGTGTCCCAGAATGTAGCCCGCCTTCAACCTCACGAAATCAGCGATTCCTTCAATCAGTCCACTGGGAGTCTGCCCGTTTCCGTCCCACTGCCATATGTGTGTCATTTCATGGTAAAGCACGCCGTTGAATTCCCACTTGATGTCCGCCGTCATGCCATTGATATAGTTTGCACCCACGTGAATTTCATTGTCGATGGCGTACGCAAGTTCCTCCATGTCGTCGACGAAGAGAGTCACACGATCCACGCCATTTCTGTCGGCCTCGTTGCTCTGTTGAAAGATGTTCCAGACGAAGTTGCTGGCGGCGTCCATTATCTCCTTGGTATAGTCGGCGCTGAGCTCGTTGTTGAAGCGGATGCCACCCATAGTTGTTTCAGCCCGGTTCGTGACAAGGTACTCCACTGCATTGACACCATGAAGGGAGGCTAGGACTACAACAAAGGAGAGGAAGAAACAAAGAGAATCCATGGTTTCTGTGCCTTTATTTTTCAGGCTTATGAGGTGCTTTGAAGCACATTCTTGCTCCAATTTTAATTTTTATATCGGGTTGGCCTGCAGTAAGATTCAAGTAAAGGAAAATTTCCCACTTCACTGTGTAGCCCCGGGATCAGATAACGTGAACCCCATTCAAGACAAGTGATGCTTCACGGACCAAACAGTAATGTAAATTATTGAGAAATCGTGCATGCATCTGCCTTGTTCTAAGATGATGCCATAGACCCGTTGTTCTAACGTAACTCGACAGCTTTATTCGTTCATTCATTCTCTTCTGGTAACCCAATAAACATTTTCCTCACAAGTGAATGAGGATTGCATTGTCAGTAAACACCTAGCATTGATACTATGTATTGCTTGAAATCTCTTAGTTTTAGGTTCCACACCCAACAATGTGAGTTTGATTGTATATGTTAAAAGAAAAAATTTAAAAACAAGTACATATTCCATTATCCAGAAAATTCTGGTGTTTTGTATTAGAAATCTTTTGTTTAGACCAGGAATGGATAGCTATAATTACGAGTATTTGCACACGCATTTAGATCTCAATTCACATGGAAAAACTTTTAGAGATTGTAATAGGTTCTTGAAGGTATTTTGTAGATTTGATTTTTCTTGTGGATCAGTTTGAAGTGGCGTTTATGTAAATTTCACTTATAGAACAATCTAAACCTTTGTACTCGAGGGATTATGACTATAGCTGATATGAACTCACCTAATTTCTTATGGATACAAAGGAGGATAAGGGGGATAACAAACTCTTGACTCTAAATATTTCCTCCTTAAACCTGACTTGTAGCAGGGGATTGTGTTCATTTTAAAGACGACTTTTAACAAGAATTTAGGCAATCTAAAATACTCTTCATACCATTCTAATTACATCCTATCACACTAATGTGAGTTGCTTGGTATGGGCATTATTCTGTCTAAGAATCCCTCTTTGTCCTTAGTCACCAATGCTCTTCAAAAATTATGAGCCCACTTAAAGTAGTTGTTGACTCTAAATAATGGCTGATGGATGGGCATTAGCTTGGGACCATTGCTTGCCAAAGAACACATTACTGGGCTCAGTCGGCTGGTTTTTGTTGGTTGCGAAGGGTAGTAAACCATGCAACCAAATGGGTAATGATTTTGTCCCTAACCTCGTTAGCCCGATCCATTAATTGGGCCTATGGGACCTGCAAGGCTTGATTCCATATATGGATCCGAACTTGTACCCGTTTTGATTCTTTCCAACTCAAGGCTCTGGGAGCTATCCATATGCTTGGTCCAGGAGTAGATTGGCAGTGCAATCACCAAGCAGGTGGCCGTAGGTCTCCTCCGGATGTAGGACGTTTAGTGACGACGTGGAATAACATCTATGAGACGTATGAGAAAGCTGACCTTGCTTAGTTACAATCCAACAAGCTATATCGAACTTGAAATAGGGAAATCTCGTGATTACCGTATATTTCATTTTGTAAGGACCAAACAACAGACAACACTAAGCAAGTTATCCTTCCTCAATTGGAGACAATAGGTACCATGTAAAATGAACAAAATCATATCGACAATATAGGTTATGAGTAATTAGTGGGTATCAGTCGTCTCTGGATTTCCTACATACTTATCAAGTCAAATCCTTAGATTTCTTTAAATATTTTACCTAATTGAAATAGCTAAGATTTACTATTAATATTTATCACTTCAAAAAATTGATGAATAGGGTAATACCGAAATTGTTAATATTGGTTAGATAAAAGTTGTAAATATTAGAGTGGGAAATTTTCCAAAATTTTTAAAAAATATTGAAATTCCCTAAATTTTACATTGAATATACTTATAATGATTTTAAAGGATTTTGACCGCATCCTAATATTTCAGTATTTACGGTACGTTTGACGTTACAATATCTGCAAAAATAGAAAGGTGTTGACATGACGCGTATCAAGATTGCCTCACAGGTGTAATTGGCGGGGTTGAACTTGACATTCTTGTTTGAAGAACTTTGTCGTGTGTTTTTCATCTCTCTCTGTCTCTCTGTTTGCTTTCCTCCAAAATCCATTAAAATCTATTTGATTGGAGGGAACGTAGAACAACAAAGAGAAATACTTAAGTGGCAACAGAGCTTGATCATTATTAAACTTCTCGTAGAGAGATCTCAAATTTCAAATTGACAAATACAACTTGATGCTGATAGTAAAACTGTGGAGAGAGAATATTTATTTCAAAGGTATCTATTTCATGAGAATGGTAAATTAATGCTGCATCTCCACCATCTTATTCCCTATAATATTCTCAGTCAAAGCTAAGATGTCTAATTTCCATATTGGGCTTTGTAGTCACTCCAAAGCTGATCAACAGACTTTCCAAGGAGTTCAGCAAAGTAATTAACGTCGTAACCACTACTCATTTTCTTGTTCAATTCCGCCACGAACCCATTTCTGAGACCATTGCAGTAGTCCAAAAACCGAGCTGTAACGTCATAGCCTTGGTCCCATCTATCACCTTGTCCGGGCTGCACCCAGTGTCCCGGGATGTAGTCCGCCTTCAACCTCACGAAATCAGCGATTCCTTCAATCAGTCCACTGGGAGCCTGCCCGTTTCCATTCCACTGCCATATGTGAGTCATTTCATGGTAAAGCACGCCGTTGAAGTCCCACTTGATGTCCGCTGTGATGCCATTGATATAGTTCGCACCGACGTGAATTTCATTGTTGATGGCGTACGCGACTCCGTCCATGTCATCGACGAACAGGGTGACACGATCCACGCTTTTTCTGTCCGCCTCGTTGCTCTGTTGAAAGATGTTCCAGATGAAGTTGCTGGCGGCGTCCATTCTTTCCTTGGTGTAGTCGGCGCCCAGCTCGTTGTTGAAGCGGACGCCACCCGGAGTTGTTTCGGCCCGGTTCGTGACGACGTACTCCACTGCAAGGACACCATGAAGGGCGGCTAGGACTACAACAAAGGAGAGGAAGAAACGAAGAGAATCCATGGTTTCTGTGCCTTTGGTTTTCAGGCTTATGAGCTGCTTTGAACTGGGTTCTTGCTCCAATGTTTATATAGAGTTGGCCTTTCGCCCTGCAGTAAGAGTTACGTAACTAAAGGGAAATTTCCTACTAATTTGCTGTGTAGCCCCGGGACCAGATAATATGAACCCATTCAAAACACACGATGCTTTACGTAATTAACAGTAATGAAATTATCTTGTTTTCACTTAGTGGTTGATAGTTGTAATTACAAGAATTGGTACATGCACTTAGATCTCAACTCACGGAAAAACTTGTTAGAAATTTTGATAGATTCTTGAACTTGAGCTTTAATATTATATTAAAAAATTCATATTTCTTTTCTAAAGCCATCTCATAAGAAAAGAGCATGTGTTTTATTTTAATGATAATTTTTAATTAAGACAAACAATATAAAACACTCCTCGTATCATTTATAACACTTTTTATCCCTCTGCGGTTGACAATCCTTTAAAAATCTCACTCCAATTTTCTAGCTTCTTGGGAAATAAAACTTTTTCTGCTAATTACCAATTACACTCTACTCTTTTTTTGTATTACGGGAACCTAGCAAATAGAAGCAATTTCTTAATTAGTCAATTTTTTGGTGGGTATGCATCTCTTATTCAAGGCTCTTAATCTTCTGCCCCAAACTTCTGGTGGCGAACCGCTGATCACGGCCTCTAGAAATGCAATCTATAATTCAAGATTGTTAGGATCCCCAAGAAAAGTCTTTGAGGGTTACCATCTAGTCAAGATTGGCGTCTGTACTTGTATATTTATTTAACGGGTGAAAGTACAGTCGGTGAAACACTTCAAATTCCACAAGTACTTCAAAATACGTAGGACTTGTGTGGAATTAACGTTTGTGGCCCTTGTTGATTCATCGATCAACGTCTACTGGTATTTTTAATTAGACGGGTGAAAATACAGTGGATGAAGCAACCAGGAGCTCAAGCGTAAATTCCTCAAGTACCCCAAAATGCGTAGGACTTGTGTGGAATTAACATCTGTGGCCCTTGTTGATTCATCGATCAACGTCTGTACTTGTATCTTTAATTAAACGGGTGAAAATACAATGGATAAAACAAACTGCGTAGGACTTATGCGGAATTAACGTTTGTGGCCTCTGTCGATTCACTGATCAACACCACTTTCCATCATTTCCTCGTTTTGGCAAATATGAGACTGATCTTTCGATTGAGAAGGAAAGATGTCTTTTCCTTTGCGTTCTAATCCCATGATTTCACTCTCAAGATAGATATACAATGGATAAAACAAACTGCGTAGGACTCATGCGGAATTAACGTCTGTGGCCTCTGTCGATTCACTGATCAACACCACTTTCCACCATTTCCTCGTTTTGGCAAATATGAGACTGATCTTTCGATTGAGAAGGAAAGATGTCTTTTCCTTTGCGTTCTAATCCCATGATTCCACTCTCATTTGTGGAAACCCTCGTACTTTCGGATTGGTCTAATTACAACATGTTCAGTTTCTCTAAATCGTATACTTTCTTGGACCGACTTTAAACCTTGTTCTTGTGAAATGGGCAAAATATCTTTGGTTTATGACTAGTCCATCGACTAAGCGAAATTGAATTTAATAAAATGAGTAAGGGTCCAATGGCCTGTATAGTTCTAGATGGAGGCAAACAAATTGAACTGATAATAACATCTTCCTTGCAAATATCCAACTTTGGAACGTTGAGAATATAAAAATTAATATGAAAACAATGTAATTTCATATTAAGAGCAAAAAGACGTCATTGTATTTTGAAATATCTTTTAGATAGATTTGTTATTTATGGGTATTTATGACTATCTCTAAAAGATTAAACCAAATACGGATACATTCAAAAAATGTGTTTATTAGCATTCGCACATGAACTTGATTACTTCAGGATGAATAAGCGCTTTTTTTTTATTAAGTGGTGCGAAATAATTACACTAGTAGTAATCATGTTATGTATGCATTGGATTAATAAAAATTTTATTTATTATTGTGACGAATTTTAAACATTTAATTTTAAGAGAATACTGAAATTTAAGGTAGTCATATAGAAGATTCTTGAATGTTAAAACGTCTAGACCACGACATTGACCTAGACTGCCAAAATGTTTCGATCTTGTTATTTATATCTAAACTTAACTTTTGGTTTGAATAAATTTCTCGGTACTTGCTTTTTAAAAATATCCTCACTTCCTTACAAGCTAATTTTAACAAAAGTAAATAAGTAAATAAATATTCTAATACAAACAACTATATTATGCAGATCGTTGTACATCATTCTAATTCCAGCTCAAAGCTAAATTTATTTTAAAAGTCTACCTATTTCATAGCGATGGTAGAGTAATACTGCATCTCCATCATCTTATTGACATTCATATTCAAACACCAGCAAAATCTAAGAACTCTAATTTTGATATTTGGCCTTGTAGTCACTCCAAAGCTGATCAGCCGTCTTCCCTAGCAGCTCCATGAAGTAGTTGTCATTATATCCGTCTCTCATCTTCTTGTTGAGTTCTGCCACAAACCCATCCTTAAGACCATTGCAGTAATCTAGAAACCGTGCCGTCACCGAGTAGCTAGCATCCCAATTGTCGCCCTGCCCGGGGCTCACCCACCCAGAAGGCACGTAATTAGCCTTCAACCTAACGAAGTCCGCTATCCCTTCACTCACGTTGCGAGCTCTGCCGGTAGAAAGATCAAGCCACTGCCATACGTGTGTCATTTCATGGTAAAGCACCCCACTGAAGTCCTGCTTGATATCCCCCTTAATGCCATTGATATAGTTCGCAGCGACGTGAATTTCATTGTTGCTAGTGTACGCGAGACCTTCCATGTCGTCCACGAAAAGGGTGACACGATCCACGCTCTTTCTGTCGGCCTCGTTGCTTTGTTGAAAGATGCTCCAGATGAAGTTGGTGGCGGCGTCCATTCTCTCCTTGGTGTAGTCAGTGCCGAGCTCGTTGTTGAAGCGGATGCCACCGGGAGTTGTTTCCGCCCGGTTCGTGACAAAGTATTCCACTGCAAGGGCACCATGCAGCGCGGTTAGGACTAGAACAGAGGACAGGAGGAAACGGAGATAATCCATGGTTTTTGCAGCTTTTGCTTTTTCAGGCTAATAACGGACTTTGCGGTTTGTTCTTGCTCCAATGCTTATATAGATCTTTTAAGCAGGTCGGCTTTTGCTTCACAGTAAGGACAGCGTAACTACTTGGAAACCTCGTGATGACTTTTCCTCATATGTGGTCTAGAAGCCTCAAGGAAACTGCATGGAATAACTTGCTGCTTCACGCAATCTCAAATAATTGAATGCATTTTGCAGATTTGATTTTCCTGTGTATGAGCTTTTTTTTCATGTGGAATTTACGTAAGATTTACTCATAAAACTCGAAAAAAGTTAAGGATTATACTTGGAGATAATATAGTCTCGCTTTACTTCTACTACGGGGAGGACATGAGAGAAAACATTTGAAGATTCAAAAACATAACTTAAAACATAACTCATAAATTAAAGGATTTTTCTTTAATTTAAACTTATCTTTAAGATCACTCATCATTAGCATAGGACTCATGATCTCCAATACTACTACACACCGAGAGATCTTCTTGATAGTCATGATAGATAAAAATAATTGGTTTGTAGTAGAACATAACTTAGGCTTTGATAGTACATTAAAAAGTCCTAAAACCTAGTCCAACTAACTCATAAATTAGAGGATCCTTCTTTGATTTAAACTTTTTGTAAAATTACTCAATTCTATTGTAGGACACATGGTCTCAACAAATACCCACCACCCTTTAACTAAACAAAAATAGAGAGAAATTAACTAATTCTACTAATGACATATTTGGTATATAAGGTTTTAATTAGAAAATCATAACTTAAAAGCAAGGTGGTGCGGAATGATCCCAAAACTTTTCTCATATCAACATATTACGACCAAATCATTTGAACTTGATATTCAATGAGATCTGTTTTTTATGTGTTAATTATTTATTGTAAGTAAGTTATTTATTCATTATTATTAGTTCTATAATTGCGGTGCTATCAATTACGCTAAAGATCACAAATAGTATAAAAAAAAACTACAATTAAAGACTTAACGGGGAAAGAAAGGGGGGGAAAAGGGGGCAAACCAAATTGAACCAAAGAACTTGGTCCCTGCTGCTTTCCATTATAGTCTTCACCTGATTTTCATTACCATCAAGAAAAGTCTTTGGGAGTTCAAATAGTCCAGTCAAGAATGACGTCTGTACTTGAACGGTTGATAAAATCCATTGCGGACCAGAAACGCATCTGCCTCACAAGGACTCCAAAATATCAACGACTTTGTGTGTTAAATGAAAACAGGTTGGCAAGAATAACCAAACACAAATTTCCACCGTTTCCGCGTTTTGACAACATGAGATTAATCTTCCAACCCACGAGCAACGATGTTTTTTGTGTTTTTATTTCTGTCTTTCACACAATGCTTTCACTCTTACTTTTCAACAGGTCTAGGTACAACGGTAATAACTTCGAAGATCTAACTTGACTGAAGGCTTTTGTTTTCAGACATTAAACACTTTGAAAATCATTCCAAATTCATTTTCTTCCCTCTAATCCCACATTTACATGGACTGAATCTAAACTTGTTCTTGAAAGATGGGAGAAATATCATCCAATTATGATATCGTCTATCAATTAAGCGAGATCGAGTTTAACAAAATTCAGTCATAATAAAATTCATGAAGAGTCCGTTGAATCGATAGACCATATAGTGAAAGATAACTATTTCTTCTCTTACATTCTCTCTTTCGAGTCTTTTGTTAATGGTGCAAATTTTCAAATACCTTATCTCCAACTTTGTGCAGGCAATTGATCTATTTGAAGCTAAAAAGAGGTGGCCTCAACTTGGTCCGATATTAGCCCAAATTTGAATTAAGGCCTAAATCATATATATGGACCGAATTTGTCTAGGAAAATGTGTAGAATAACCTTAAAAAAAATTGTTATGGTAGTTCATTTAGTTTTTATTATATAATTATTATTTGAAAATATATTTCATTTTTATAAATATATATATAGATATATTATTCATAACAACTAAAGTATATCAATTTAAGGACATACCCCAATACTTACAATCTAATTTAAAATGTAAAAAGACCAAAATAAACACCTTCAACTTTTACACAACAAAACATTAATGTGAAAAGATTATATAATCTTCTGTCACACATACTTATAGAGGAGAATACACTATATAACTAACTTATTAGAATATAAAGCTCCAAAGTCAAACATATAAATCTATGGGTCTATTTTTAATAACACAGAATACATTATTTTATCATATTAAGAAACCCTTAACCTGCCTTTTAGTTTCCATACTTGGCTTTGTAGTCACTCCAGAGCTCATCAATGGACTTCCCAAGCAGTTCATTAAAGTAATTAGAATCATAAGCATTCCTCATCTTCTTGTTCAAATCCGCTAGGAACCCATCCTTGAGACTGTTGCAGTAGTCCAAAAACCGAGCTGTAACATCAGAGCTTTGGTTCCAACTAGTCCCTTCTCCAGGCTTCACCCAAGTGCTTGGCGCGTACTTTGCCGTCAACCTCACAAAATCAGCAATTCCTTCAATAATTGCCGACGGAGTCTGATGATTACCATCCCACTGCCATACATGTGTCATTTCATGGTAAAGCACGCCGGTGATCTCAGTTTTCACGTCACCGGAATAGCTTTTGATGTACCTTGCACTGACATGGATCTCGGTACCGCTAGTAGATGCAACTCCATCTATGTCGTCAATAAACAAGCTCACTGTCTGCACGTTCTTTCTATCCCCATCATCGTTTTGCTGGAAGAGCCCCCAGATGAAATTCGTGGCATCACTCAATGTTTGCCTGCTGTAATCAACTCCAATATCCTTGTCAAAGATAGCCCCGCCGTCTGTGTTCCCGGCGGTGTTGGTGACCACATAATCAACTGCACGGATGCCTTCAATGGCTGCCAGGGTTACGAGGAAAGAGATCAGAAACATGTTCTCTGACATGGTTGTATTCTGCTTTTCTTTTTGTGTCTTGTTGGTTGTGCATAAGAAACGATGCCGTGCTCTTTGATTTTTACGGGGGTTAAGTGCTTTTGGGGACTTGTCTCGTCGTCCAAAGGCTACTCACAAGTTCACATGATCTAAAAGAGATTAATCCGTCCTTTGCACGACACCGACTTTGACCATTAGATGCAAAAAGATATTGACCTTGACGAGGACAAAACAATTGATGCCGACCAGAGACATTGTCTCTAGAAATGAGAATTTTTTACTCCCGTCTTCCACGTTTTCCATCTACTCTCCAGATTGCTCCATGGTACCAACCCGTTTGTGGGGTTGAGAGTGTTGGAGATAAGCAAATGATGAGGCTTTTAACTTTCCAAATGAGTTGCCCTCAAATCATCATACTATGTTTCAACTATTAATATATTTTACCTGAAATCTTTTGCATATAAAAGTATGCCTCTTGACTTTAATAGAAAAAATAAATATTTTAATATGTTATCAAAAATACTATTTCACTGATAAATTGAGTGGGTCTTTTGATTAGTGTATTCTTACACTTAAAGTAAAATGATGTATTAAAATTTGTTATATGTTTAACATTATTACTACTGACTTATTATACTTCTTTTATGTACAAGTGTTACTCTGTTAGAACTTTAATAGAGAAAGTAACCTTCCTAACCTTCACGGGATTTGAAAGAACTGAAAGCATCTTGTAGATTTGATTTTTCATGTGGCATTTATATAAGTTTAGTTTATGGAACTCCAAAAAATTTAGGGATTATACCTATAGATGAGGGAGGGTCATGGGGATACCCACCACTCTTTAAATAAACAAGAACAAGAGAGAAATTAATGATGCTTTTGTCATATTCAGTGGAAAGGTTTGAATTAAAAAATTATATGTTAAAATTACATATGAACAAGGTGGCGTGGAATGTTATTAGCTTAGTAGCTCAAGTGGGACTACTAGAAATCCCTACCTAGATGACGAGTGTTTAAGACATTCCATCTCCAGATATCTCATTTACTTAACTTTATAAAATAAAATAAAAATGAAAAGGAGGAGTGTGGAATTATCTAAAACATTATGTCCATAACTATATATCATGACCAACATTATTGACCTTGAATTTCAATGCGTTCTATATTGTTCGGTGCTATTAATTATGCTAAAGATCACAATAGTGTCGAAAATAAATCACAAATAAAGAGTTAACAGGATTAAAAAAGAATGGGCAAAACAAATGGACGAAAGAATCTGGTCATGCTGATTCCAATTATATTCTTGACCAAAAAACAAAATAGTCTTAATTATAGTCTTGACTCGATTTTCATGATCATTGAGAAAAGTCTTCAGCAGTTCAAATAGTCCAGTATTTAAACAGTGATCAAATGCAACAGGGACCAGAAATGCATCTGTCACACATGATCTCCAAAAAATGTAGGACAATGCAACTTGCCAAGTCTACACACACTACTCACAAGTTCAAGCGTTTGGACATGAGCAAACATTGATTAATCCCACTTTTGCACCACATCGACATTGACAATTCTATGCAAAACGACATTGACGTTAAAGATAGCCCCGCCATCAGTGTTCCCGGCGGTATTAGTAACACGTAATCAACCGCGTAGATCCCTTCAATAGCTGGTAGGGTTACGACGAATGAGGTCAGAAAGACTTTCTGAGCCATGTTGTTTGCTGCTTGTCCTTTTTCTTGAGTTGGTTGTGCACAATAAATGAAGCCGTCCTCTTTGGTTTATAGAGGGGTAACTGCTTAGGAACTTGCGAGGTTGTTCGCAGGCCACTCACAAGTTCACATGATCGAAAAGATATTAATCCGTCCTGTACCCGGCATCGACTTTGACAACTCCTGCAAAAAGTCACAATTTCACATGATTGAAAATATTGTAGTCCGTCCTCTGCACAACATCGACTTTGACAATTCCATGCGATATTGACGTTGACCAGGACAATACTACTGTTGCTTGCTTGAGACCTTGTCCCTAGAAATGACATATTTTACTCTCGTCGTACACATTTTCCATCTACTCCCCACATTGCTACACAGTAATCACCCATCTGTGAGGTTGAGGAGAACGTTGAACTTAGCCCTGGAAAGATAAGCAACTGATAAGGCTTTTTTGCTTTCCGAAGGAGATGGCCTCACATAACCTTGTTGGATGTGAAAGTGTATTTTGAATATTAATTTATTGACTCATTGCATTTTTTACATAAAAATATATTATTTTAATATGATATTAAAGTTTAAATTTTAAAAAAATATATAAAATATTTTCTCATACTCAAAGTGAATAGGCATATTAAAACCTTACAAATGTTTAACGCTATCAATACCAACTTGTTGTACTTATGAATTTATTTTTTTTCTTTTACAAACAACTTTAAGAGAGAGTGACACTTCTAATAATTCAATTTTTTTTTTTTAAGTTAGGTGAAATGGGAAGGGGCTAGTATCTCAAACTCCAAACGTATAGATAAGAATTTCCTAATAACTTCACTTGAGCTACCAAGTCACTAACAATCCTAAAATATGTTTCAAACAACTCAATGTTTTCATCTTATATTACCCTTTTTTGGTTTATTGGAGCCGATTGGATCGATAGAAAAAGTCGACCTGTTGATGCATGCATTACTTAAATATATTTTTTTTATTCTCCTTAAGATGAAAGATATGCTCACTTCTTGATAAGAGATGAAAGAAATAGATAGTCTAATACAAACAGCTATAATACATAGTTAACAAGGTAGTAGCTCAATAATTAACTTCTAATCAACCAAACTTTAGGTCCTACGCTCAATATCCCATACCCCAACACCCCCTTTGCCTACAAGAACTAAACTATAATATATAGATCATTGGACGTCATTCTAAGTCCAGCCCCAAGCTAGATTTATTACAAAAGCCTACCGATTTTGTGACAATGGTAGGGTAATACTGCATCTCCATCCTCTTATTCTCATTCATATTCTAATACCAGCTATATCTAATAAGTCTAATTTCGATATTTAGCCTTGTAGTTGTTGGTTTTCTGGTATCTCTTGACAGTAGGAAAAAAAACACAACCCAACAAAACCAAAAGGTTTGATATTTCGTTATATTTAAATAACAACTGAAATAGCAATATAAATAGTCAAAAAGCAACACAAACAAAAGCTCTAAGGCTCACAAACACAATAGCTCAATGGCTTACAGACTTAACAGCTCCAAGGTAAAAACAAGAACCTTATAGAGCAATTTGTCTAAACGAAAAACAACCACAAAATATACTAATTTGTTGCTTACCTAGAATATCCTACGACCTTACTTATATAACAAACCTATCACCACTACCTTTGGATAATTGCCCACTAAAGACAGTTTTCTTTTTGCACACGATCCTCCACGTTTTGCTCCAACAATCACCACTCTTCACATCTAACCACTGTTCCACGTTTTTCTCCATATAATCACCACTCTTCCATGTTTTTCTCCATATAATCACCACTCTTCCACGTTTTTCTCCATATAATCACCACTCTTCACATCTAACCATTCTTCCACATTCTTCTCTAACAGTTACCACTGTTCACGTTTAACCACTCTTCCACATTTTTCTCTAACGGTTACCACTCTTCATGTCTAACAATCACGTTCCTACACTTATCGGAGTGGTGATAATTCTAGCAACTCTCAACACCCTTCCTTGATGGGATTTGTCATCACTCCGATGAGTTCCTTCAATTTCTCATGTTATGCACGCGGCAAATTCTTTGTAAACAAATCAGCCACCTGATCATTGTTAGGACAAAATTTGAATATAACCTCCTTAGATTCCACAAGCTCCCTTACATAATGGACTTTGATTGCCACATGCTTTGTCTTAGAATGATGACTCGGGTTCTTCGTCATAGATATTGTTGATTTGCTGTCACTAAAAATCACAATTTCTTGCTTCTGTTCAAAACCTATCTCCATTAGTAATCTTCTCAACCACACGGACTGACATGCTGCTGTTGAAACTGCAACATACTCCGCTTCAGCAGTAGATAGAGACACTGCATTTTGCTTTTTTGACAACTAGGAAAAAGCTGCCGAACCCAAGCTGAATACATATCTAGTGGTACTTCGTGAATCTTTAACATTCCCACCCCAGTCGCTGTCACTAAATCCTACTAACACAAAATCATCTATCCGTGTATACAACAAACCATCATTCAATGTTCCCTTCAAATACCTGAGTATCCTTTTGAGTTTGCTGAAGTGTAACTTTGTTGGTTTCTGCATAACCCGTGACATAAGTGAGATTGGAAAGAGAATATCCGGTCGTGTAGCTGTCAAGTACAACAAACTTCCAACCAAACTTCGATACGCAGTTTCATCTGTTTCTTCAAATTCATCCTCTAGATTTATCTTATCTCCTGGCATCAACGGTGTAGAGACTGGCTTGCATTCTGCCATGTTATGCTTCATCAGCAATGATTTTACAAACTTTGTTTAAGATACAAAGATCCCACTACTCTTCTGCATCACTTTCAAGCCAAGAAAATATTGCATTGAACCCATATCATTCATCTCGAAAGATCTCATCATTTCTGCTTTAAACTCCTTCATTTTTTCTTCATTATTTCCAGTATATATTAGATCATCCACGTAAATGGAGACCAATATAATAGAATCTTCTTCACGAGATATAAAAAGCGTGGGCTCACTAGGACTTTGAATGGAACCAAGTTGGAGAAAATGCTTACTAATTTTTCCAAACCAAGCACGGGGTGCCTGCCGAAGCCCATACAAAGCTTTTCTTAGCTTCAAAACTTTTTCTTCAGATCCACTTTCTTCATATCCTTTAGGTTGCTCTACGTACACTTCTTCATCAAGCTCGCCATTTAGGAACGCTGCTTTCACATCTAACTGCATGATTTTCCATTGGAATTGAGCTGCTATAGCAAGAATCAATCGAATTATCTCCATTCGAGCCACTGGAGAGAAAGTTTCAGTAAAATTTGCTCCAGGAATCTGAGAGTAGCCTTTTACCACGAGCCTTGCTTTGTGCCTCATGACTTCTCCTTGTGCATTTGTTTTGAGTTTATACACCCATTTAAGCCCAACTACCTTCTTTCCTTTAGGGAGATCAACTAAGGACCACGTCTTGTTATGCTTTATAGTCTTTATTTCCTCGTCCATTGCCTTTTTCCACTTGGATTCACCAATTGCCTCCTCAAATGAGATTGGCTCTAATGCAGCCAAGTTACAACTTTCATAAATTTCTTCAAGACATCTTATTCTTACGGGAGACATGTCAGAAAGTTCTCTCTCTGTTCCTGCTTCATGTGAACGTGAAACATCTTCTAGAGGAAAGACATCATGATTGCTGGACATGGGAGTTGTTGGTTTAGAGGACTCTCCACTTGTTTCTTCATGTTGGACATGTTGATCACCTACATCTTCACTAGATACGTGTGAATGGCCTCCTTTCCCTGACATGCATGGCATGAGAGCATTGTTTTGTTCTCTTTCATTTTTGCTCCAATTCCATAAGGCATTCTCATCTACTATCACATCTCTACTTATGACAAGCTTCTTTCTGGAGAGATCATACACACGATAAGCTTTAGATAAACAACTATACCCAAGTAAGATACCTGGTTCAGCCCGTTTCTCAAGCTTGTGTCGGTGTTGTTCCGGAACATGTACAAAACATAAAGAGTCAAACACTTTGAAGTGTTCAACTGATGGCTTCCTCCTGCTCCATGCTTCAAATGGAGTAGCTTCATTTAAGTATTTCGTTGGGCTCCTATTAAGAATATATACCGCAGTATTTACAGCTTCTCCCCAAAAATCTTTGGGAAGATTTTTTTCTTCAAGCATGCTTTTAGCCATCCCAAGAATGGTCCTATTTTTTCGTTCTGCCACACCATTTTGCTCAGGGGAATAACTGGCAGTGAGTTAGTGTTTAATACCATTGCCTGTGCAAAATTTGTTGAACTCTCCTAAAACATACTCCCCACCTCTATCAGAACGCAACACTTTAAGATTTTGGCCACTTTCTTTTTCTGATTGTAGCTTGAATTTTATGAATGCTTGAAGGACATCTGACTTTTCCTTAACAAAATTTACCCAACAATAACGTGAAGCATCATCAATAAATAAGACAAAGTACCTGTTCCCTTCCTTGGTATGAACTCTCATTGGTCCACAAAGATCAAAATGAACCAATTCAAGTATAGCTGTTTGTTTTTCTTTCCCCTTTACTGGAAACGGTTGTCGTGTACTTTTTCTGAGCTGACAGCCCTCACATATATTCTATGGCATCTTAACTTGTGGAAGACCAGTTACCATATCTCTATTATGTAATTCTTCAAGAGATTTAAAGTTAAGATGACCATACCTTTAGTGCCATAACCAACTCTTGTCTTCTGATGCAGTAAGGACGGTTGCCACAGCATATTGAAACTTAAGAGGAAAGTTTCTTGTACTCTGCATGTTGACATTTTCCACCTCCACATCCTTTTCATCAAGTATATTACATACTTTTCCTTTGAATAGCAAGGTATAGCCATTCTCCATCATCTGCCCAACACTAAGCAAGTTACATCCAAGTGCTGGCACCCATAAGACTTCTTGTATTGCTTTGACGCCATCTGCAGTTTCCACCAAAACTTCACCCTTTCCAATTATTTCTACAAAACGATCATCACCCAATTTAACACGAGATCTGAAACTCCTATCCAACCGGCTGAAAATGTCTTCATGAGGAGACATGTGATTGGTACACCCACTGTCTATATACCATAAGTTTGGATCGACACAGGTAACGGACAAACTAGCAAAGAACAATGTTGCTTCTCCAGGTATTTCATCTTGTTTTGCTACATTCACTTGTTAATCTGCTACTTTTGACCTGCAATTTCTTTCTAGATGTCTGAATTTCTGACAGTTCCTGCATTGAACCTTTCCTTTCTGCCAACAAAACTTTTCCAAATGGTTAGTTTTCTTACAAATCCTACATGGTGGATATATTCCCTTTCCTGAACCCCGTTCATCATTCCCAACAATTTCGTTATCACCTTTTTTTGTTCCTACAAAAGCTTTACTTTTAAATGCCAATTCCAAGGGCTTTTTTCCTCTCCTTCTATCAAACCTCTTTTCAAATGCTTCTAATGTCCCCATAAGTTCAGAGACTGGCATAATAGTAAAGTCTTTTGTCTCTTCTATAGTGGTGATAGTGGCGTCAAACTTCTCAGTAAGGCTAATGAGAAGTTTTTCCACCACACGTGAGTTTGGCCATATTTCTCCTAAGCTACGAATTTGGCTCACTATGGCATTAACTCTACAATAATAAGCACCAATAGTTTCATCTTCATGCATGCATAGTAATTCAAAATCACGTTTAAGAGATTGAAACCTCACAGCTCGTACCTTTGGAGTTCCAAGATACTCATTCTTGAGTGTGGTCCACACTTCCTGGGGAGTTTCTGCAGAAGAAATCCTAGGAACAATAGGCTCAATTATCGACATCTGCATCACAAGAAGAGTCTTCATTTCCTTGTCAATATTCTTTCGATACTTCTCCTTCTCTGATGGAGTAAGAGTCTCAACATTGTCTACTTTCGAGATGCCACGCTCCACTATCTCCCACATTCCTTGACATTTCAGAAAAGTTGTCATTCGAAGACTCCAGGATTGATAGTTGGTCCCGTTAAAGATGGGCAGTGGAAGCTAAGAATTAGGAATGAGTGGAGCTGGTTGCACAGTAGAACCAGCAGAAGAAGAACCTCCAGTTGGTGTAAATGCCATATTTGGAAAGGTGTTGTAAGCAAAGACAACGTGCAGTGACTATCAGGAACCTGTGAAGGCTTTGATACCACTGTTGGTTTTCTGGTATCTCTTGACAGTAGGAAAAAAAACACAACCCAACAAAACCAAAAGGTTTGATATTTCGTTATATTTAAATAACAACTGAAATAGCAATATAAATAGTCAAAAAGCAACACAAACAAAAGCTCTAAGGCTCACAAACACAATAGCTCAATGGCTTACAGACTCAACAGCTCCAAGGTAAAAACAAGAACCTTATAGAGCAATTTGTCTAAAAGGAAAACAACCACAAAATATACTAATTTGTTGCTTACCTAAAATATCCTACAACCTTACTTATATAACAAACCTATCACCACTACCTTTGGATAATTGCCCACTAAAGACAGTTTTCTTTTTGCACACGATCTTCCACGTTTTGCTCCAACAATCACCACTCTTCACATCTAACCACTCTTCCACGTTTTTCTCCATATAATCACCACTCTTCACGTCTAACCACTCTTCCACATTCTTCTCTAACAGTTACCACTGTTCACGTCTAACCACTGTTCCACATTCTTCTCTAACGGTTACCACTCTTCACGTCTAACAATCACATTCCTGCACTTATCGGAGTGGTGATAATTCCAGCAACTCTCAATAGTAGTCACTCCAAAGCTGATCAGCCGTCTTTCCTAGCAGCTGCATGAAGTAGTTGTCCTTATATCCGTTTTTCATCTTTTTGTTGAGTTCTGCCACAAACCCATCCTTAAGAGTATTGCAGTAATCCAGAAAACGTGCCGTCACCGAGTAGCTATCATCCCAATTTTCGCCCTGCCCGGGGCTCACCCACCCAAAAGGCACGTAATTCGCCTTCAACCTTACGAAGTCCGCCATCCCTTCACTCACATTGCGAGATCGGCCGGTAGAAAGATCAAGCCACTGCCATACGTGTGTCATTTCATGGTAAAGTACCCCACTGAAGTCTTGCTTGATATTCCCCTTTATGCCTTCGATATAGCTCGATCCAACGTGAATTTCATTGCCTTTTGTGTACGCAATCCCGCCCATTTCGTCGACGAAGAGGGTCACAAGATCCACACTCCTTCTGTCCGCCTTGTTGCCCTGTTGAAAGATGTTCCAGATGAAGTTGGTGGCGGCGTCCATTCTCTCCTTGGTGTAGTCGGCGCCAAGCTCGTTGTTGAAGCGGATGCCACCGGGAGTTGTTTTCGCCTGGTTCGTGACAAAGTATTCCGCTGCAAGCGCACCATGTAATGCAGCCTGGACTAGAAGAGAGGAGAGGAGGAAACGGAGACAATCCATGGTTTCTGTAGCTTTTCTTTCGTGGCTAATAAAGGACTTTGCAGTGTGTTCTTGCTGCTATGCTTATATAGATCCTTCAGCAAGTGGACCTCTTCCCTTACAGTAAGGGCAACGTAACTAATTGGAAACCTCGTGATAACTCCTTTTCCTAAGTGGTTTAGAAGCCTCAGGGAAATTGTATGAAAGGACTCGATCCTTCACTGGGATCTGAAATAGTTGCAAGTGTTCTGCAGATTTGATTTTTTGTGTATATGAGTTTATTTGTTTTTTCATGTGGAATGTATGTTAGCTTTACTTATTGAACTCGAAACTTTTATACATATAGATGATATAGTCTCACTTTAGCTGAATATGAGGGAGGATCAGGGCCCTTCCACCATCTATATATATAATTTCTTTTTCTTTTTAATATTACAAAAGATGTTCTCAACTTACATATGCAAGGTGTCAAACCTAAATCTCATGTTTAGAGTTTTTACTAATTTACTACTAAATTAACTGACTAAGTAACGCTCTAAATAAATAAAAATGAGAACAAATTGAACAGAAACTTGTCATACTGATTCTAATTATAGTCTTGACTCAATTTTTATGATCATTAGGAATAGTCTTAGGCAGCTCAAATAGTCCAGTTGAGAATGACGCCTGTACTTGAGTAGTTGATCAAAAGCAACACGGACCAGAAATTCATCTGCCACACATGATCTCCCAAAAGTTTAGGACCATGCAACTTGCTAAGTTGTGCACACACTACTCACAAGTACCAGCATTTGGACATGATCGAACAAAGATTAATCCCTCCTTGCACCACATCGACTTCGACGATTCTATGCAAAATGACATTGACGTTAACCAGTAGAAGACATTTTTGCTGACCAATGTCTAGAAATGCAATATTTTTAATTCCGTCATCCCCGTTCCCCATCAAGATTGCTCCATATCAATCAGCCATTTGTGAGGTTAAAAGGATGTTGGAATTAACCCCAACAAGATAAGCAAATGACGAGGCTTTTCGTCCTCACATTGTCTTTGTGGATTTCTATATTATCTCCCAAATTAATAACATACAGACCACTTGGGACTTCTTTGGTCACAGGCAGTGTGCCAACTACTAATTAAACTAGGTGTTTGTTGATATTTTCATTCTTGAAGTTAATTTAAAGAGGAGAACTCCCCTAACTCAATGGTAACTAAGTTAGATCCATGATTGGTAAGTTCACTCGGTCAAGGGTTTGAATCCCCTCCCTTTTTCCATGTGTGAGTTGTAATAGGAAAAAAGAAAAGAAATTAAAAAAAATCAATTAATTTTAAGAAAAAGAAAAAGTATATTTGAATATAATATTAGAATTTAAATTTCTTCTTAAAATATCTCACTTGGAAGTTCATTGAATTTTTATGGGAAGTACTTTTCTCACTCTTAGAGCAAATGACATTAGTAATTTGTTATTGCCTTTAAATATGCAAATATTCCTCTCTTTTATATGTTAACTTTAATAAAGGATATAAACCTTACTAACAATCCTGAAATATATTTGAAACAATTCAATCATTTCATCTTATATATGTTCTTTTGGTTCATCGAAGCCCATTGAATCTCTAAACCTCAAAAGATAACCTTCCCTATTCTCTCAAGCCCTTCTCCCGCCTCCATTGACTACGCAAATAATGGTACTTCTAACGTTGTGATTGAAAAAGCAACATCTTGGACACATTGATATGTAGGACTACAAGCAATAATCTGAAATAATTTCTTCGGATGGTTCATTTATTTGCGGAAGTAAAAAGATGCAGGATACATGATTTTATTGTATTTAGAAACTCTTAATTAGCCTCTTAGTTTCCATACTTGGCTTTGTAGTCACTCCAGAGCTGATCAACAGACTTCCCAAGCAGATCATTAAAGTAGTTGACGTTATATGAACTTCTCATTTTCTTATTCAAATCCGCCACGAACCCATTTCTAAGACCATTGCAGTAGTCCAGGAACCGAGCTGTAACGTCGTAGCCTTTGTCCCATCTATCACCTTGTCCGGGCTGCACCCAGTGGCTCGGCGCGTACCCAGCCTTCAACCTCACGAAATCAGCAATTCCTTCGATCAGTCCTCCAGGAGTCTGGCCATTACCATTCCACTGCCATATGTGTGTCATCTCGTGGTAAAGAACCCCGGTGATCTCTCTCTTGACGTCGCTAGAATAGCCATTGATGTATCTTGCACTGACATGGATCTCGCTGTTGCTAGCATATGCAACTCCATCCATGTCGTCGATAAACAAGCTCACTTTCTGCACGTTCTTTCTATCCGCATCAGTGTTTTGTTGGAAGAGCCTCCAGATAAAATCCGTGGCAGCACCCAGTGTTTGCTTGCTGTATTCAGATCCGATGTCTTTGTTGAAGCGAACTCCTCCTTGAGTGTTACCGGCGGTGTTGGTGACCACGTAATCGACTCCATGGATGCCTTGAATGGTTGCCACGGTTATTAGGAGAGAGAGGAAAAGCATATGGTGGGCCATGTCTGTGTTGTGCTCTTCTTCTGTCTCTTTTAGCTGCTTTTGCACAAGAAATGGAGTGTTGCCCTTGGATTTATATAGGGATTACAGCTTTTAGCAACCTGCAAGGTGGTCCGCCATTGTGGACTACTCGAAGCGTTTTGATCAATGATGTAACAGAGATTCAATCACTGCCTAGTTTCGCGCAAAACGACATCGACTTTGACCAGTTCGTGCTTGACTTGGAACAAGACAACATGTGATTTGCAAATAAGATATCTTTGATGCCGGCTGCATTGTCTTCCCAGTCATTTTCAAACAATATTAATCAAATAGAGATTATAATAAGGTTGAAAATTGATTCAATGTGTTAAGTGAAGGCCAAGTGGACTCCCCAAAAGGCACCTCCTGAGAAGTGTAAGCTACCAATTAATAAGGTCCAGGTGCATCCCTATATGATATGGGATATACTTCTCAATACATCTCCTTCACACAAGAGGTGCTTTTTGGGAGACTATCTAGCCTTTACTTAGCATGGTATCAGAATTTTAGAGCTCCTTCGTGATGTGAGGATTAACCCTCAACTCCCTCAATTAATTATGTCAATTGACCTAATTAACCTCTCACACCTCGACAGAGACTTTTTGTTTTTCTTTTGTTATTTCATGAACACGACAATAGAAGCCAGCTCTTGGTCAGAGTATTTAGGCTTGTACGCGACTATGAGTGAGTCACCGACGACTTTCTCAGGCTTTGCCGGTGGACCCGAGTTTGTCGGAGGGGACGGCTGTTCACAACTTCTGGAGAGTGCGACCGCTTGACTTTTCAACTGATGTCTGGCGTAATATACGAAGTGTGCATACCAACGTTTTTAATACTTTGCCAACAATTAGTACGATGTGTTTATTATATACTAACGTCTTAAAGATTAGATTTTAAATAAGATGTATCTCCGATCAAAGATTTTTAAAAAAATTAACAGGACACAAGTAAGGTTGGGCTTAATAATTACACCATGTATAAATAAAAAGGGCTATGCATAAATCTAATCCCTGAAAAATAAAACTAGGAAACCTACATAACAAGTTCTCAACTTGAGCATACTTGTGTTGGAAAAAAAAATACAAAAGATCACATATAAGCATAATCCTATAAAGGCCTATACTACCCTAGACCAAGCTAATCATTCATAAAAACTTTTTTACATGAACCTGGTAGAGAGCCTAATTGATCAAAAACTTGTACATCTAAACCATGATGTCCATGATTTGTAAATCTATACAAACCATGATTCTCCTCTCCAAAAATTTGTCAAACCGTGATGTGTAAGGGTAACAAGTTAACACAGTGTCATAACACATAATCCCAAGTGTCGTGAAGATTTCCATTGATATAGAATGCCTTGCATCAAATAAAAAGAATTTAATTCGATGATGTGAGGGAGCTGCTTTTTGGCGTGGCATAGTTTCAGAGCCTAACCAAAGCATGGGATTCAATGATTGCAATAAAGTGTTTTCTCATTTTATTTAAGTAAACGAATTTTTATATATAATAAGTAATTGTACATGATAAGACTAGGCATATATCTCTAAGTTAAGATCACATAAAATTTCAAGTCAAATAAAAAATTGTCTTATCTAATTTCCAAACATGTTGAATATACACATTTTTAATTATTTTAGATATCTTCTTTACATTGAAAAATCAATTTATAATAAGTCTCTTAGTAACTTTACTAGTAACAATCTTTTAACCAATAATGTATTTTAAAAAAAATCATTATATTCCTTCCAAATAGTACTTTTTTTTAACAAATGAAACTAGTACAAATTTAAAGATACCAGCCTTAAAACTTTTCACTTCTATATAATAAAGAATCCTGTTAGTACTTATATTCCATGATAGATGGAATAGCTGTATATTAAATGTAATTTCTACATGTTCCCATATGGTTATAAAATATAAACACCCTATAAAGATGTGATCTCTGAACTTGTCTAACATATCATATAAGCAACAGCCTATCTATAGATGAGCGGTTCACCAGGTATTAATGTCTCATTTCTCATACTTGAAATTAAAAAAAAAAAGGCCAAAATTTAGTATGTATCTCTTACTTCCAAATTAGCATCTTGTATTTTTCATATGTAGAGATATGTCAAATCAAACATTATGAATTCAGATAGAGTTTCAGTACTTGACTTTAGGCAAGAAAAGTTATTGAGACCTCTACAGTTGGTCAAACATACGGTACTTAAACACTCCAGTCAAAAATGATGTCTGTTGAAATAGTTTGCTATATTGGAGCAAAAGAACAGTTGATCAGGTCCAACGCCAACCAGACATTTTCTTCGCACGGACTTATGGATTTTGCCATGTATGCAGTTACTCTTTTGCCCTCACAAACTTGTTCTGTCGACGTGTCTGTTGGGTTACAAACATCATGTAGTGCTCCCTTATTCTTCTGGCACATTTCATGCTCTGCATATTTACTTCTTCCGCCCACAAATAAAGAGTTAACAGCATTCAAAAAAAAAAGAAAAAAGAATGGGAAAAGCAAATTGGACTAAAGAATATGGTCATGGTGATTCCAATTATATTCTTGACCAAAAAAAATTAGTCTTAATTATAGTCTTGACTCGATTTTCATGATCATTGAGAAAAGTCTTCAGCGGTTCAAATAGTCCAGTATTTGAACAGTGATCAAATGCAACAGGGAACAGAAATGCATCTGTCACACATGATCTCCAAAAAATGTGGGACAATGCAACTTGCCAGGTTCTCCACACACTACACACAAACAAGCGTTTGGACATGATCAAACATTGATGAATCCCACTTTGCACCACATCGACTTTGACAATTCTATGCAAAATAACATTGACGTTAAAGATAGCCCCGCCATCAGTGTTCCCGGCGGTTTTAGTGACACGTAATCATCAATGTTCCCCGCCATCAGTGTTCCCGGCGGTTTTAGTGACACGTAATCATCAATGTTCCCCGCCATCAGTGTTAATCAACAGCGTAGACGCCTTCAATAGCTGGTAGGGTTACGACGAATGAGATCAGAAAGACTTTCTGAGCCGCGTTGTTTGCAGCTTGTCCTTTTTCTTGAGTTAACCGTGCACAATAAACCAAGCCGTCCTCTTTGGTTACGACGAATGAGATCAGTAAAGTGCTTAGGAACTTGCCAAGTTGTACGCAGGCCACTCACAAGTTCACATGATCGAAAAGATATTAATCCGTCCTGTACCCGGCATCGACTTTGACAACTCCTGCAAAAAGTCACAATTTCACATGATTGAAAATATTGTAGTCCGTCCTCTGCACAACATCGACTTTGACAATTCCATGCGATATTGACGTTCACCGGGACAAGACTAGTGTTGCGCGCTTGAGACCATATCCCTAGAAATGACATATTTTACTCTCGTCGTGCACATTTTACATCTACTGCCCAAATTGCTCCACAGTAATCACCCATCTGTGAGGTTGAGGAGAACGTTTGACATAGCCCTAGAAAGATAAGCAACTGATAAGGCTTTTTTGCTTTCGGAAGGAGATGGCCTCACATAACCTTGTTGAATGTGAAAGTGTATTCTGAATATTAATTTATTGACTCATTGCATTTTTTGCATAAAAACATATTATTCTAATATGATATTAAAGTTTAAATTTTAAAGAAAATATATAAATATTTTCTCATACTCAAAGTGAATAGAAATATTAAAACCTTACAAATCTTTAATGCTATCAATACCAACTTGTTGTACTTATGAATGTATTTTTCTCTTTTACAACCAACTTTAAGAGTGTGACACTTCTAATAATTCTAAGTTTATTTTTTTTTAAGTCAGGTAAAATGGGAAGGGGCTAGTATCTCAAACTCCAAACGTATAGATAAGAATTTCCTAATAACTTCACTAGAGATACCAAGTCACTAACAATCCTAAAATATGTTTCAAACAACTCAATTTTTTCATCTTATATTACCCTTTTTTGGTTTATTGGAGCCGATTGGATCTATAGAAAAAGTCGACCTGTTGATGCATGCATTACTTAAATATATTTTTTTTTATTCTCCTTAAGATGAAAGATATGCTCACTTCTTGATAAATCAATTTTAAGAAAAGAAATAGACATTCTAATACAAACAACTATAATACATAGTTAACAAGCTAGTAGCTTAATAATTAACTTTTAATCAACCAAACTTTAGGTCCTACGCTCCATATCCCATACCCCAACACCCCCTTTGCCTACAAGAACCAAACTATAATATATAGATCGTTGGACGTCATTCTAAGTCCAGCCCAAAGCTAAATTTATTACAAAAGCCTACCGATTTTGTGACGATGGTAGGGTAATACTGCATCTCCATCCTCTTATTCTCGTTCATATTCTAATACCAGCTATATCTAAGAAGTCTAATTTCGATATTTGGCCTTGTAGTCACTCCAAAGCTGATCAGCTGTCTTTCCTAGCAGCTCCATGAAGTAGTTGTCCTTATATCCGTTTTTCATCTTTTTGTTGAGTTCTGCCACAAATCCATCCTTAAGGCCATTCCAGTAATCTAGAAACCGCGCCGTCACCGAGTAGCTATCATCCCAATTTTCGCCCTGCCCGGGGCTCACCCACCCAGAAGGCACGTAATTAGCCTTCAACCTTACGAAGTCCGCCATCCCTTCACTCACATTGCGAGATCGGCCGGTAGAAAGATCAAGCCACTGCCATACGTGTGTTATTTCATGGTCAAGTACCCCACTGAAGTCCGGCGGCTTCTTTCAGTAAATATATTTTGTAATTTTTATTAGTTTCATATAAAAAAAATAAGAGTCATATCTTTTTTGAGTGTGTATAGAGAAAGATGATTTAAAAAAGTATTTTTGTCCAAAATGAAATTTAACATGACATTGGAAGATGGAATGCAGAGCTATAGTGGATGATCAAAGCAGTTAAAGGAGATAATTTAGCTGCTAAACTTTTTAAACTATCTTTCTTAACTTCCATTTATTGTATATGGGCTGAACAAAATAAGAAATATTTTTAAGGGAAAGCAATTGATATCCCTATTCTCTTAGCTAAAATAAAGAAGATAGTACGTGGGAGAGTTTCTTTATTTAAAACTATAAAATCTTTCTAGTAAAATGTTATTTTGAGTAAAATTTAGAGGCCTCAAATTTTTATCTTTTCATAAATATAATGATTTTTTGTAATACTAGAGTATGCTCCTGTACATTTGTATTTTAAAATTTATTAATACAACTTACATTTCACCAAAAAAAAAAAAAAAAAAGGTACCCCACTGAAGTCTTGCTTGATATTCCCCTCTATACCTTTAATATAGCTTGTTGCAACGTGAATTCCATTGCCTTTTGTGTACTCAATCCCGCCCATTTCATCGACGAAGAGGGTCACACGATCCACGCTCCTCCTGTCCGTCTTGTTTCCCTGTTGAAAGATGTTCCAAATGACGTTGGTGGCGGCGTCCATTCTCTCCTTGGTGTAGTCAGCGCCGAACTCGTTGTTGAAGCGGATGCCACTGGGAGTTGTTTCCACCTGGTTCGTGACAAAGTATTCCACTGCAAGTGCACCATGCAACGCAGCCTATGTAGAAGTGCACACCCTAGTTGGTGAAAACCGAGAACTTGGCAATTAGAAGGGAAACCCATACCTTTGTAAGGTGTAAGACTAGGTTCACTCGACCCGGTATGGGACTGCCATTTGTGCAGTTCCTTTGCTCCCCCATAGATGAACACCGGTTAATTTTTGTTAACGTGAGTCTGTCGCGTTGCAAGGATTGTGGGAGCCCACCTGGTTTAACTAAGGATATAAACCTTTCTAACAATCCTAAAATATATTTGAAACAATTCAATCATTTCATCTTATATATGTTTTTTTTGGTTCATCGTAGCCCATCGAATCTCTAAATCTCAAAAGATAACCTTCCCTATTCTCTCAAGCCCTTCTCCCGCCTCCATTGACTACGCAAATAATGGTACTTCTAACGTTGTGATTGAAAAAGCAACATCTCTGACACATTGATATGTAGGACTACAAGCAATAATCTGAAATAATTTCTTCGGATGGTTCATTTATTTGCGGAAGTAAAAAGATGCAGGATACATGATTTTATTGCATTTAGAAACTCTTAATTAGCCTCTTGGTTTCCATACTTGGCTTTGTAGTCACTCCAGAGCTGATCAACAGACTTCCCAAGCAGATCATTAAAGTAGTTGACGTTAAATGAACTTCTCATCACCCTTTCGTTATATAAAACCTGAAGATTATTAATAGATGGTTCCGCACTCCTCAAGAGGCACCTTTGGGGAAGGCTACCTAGCCTCCATTTAACACAATGGTTCAGTCAAGTTAATTGATTTAATTTGGAGGGAAGAGAGTTAAAGAAAATGATTTGACTTCTCCGTGATCCCCAAATCCCCCTCCTTTCTTCTCCGTGACCCGAGTTCTATGAGAACTCGTGATTAGTCAAGTATCCACGGCCATGGAGTAGACAGACAGATTCAAGCTATGCATGTCCAAATTGATGGGTCTCTGTTACGGGTCTCTTTCATCACCATAAATCTTGAACGTGTTGATAGTATGATATCAGTCTGCATGTCGATCCTCTTTTCCACGCTGACTTCTCACGCCTCGACAGACTTTTGGTTACTCTTCTGTTACTTCATGAACACGACAACAGAAGCCAGCTCTTGGTCAGAGTATTTGGGCTTGTACGCGACTATGAGTGGGTCACCGACGACTTTCCCAATGCCATTGACCGGAGCTTGACGTGGGGGACGGCTGTTCGCAGCTTCTGGAAGTGCGACCGCTTGACTTTTCAACCTGATGTCTAGCGTAATATACGAAGTTTGCATACCAACGTTTTGATTACTTTGCCAACAATTAGAACGATGTGCTTATTATATACGAACGTATTAAACTTTAGATTTTAAATAAGATGTATCTCTGATCAAAGATTTTTAAAAAAAATTAACAGGACACAAGTAAGGTTGGGCTTAATAATTACACCATGTATAAGTACAAAGGGCTATGCATAAATCTAATCCCTGAAAAATAAAACTAGAAAGTCTACATAACAAGTTCTCAACTTGAGCATACCTGTGATGGAAAAACAAAAATACGAAAGGTCACATATAGGCGTAATCCTATAAAGGCCTATAATTCCTTAGTCTAAGCTAATCATTGATAAAAAAAAAAAAATTTACATGAACTTGGTAGAGAGCCTAATTGAAAAAAAAAATTTACATCTGAAACATGATGTCTATGATTTGTAAATCTATACAAACCATAATTCTCCTCTCCAAAAATTTGTCAAACCGTGATGTGTAACGGTAACAAGTTAACACAGTGTCGTAACACATAACCCCAACTGTTGTGCAGATTCCCATTGATGTAAAATGAATTGCATCAAATAAAAATAATTTAAATCGATGACGTGAGGGAGCTGATTTTTGACATGGCATAGTTCTTGACTTTTGACCAAAGCATGGGGCTCAAAGATTGAGTCTAAAAAGGTATTCTCTTTTTTTTTTTAAGTAAATGAATTTGTATATATAATAAGTAATTGTACATGATAAGACTAGGCATATATCTCTAAGTAAAGATCACATAAAATATCAAGTCAAATAAAAAATAATCTTATCTAATTTCCAAACATCTTGAATATACACATTTTCAATTATTTTAGACATCTTCTTTATATTGAAAAATTTATTTATAATAAGTCTCTTAGTAGCTTTACTAGTAACAATCTTTTAACCAATAATGCATTTTTAAAAATCATTATATTCCTTCCAAATAGCATTTTTTTAACAAATGAAACTAGTAAAAATTTAAAGACTTTCAAAAATTTTCACTTCCACGTAATAAAGAATCATGTTAGTGCTTATATTCCATGATAGATAGAATAGTTGTACATTAAATATAATATCTACACGTTCCCATATGATTATAAAATATGAACACCCTATAAAGATCCCTAAACTTGTCTAACATATGATATAGGCAACACCCTATCTATAGATACTCTAAGGTATTAAAGTCTCATTTCCCATACTTGAAATAAATAAAGGCCAAGATTTAGTATGTATCTCTTATTTCCAAATTAGCATCTTGTATTTTTCAAATGTAGAGATATGTCAAATCAAACATAATGAATTCAGATAGAGTTTCAGTCTTGACTTTAGGCAAGGAAAGTTATTGAGACCTCTACAGTTGGTCAAACATACGGTACTTAAATACTCCAGTCAAAAATGATGTCTGTTGAAATAGTTTGTTAAATTGGGGCAAAAGAACAGTCAATCAGGTCCTACGACGACCAGACATTCTTTTTCGCACAAATCTCGTACGGACTTATGGATTTTGCCATTTATGCAGTTACTCTTTTGCCCTCACAAACTTGTTCTGTCGACGTATCTGTTGGGTTACAAACGTCATGTAGTGCTCCCTTATCCTTCTGGCACATTTCATGCTCTGCATATTTACTTCTTCCGCCCTCAATTGAATCCTTTCCGGAGTTAATTTAGGGGGTAAAGTCATAAATGGTAGGATTATAGCCGTAATTTCACATGTACTGGATTGACTTCTTTACCCCCCAATTTTTTTTTTCCCAGCTCACCGGCGGAACGTGGTTAACTCGTTCTCTCTCGGAGAATGTCTTCTGCGGGGTTTATTCTTAGGGGTATAAACATCACTTTTTCTTCCACACTTTTGCCCCCAAAATTGGCCAATTCAGTCAAAAAAAAAAAAGTCGATAGAAACATAACGAAGATATTTATAAGACGAAGGTGAATTATTTACAAGAATAGGAAAAAAAACTATTCAAATTATTGGGAACTTTTTGGTTTTTTAGTGGTTTAGAGAAGATAGCCAAATACTATTATAACAACAACGCAATCTTGATGGCCTTGATTTACCTTTCTCCAATCTAAAAGGCCTCATTAAAAAGAAAGATGTTCAAGACTTATAAATGTACTTCACAAGTTTCAATATCTCGGATAATAGGATCCCAGGGAGACTGCAAATAGACTTGTTCAACCTGGGTACTCTATTATGTATTGTATTCTCAGATAAGAAAAGCAAAACGACGCTTGCAGCCCAAAAATTTAAAAGGAAAAGCGGCAGCAACAAATCCCTAGAGCGCTCTATCCTCCATGCATGCATGCACGTATCGGTATCTTAACAAGCTTCTTTGATCATCAAAAATCAAGGTATTAACAAATCAAGCCATTCACAGATTCGGATGAAGGGTCTTTGGAAGAAAACAAACAAAACTTAGCTTTGCTGATGAACGGAACTGATGAAGCTTTGCTGAGTTCCTTTGAATCAGAGAAGAGAAGAGCCGTCGAGTCCATTTGCACCGTCGGCCAGGTTGATTCTTTTCATCATTGGCCTTTTCCTTCACGGCTGGGACCAGAATAAACTGCACTTTTAAAGGGATCATTCATCTTTGCAGAAGAAGACTGATCTTTTAGAGGTCTCGAAGCCTCAACGTGCATGGAATAAGAGAGCAAGAGGAAGAAGATGATGACGGAAACGATGTTGAAAATCAATGCAAATGAACTCCTCTTCATTGCCTTCATTCTTGAGGATTTTGGAATCGTAGGGAGGAATTAAAACACGAGTCCAAGATATACAAGGTGCCGGAGACGTGAGAACCAAGGAAAGCATGTCTGTTCTTCACTACGGCATCGTGGGTGGTTGGGCGGGGGAGCTATGTTGCTTCATCAGAAGCTTTAAGTTCCGACTTTGAAGCTTTGACCATTGATGAAGGTAACAAAAATCTGGCTGTTCAGGCCAGATCTTCGACTTTTATTATCTCAAACAAATGCTTAGCTGCTCTCTTTCTCCGGCTCTTTGCTTTCTATGATCAAGAAAAAGTATGATTTCGTTCTCGTTCAGCCACCCAACTTCCTTTCCCTATTAAGAGTGCAGACTCTTGCTTGTTTAAGCACGTACCGGGAGTTTCATGAGTTGATTTGGTTTAGTTCTTATTCAATGAGAAATGAAGCTCAAAAGAGGTAATGCATTTGTGCTTTCTAACTGCGTATCTTTTGCCTTGTCTGATCTCTGACTACAACCTCGTTTTTATGATGGGGAGCAGCAGGAGCATAGGATTATCCTAATATTTAAGTCCTCTCACGTGCCTGTTTTAGTGTCTTTGAAGCTGGGAAATCAGCCGACGCTGTCATCCATTACCATTAAACTACTATCATTTCTTTACTTCTTTGTTCTCTTTTGAGATTTCAATACCATTTAAAGCATGGGGAAGCTTTTAAGTTAAAAAGTTCAGTGCAACTAAATTTAATGGATCTTCCTAAAAGTTAGTATACAAGATTAGTTTCAAACTTAGAAATATTCACAGTTTGAATGAAAAGAAACTTTTACACTGCCATCTCATTGTTTACCATATTCAATATTATCTTTTGGCATTTTGGACTGAAACTATTTTTTATAAAATAAACAAGAAATTCGCTAAGCAAACTACTTTAAAATAAATTCTTTAATGAGAACCTCTTTTTCATAAGGTTAGAATGTTTTCATATCTCATAGGTCTGCATTGTCTCATGGAAAAACTTTGATTGATGTGCATGTAGAACCCAAAATGGCACATCCTTTTTGTAGGGAATGATAAGTGAAGCTCAGGTAGATTCCTTCAACTTGCTTGTGTATGGTCCCTTGCCGAGGGAGATACCAGAGATCGTGGAAAGAAATAGGTTTTTTAGCATTGAAAGAATGGAGATAATAAGCACCGGGTGGGGACTTGATACCCCAAACAAGAAGCAAGCATACACGACGCACTTAAGAGCTGCCACGAAAGGTATAATCAGCAAACATTTTGGAGCTGAGATTGTTGATGAATTGTTTCATGCTTTTGTATAAGAACTAAAGATCTTTCTAGTCTACCCGAGTTAGCATACCAAAAAGGAGCTCAATTATTTAACATTTTAAAGCAAGTATGATGCATGTTTTGAAGAAGAATAAATTCTCCTTTATCTCTCAAGTTTTACTTATATATTTATTTTTGCCATTTTGTTTTGATCGTGGGGCATCATCTATTTATATGAAAATAAAAGAACTAAAGTTTAACTTTTTAACTTAAAAGCCCGATCCATCAATTGGGCCTATGTGAGCTGCAGAGCTTGATTCCACATATGGATCTGAACTTGTACCTGCTTTAGTTCTTTCCAAGTCAGGGCTCTGGGAGCTATGCAACCACTTGGGCCAAGAGTAGATTGGCACTGCAGTCACCAAAGAGGTGGCCACCGTTCTCCCTCAAATGTAAGAAGTTTAGTGACGACGTGGAATAACATCCGATGAGATGTACGAGAAAGCTGACCTTGCTTAGATTTTCAAAATCCAACAGGCCGTATCGAAATTGAAATAGGGCAACCTCGTGATTACCGTATATTTCATTCTGTAAGGACCAAACAAGAATAATATTAATTGCTACTATTAAAAAAAGGGACACCAACTCATTCTACCCTATCATGTTTCTCAAAAGAATGTGCCATCTTATTTTTCTGCCCCAGTGAGACAACATTAAGCAAGTTATCCTTCCTCAATAGGAGACCATATCTACCGTGTAAAATGAACAAAATCATATCGATACTACAAATTATGAGTAAGAATTAGTAGGTATTAGTAGTCTTTAGAGTTCCTACATACTTCTCAAGTCAAATCCTTAGATTTCTTTAAATATTTTCCCCGATTGAAATAGCCAAGATTTACTATCAATATTTATCACTTGCCAAAAAAAAATGATAACTAGGACAATACTGAAATTGTTAATATTGGTTAGATAAAAGTTGTAAATAGTAGAATGGAAAATTATCCAAAACTTAAAAAAAATGTTGAAATTCCCTAAATTTTATATTGAATATACTTAAAATAATAAAGAATTTTGACCTATATATGCACAGGTCAACGTAGAAAGACGCCAACGACCGGCCTATATATGCATACACGAAGTGGCAGAGACCACGTATAGGACAACAAATCTGAGGTTGTACTTTCTTTTTGCCCACGGGGTAAACCCACATACAAGGTCGCTTCCCCGGCAGTTCCTATTGCATTCTTCGTACCTGGCTTCTCTCTCTCTCTAAGGTTGTCTTCCACCCGCCTATTTCCCATTGCTCGTCTCCGTTGTCGGTCAAAAACTTCGAGGCCAAAGCAAACGAAGACAAGAGCAAACCTGTTGGGTTTCCGTTACGTCCAAAAGAAAGAAATCTTCATTAGGTTCCTGCACCTATCCATTGTTTGGCGGGATAAACGAACTACAATTGTCTGCCACTTCTACATATATTTTCTTCGGCGGGTGCGAGCTTTTTGAAGCGTTTCGGCTGTGGATCCTGCTTATCTGCAATATTGTCTTCCATGAGGGACTACCCCAACAGCCTTGCTTTACTTGCACTACCTTCAACATCCTTGCGCCAATTTACAAGCATCTCAACCATGAGGTACCCCATTTGCCAGTTTGCTTTTACGTTCCTTCGCTTCCTTAGGGAATATTAGGCCTGCTGGAAATGTCTATGTCACAAGTTGGTAATAGAGAGGACATAAATTGGGAGAAAACTTTGTGTATTGGCTTAGAGAAGAACTTTACATATGGTGTCCTTATATAATGGAAGGATTAACCATAAAGGAAAAATATACAATGAATTAATGCAATATAATTCTACCTAACACAAGAATACTTTCCCTAATAGACTTTACCTACATGGAATAACAATGTGTCCTAAATAAGGAATATATATTCCTAATATGCACATGTATCTCCAACACTCCCTTTCAAGCTGGTGGTTTTGGCGGTCTATAAACGTCGAACACACCAAGCTTGCGTAATAAATACATGTGTTGTCGTTGATAAAAAGCCTTCATGAAGATGTCTACAGGTTGTTCTGTAGTGTTTATTTCACAAGTCTTGATAACTCCTTCCAGAATCTTGTCTCTTGTAAAGTGGCAATCTACTTCAATGTGCTTGGTCCTTTTGTGAACTATAGGATTTGCTGAAAGTTTTAAAGCTGTATCATTGTCACAAAATAGCAAAGTAGGACATTGCATTCGTATGCCAAGATCATGTAATAGTCCTCTCAACCATATGACTTCACAAGTCGTCTTTGCCATTGCTCAATATTCTGACTCAGCAGAGGATAAGAAAACAGTAGATTGCTTCTTTGTCTTCTAAGAGAGAAGAGAATTACCTAACTTAATACAAAAACCTGTTGTCGATCGACGGCTCATAGGACACGTGGCATAATCAGTATCACAGTATGCCTTCATTTCCATGTTACAATGTCTAGATAGTAGAATTCCAAGACCAGGACATCCCTTTAAGTATGTAACAACCTTGAGAGTTGCATTCATGTGAGATTGCTTCGGTGCGTGCATGAATTGACTAAGTATGTGGACTGCATAACAAATATCTGGTCTTGTCATGGTGAGATAGATGAACTTCCCTACTAAGCGTTGATACATAGAGGGATCTTTAAGCAGCTAATCCTTATCAGGGGATGACGTGCCAATATCATATTCCGGTGTGGTGAAGCTTAAATTCTACTCAAAAGGTATAACAGCCGGTTTACATCTTGAAAGACTAGCATCAGAGAGTATTTCCAAAACAAATTTGTGTTGACTGAGAGAAATTCCCTTTTCTGATCATGCAATCTCGATACCTAAATAATACTTGGGTGGTCCAAGGTCCTTGATGTGGAATGTGGAATAAAGATAAGACTTAAAGTGATCAATGGCGGAGAGATTGTTTCCCATGATTAAGATGTCATCCACATAAATAAGTAAATAGATAAAAGAAGTACCTTGGTTCCAAGTGAAAAGAGCATAATCATGGCGAGACTGTCTGAAATTCGCTAAGAGAAGGGCAACTGTGAACTTGGCATACCACTGTCTGGAAGCTTGCTTGAGACCATATAGGGATTTACGGAGACGACAAACCCTAGACTCCCCTTGTCTACGTAATCCAAAAGGAAAGTCCATGTAGATTTCTTCATCTAAATCACCGTGAAAAAAGGCGTTATTAACATCCATCTGATGAAGAGACTAGTCTCAAAAAGCAGCGACGGCAAGGAAGGAACGGACAGTGCTTGCCTTGGCGATGAGAGGAAGGTGTCATGATAATCAAAGCCTTCTTTTTGGGTATAGCCCTTAGCAACAAAGCAGGCATTGTAACGCTCAACAGAGCCATTAGCATGGTGCTTGTACTTGTAAACTCATTTGCAACCAATAGGGTGACGATGAGAAGGACGAAGGACAACATCCCAAGTGCGATTATCAATAAGCGTATGAAGTTCAGCTTCCATGGCCTGTTGCCAGCGAGGGTCAGAGGCAGCCTCATGATAAGAAGAAGGTTCTACTTCAGTAGAGATTCGATTGATGCAGCAAAGATGGTCCGAAGAGAGGAGGGCAAAGCTAACATAGGAAGATATAGGATAATGGGAGCCAAGAAAGTCAGTGGTGAAGCAAATATAGTCTTGGGTCCAAGTGGGGGGCGGGTAGCTTGACCAGATCGTTAAGGAGCAGGAAGGGTTAGGAAAAGGGGAGGAGTGGGAGAGGGTACATAAGGAACAAGGGCCAGGGAATCATCAGGAGCAGGGTTGATTAAAGGAGTATCTAGGGAAAGGGAATTGGAATCCAGGGGTACGAGCGGAGGAGCAGGTGAAGGGGGCACAAGAGAAGGGGAGGGTGTGGGAGAGGTAGAAGGGGTTGGAGCAAGTGAAGGACATGGAGGGGGCCCTAGAAGGAGGATCGGGGGCGGTAGAGAAACAGGCTCATCAGCTAAAAAGGGCTAAGGGGGCATTGGCGGGGGAGGGGTTGCAGCATCGAGAGAAACATCCTAAAAAGGAAAAACAACTTCATGGAAAATGACATCATGGCTAATGAGAAAATTACCAGAGACAGGATCATAAACCCAGTAGCCCTTTTGAAAGGAAGGGTACCCTATGAAGATACACTAAGTAGCACGAGGGCTAAATTTGTCACGATATCCAACAGTAGTGGCAAAGCAGAGGCAACCAAAAACCCGAAGATGACCAAGATAGGTTTTCGCCCAAAGAAGAGCTCAAAAGGTGTCTTCCTATCAAGAATCCGAGATGGCATCCGATTGATCAAGCAACAATAACCACACAATCGCCCTAAAATTTTTCAGGAATAGAGGCTTGGTATTTTAAGGTGTGAGCAACCTCAAGGAGATGACGATGTTTATGTTTGACAACGCCATTCTGTTGAGGAGTATAAGGACAAGAGCTCTTATGAAGAATGCCTCATTCAGAGAAAAAGGACGAACAAGCATGATTAAAGAAATCATGGGCATTGTCAACACGGATTCTCTGAACATAGGTGTGAAATTGAGTTTGAATGAGAGTAAGGAAGTGGGTAAGGTGGGGAAGGACTTAGGTTTTAGATTGCATGAGAAAAACCCAAGTGCCCCAAGAAAAATCATCCACAATAGTAAGGAAGAATCGGGACCTATCATGATGTTGGGTGTGATAAGGACCCCAAATGTCAAGATGGAGAAGGGAAAAAATGGAAGAAATGTGAGAGGAGCTGAGGGGAAAGGAAAAGTGAGGTTGTTTTGCAAGAGGACAAACTGGACACGAAAGGTGAGGGAAGGATGCATTATGACCCAATCGTTGGTGGGAAAGCAAAATATTATTATTGAAATTCACATTACAAAAAGTGCCTGCATTAGGAGTAGTACATAAAGATAGATTTGAATTTTTGGGAATGGAAGTCCAAAAATAAAGCCCTTGTTTAATGTTACCAAAGCCCATCAGTTTGCCAGTCGAACGGGCCTGAAAAAAACAAGAATGAGAATCAAAAAGGGCATAACAATTATTGTTGGCACAAGCTTTGAAAACAGAAATAAGATTAAAACGAAAATGAGGGACATAAAGGACATTTTTAAGAATAAATTGGGAGGTGAGTTGAACATCACCAATTTTGGTGATGGAGGTAACATCTCCAATAGGGAGACGAACAAACATGGAGGAACAAGAATTATGGATGGTGGAAAAATATTTTGGATCGCAAATAATGTGGTCACTAGCACCTGAATGAATAAGCCAATCAAATGATAAAATGGAACTCATAAAACAGAAAGATGTACCTCTAAAACTGGTAATTTTGCCAGTGTGGCCCATTTGTTAGAAGGCCTAAATGATCTAATGGAGTTGGACCTCATTAAGAGGTTTGTTGGATTTATCTTGAGAGGTCACAGCATTGAAGCCAAATTCTAGTTCTTTGGAGTCATAGTCCCCAAGACGGCCATGTAATTTCCAACACGTTTCCTTGGTGTCATTTGTGTGCTTACAATGGTCACAAAACAGGTGATTGGATCAAGCCCAAGGAGTAGTTGGGCCATTAGGCCCATCCAACTCGTTGGGTCAGTGCGCATGTGCGCTCGACAGCCCGTTATGAGGCCCACGTGATCCTTTGTGGGCGAGTGCATTGAAAATGAGCTGGGAGTTATCCATCTGAGGGCTATAGGAGATGAAATGAGGACCGTCGGATGGAGGCACATTTATGAAGAGTTGGGAGCTGTCGGATGAGGCTGGAGCCGCGATCAAGTGATGTCCGTCAGATCTAGGTAAAGACCTAGAGCCATCGGATCCAGATAAGGAGGGGGCTCCCTCATGAAACCCTAGGGAGCCCGTCTGCGCAACCTAGCCACCACTAGAACCACGAGCGGCAAAGGCCTTCTGGGCAGCAGTGGTGCGAGCAGCAAGGACCACAAAGTCACCAACTCAGAGATATTCTGCCAAAGCCAAGCGGTGGTTCTTTTCTTGCACAATGAGGAAGAAGAGGTGGCGGAGCGATGGCGGCAGTTCCATGGCCAAGACCTAAGATTTGAACGATGTGAAGGAATCGTTTAGAATCAGAAGGAATTGGGTGAGCCATTGTTCGTCCTTGAGGCGATGAAATTGTTGAAGTGTCAATTCGGGGTCGACGAACTATTTGGAGATGTGATTGAGTTCGTGGCAAAGAGCCACAAACCGATTGTAAACGACGGAGACGGTGAGGGAACCTTTCCATAGATCAGCGAGATGTTGTTCAATCTAGAAAAGACACACGCAGTCGGAGTGGCCGTAAAGCTCGCGTAGATTATCCTAGAGGATTTTGGGATTTTTGATAGGCGGAAGTGCAGTGGCGACATCGGGGGCCAAGGTACTGCTCAGCCAAGAGCAGACCAGTTGAGCGCATTTGCGCCACTGGTGGAGAAGGCGCTCGGTGGTCGGGAGGGGAACACCGCCGTCGAGGAAGCCATCCTTGTCTTTCGTGATAAGGGCACGACAGAAGTCTCAGGACCGAAGGGAGTAATTCTTAACACCAGTTAGAACGTACGAGATAAGCTAGAGTTCAAGGCCATCGAAAAAGGCTGTGAAGAGAGGGTCACTGATTTCAAGGGGGCAGGCAGCGGAGTATGACAGCAGAATTGGGGCGAATTCAGGTAGGGATTTGGCCCCGAACCCAAAATTCCCAGGTAGGGATCCAGAGCTGAATTCAAACCTGGAGGTGTTGACGGGTCAGAGGGAGCAAGGCCACCCGAAGGGGGCAAGCTGGGACCCGTACCCAGTGAGCCAGGCAAAATGGATCCAGGGCTAGGGTAGAGATAGTGGGCCTAGAGAAAAGGTCCAGGAAAGGAGAGCCAATTGGAAAAGTTGGGCTAACTAGAGGGGCCCGAAAGGGGCTGTGAAAAGCTAGCAAACCTAGTACCAGTCAAGGTGTCCTGGGCTAGAGAGGAGTTCGCACTAGAAAGAGCTTGAGAAGGGAGGGTGGTAGTGGGTGAAGAGAGATGGGTGAGGTCTTCTATCAGGGTAGGGGCGTCGGGGTCCATAGAGGGGTTCAACATAGTTTAAAAAAAAATTGTCGGAAAGGAGTAAAATATTGGTGAGAGAGTGTAGAAGCGATAAGCCAAAAAAGAAAACCTAGGCTTTGATACCATGTCACAAGTTGGTAATAAAGAGGACATAAATTGGGAGAAAACTTTGTGTATTGGCTTAGAGAAGAACTTTACATATGGTGTCCTTATAGAATGGAAGGATTAACCATAAAGGAAAAATATACAACGAATTAATGCAATATAATTCTACCTAACACAAGAATACTTTCCCTAATAGACTTTACCTACATGGAATAACAATGTGTCCTAAATAAGGAATATATATTCCTAATATGCACATGTATCTCCAACAGTCTATTGTATTTTTTGTTTGATTTGGAAGTGATTTCTGTGTGCTAGGTTTTCATGGAAATGGATGCAAGATCAGAGTTGCCAAGAAAGTGATTATAGAGCGTATTGGCTGACCAAGAATCATAGAATATTGGATTGGTTGTTGTACGAGAGATCTTCCATCATTTGTCTTCAGGTTTGCATTGGTTAATACTTACTTGTATCTTTATTAATTTAAAGGTAATTAGGAGCAAACCATTGGTTTTAGTGTCAAAAATTTTGTTTTCTTCCCTCCCAAAGTAAAAAGGAAGATGGCCTGAAGACAATTCTCTTTTAGATCATGCAAGACTTACAGTGGTATTCTCGCCAATAAAAATGCCATGCTCTCAGGCAATACCTTAACCAACCCCATGTGCCTGAACTTTGGTAATAAAACTTGTATAGAAATAAACAAACAAATGATAGGAGAATTTAGTTCCTCATACTCTTCAAGTGGGCAATACCAACACCAGTTACGAACCAATCCAATTCATGTACTTAGAGGATCCTCTGCTTTGCATTTCGTATAATAAGACTAGCATTTTGCTTTGCTCTATTCTATTTTGCCTTCAACTTTGTTGCCATTGACTTGGGAAAAGAGAAAGGAAAGAAACTTAAATCAAGAGATGGTCGGACTGTACGATACTTGTAGGTATGTGTAGTCTGGTAGCACTCACTTTTTGTAGCACAATGAGATGCAACCTTTTGCAACTTTTTATATCTGTACAGCATCCAAGAGAAGTCCATAGAAATATTTTGTAACGGCTTCTAGTCTACTAAAGCAGACAAGATACAATGAATGGAAGAGTTACAGAAGCATGGTGAGATGCATCTTTCGTAGTTTTTTTGTGTTTGTAATAAATCCAACAAAACAGCACAAGAACGTCTTGTGACCAATACTAGTCAACCAAAGGTAGACTAACAATTATAGGTTTTTGGAATTTATGCCAATGATTTTACCATTGGGCTGGTGTAAGATGTTTTTGGGACTGATGTAAGCTCCTTTCATGAATTAGTTGGATTATGTCGGAAGAAACCACATTGTAGACTAAAGTAGTAGTAACCATACTAATGACCATCTAACAACTTGTTTTCACATGAATTTAAAACTCCAAAAAGAGAAATTCTAAACTCAAATATGACATAACTTCTTTAAAGTGACAGCAAACTCTTAATGGCTTCTTATTGCTTTAATTGAAAAAGGGAGAGGAATAACTAATTTTCACCTCTTTGGTACTTTAATCACCCTTTTCAACTTGATAATATAAATAAAATTTTGTTTAGACTTGCTTAGGTTCATTCCAACTCTAAAAGGAAAGAAGGAAAAGAATGATATAGACCTAATCCACTCTTCTTATTAGCTAGTATCCTAAGAAAAATTGTCAATGGCATCAAGCCACATTTCAACTACTTCTTAGTAAGGGCTTGAGGAGTCCCAAATTTTCAAACACATGGCAAAAGTTCTCAATTCTCTACAGGCGGTCAGCATCTCTGTCTCTTCCTAAAAGAACTATATAGGTAGTTAGCATCTTTAAAAGAACTATGTTGTTTTTACACCAAATCTTCAAGGGATACAAAGGGCCATACCCCTTTATTCTAGGCATACACCTTCTAATTTATAGAATCTATTATAACGTTTACATTACCAAAGACAGATTTGAAAACCATCATATATCCTACCAAGTTTAACTTGAACACTGTATCATGCTTTTGGCATGAGCTTCAAAGAGGTTCAACTCACCTTTTATCTTTTTTTTTTTTAAATATACAATACATGCACCCAATTCACACACATAAGGTGTTAAACCCTAAATCTCATGGTTGAAATCTCTACTAACTCACCATTGAAGTAGTTAGCTAAGCAACACCCTTTATCTCTTCCATTATATCCAATTGTATCTCTTCCATTATATCCAATTGTATCTCTTCCATTCTATCCAATTGTTTCTTTTGCCTCTCAACCTTTTTCTTTTTGCTCAACCTTTGGCCTGCCTCCTTATGCCCCCACTTCCTCTCAACCCTAAGCCCTCTAAACCTTCTCACTAAGCCCTAGCTTTACTTTCTTATTTGGAAACACCTTGTCCTCATATTGTAAACCTTTTGAACCTCCTCACTAAACCCTTGCTCTGCTTTCCTATTTGGAAACACCTCATCCTCCTTGTCCTTCTTCCCCTTTTGAAACTCCTTCATAGAAATTTCTTCTATATTTCCACATTCTTTGGTGGCATCCTAAGGAACCTCTTGAAATTAAAAGATTCAAAAATAAAATAAAAATGATTTTAGAAGGAGTGATCCTCTTGGATGTTTCTAGAATTGAAAAGCTTAAAAAATAAAGAAAATGATGACATAGGAAGAAGTAGGTTTATGGGGTGTCTTGTGAAAGATGGGCATGGGCTAATGTGGCTAATATAGTGGGTGCACAAGGTGACATGGCAATTTCTAACAAGGAGGAGAAGATAATACTTTTTACTTTTCAACTTGTTTGGTTTTATTTTGCCCTCACTAATTATTTATATCTCTTTTTCTCAATTTTTTCCTTAAAAAAAAAAGTTAAGGTGGATAATGTATGGAGAAAAGGGAAAAGTGGAAGGAATGGTGGAAAATTTTAACCAATTTTTCCGTCAAACCAACATGTGTTTTCATATTTTAATCTCAAACTTTTAACTATCCATAATAACTTTTAGATTTTTATTTGTCACTTTTCTTTAGGCACCAACTAGTCTTTCTCTCTTTGAGCAACTAACAAGTCTTCAAAATAATTGTTTTGAAAGCCTAGACCTTATGTCACCATTCCTTTAAAACTGAGTCTAGGTAAAGGTTTTTCCTACAAGCTTTTACTTCACCCTTGAGGATAAGTTGTACCCTTTTTAATTAGCAACTATACTTCCAAGATTTGTTTTTCTTAGTTAAGTAATAAGGTTAATCATTCTTTTAATCAGCTTGAGTTTTACATCACTATTTGAGATATGCCTATATACTTTCTTTCAATTGCAATCTCGATTGGGTAAAGTTAACACATGATTGTATTTTAATTGTGCTATCAAATGCTAAAAATATTGGACAAAAGTTTACATATCTATTTAAGATTAACGTTTCCTTGTCCTTTGAATTGAGGTGAGAAATGATATAATGGATCGAGTTTCTTTTTCCATCTTATTCTACAGGTTTTGACGATGCAACTTCTACTAGCACAAGTTGGTCCAATGACCTGAGACCAAATGTTGTCAATTTAGAGATACACAATGGTTGCAACAGTTGTAGTAGCTACCGTACTTTCACCAACAATTGATCTTTTTACTCAAATGATTAACTAATCAACTGATCTTCTTACTCATATGCTTCTAGTAATGTCATCGTTGGGTCTCTACTTAAGTGGTGCCTAAATGGTGAAGCTCATATGGTAGTAATCCATTCCGATAACATGAAAGGGAAATGTATCATGGCTCTTGGTATATTTAAGAACATGTTATAAGAATCTAAGTTCAAATACAACACTTATTCACTTATGGACTTGATTTTCAAAATATAGTAACATTTATGAAAAATGATATGCATTATGTTACTTAGATCTTGTTTGGTACCTTTTATATGTGAAAAAAAAAACTCTCTTTTTCTCCTTATAAGCTAATTTAAAAAAATGAAAATAAAAATTTCTAACAAATATTAAGATTAAAGATTTGAAGACTATTAAAAGTAAAAAGCATACCTAAGTTTCCTAGCCTATACAGTTTCTCAAGATTAAGGAAATAAAGACTATGCTTGACTTTATCAATCCTTGTTACTATCCTAGTCCATAAATCTTGAAACAAACAGAATTTTCAAGTAGTGTGATGGTGCAATTATTGTCATGAGTGAATATAATGGTAGATAACAATTTGGCTATAAATGCAGAAGCATAAAGCATATTATAGAGAAAGTACTTATTATGTAAAATGACAATCAATATGGGTGACAAGAATAGATTTGTCATTAGGTAATTTTACAATTATAAATTCATAAATGCATGACTGAAGAGAAAAGTCAATGAGAAAAGTGTGAAGACTTAGGAAAAATACTTGTTATATAAGTAATGGTGCACAAAGAATTCGCAATAGTGGAATGGGCAATGGGTTGTTTCTACTTTCTAAGAAACACTATAATTTCCTTATGGTCCTCCTTAGTGAAGATAGTTGCTTCATCAAATTCATCATCAACAGTTTCATGATGAAAAGATTGACTCTTGACAAATTTTATGTTTCCTTTCTTAATAATCAATGACCACATTTATTAAGTTAGTAGCTATCATTAATGTGGGGGCTTTCTTGCCACAATGCTTACAACCTTCTATGAAAGCTTGTTGATTTGGTGACCCCATGTGAGCTTGAGAAGGATAAGCAAGCTGGGACAAGGAATTGTGAGTAAGCATTGGTGGGATAGGCCTAAGAGGCTAATAAGCCGATGCATTAAGGAGCTGTTGTGGGAGCCTAGCTACACGGGTCATGCTGAAGCAAGCGGGCTCCATCTAAGGCCCACCTAAATGGATCCGCATGCTATCTGATAAGGCCTACTCCAAGCATACTCAACCCGACCCTATGCGATCTGCCACTTAATGAAAGCTACAAGAGATGGGCTTTGACGAAAAAGGTAGTTGATTTGGAATGACTATCAAAACCAACATGTCGGTGAAGTCCTTCCTCATCGTGAATGATCGCAATAACCTTAAATAATGGAAGAGTTGGCTAAGTATGTTGGATTTGAGAATGAGCAGTTGAAAAATAGTAATCAAGGTTGTTAAGGAATTGTGTGAGCTTTGTGTTATCCATGAAGTGCTGGAAAAAGTGTATTCTACCAAGCTCCAAGAAAAAAATAGCCACATAAGATTCATATTGGCTCTATAACCATTTTAATCAGTAAACAAAATGGTTTGCAAACTCCCCATTTTAAAAAGCTTTAGCTAAATCACTTTGCACGGTGGAGAGTTCTTTAGTGCCTACACTTTGAAACTTTTCACAAAGATGAAGTCAAACAATCTAGCACCCATTACATAAGTGAAAGTGTAATAGATCTCAAGAGCCAAAGCAATGAAGATCCAAGATAAGACCATATTGTTGAAACATTTCCAAAAAGGAAAAGGGGGAGAGTCCATTTTGATTGGGGCATAGATGGGTCGACAATACCATTTCCATATCACAGTGCCAACTAGCAAAATTTTCCACACTAATAAGCTTTTTAAAGACAATAAGCACACCAATTTGTTCACTAGTATGAAGAAAGAAAGCATGCCCAAGTGTAACTAGAGAATCAAGCATGCTAGGAGGATCACAATGATCGAAGCGGCCATAAGAGTGGTGGTAAGAGTAAGAACGTCGCTAGTGATGGCATGTAGGATAACTACAAGTCGGGCTTTGGCTGTCAACCATGGATAGGGGTTGAATAAAGAAAGAACACCAAGTGTTTAAGGAAATGTCCAAGAAAACAAGTGGAGGGGAGGGTAGAAAGAAGTGGCAATGTGGAGAATCACATAAGGTAAGAAATTCTTACTCTTGATACCATGTTAAGAACAAGCATTTAGCTAAAAATCTTAAAATAACTTTCTAATACATTTTTGGGGTTGGAGAACGCATCCTAGAAAATTGGCTTGCCAAGTGAGAGAACCCACCTTTATAAGCCTCAAAATATCCCTTAGTTGCTCAATGTGGGACTCCAAGGTGTAAAGGCACACTACCAAGCAATTAAAGGGATATTTTGAGGCTTATAAAGGCATGGGTTCCCTCACCTAGCAAGCTAAATTTTTGGGATAAGTTCTCCCATCCCTAAAACACATCATTTTCATTGATCAAATATAATTTTGTACATAAATATGAGATAAAAACAACATTCTCAACTTTGTAGAGCATACACAACTAGCTTGTATAGCAAAGGCAAAGGTAAAAATGCTATCTACAAGTGGGCCTTAATGGGCTTACACAATATGGATTCCTATTGTTCATTAAGCAATAGATACTTTTAACAATATGATTGAAATGAAAGGCTACCTTTGAGCCTTATAAATGATCATAGGTTAAATATTTTTAAAAAATATTTCTAGAGTGGAAGAAACTGAATGGCCAAGAAAAACACTAGAAAACTTATGGTGATAGTGATGCTAATTGTTCTTATTCTCCTTTAGATGCAAGCTAATGCCTTTGCCTTTCTTTCTCCCCATCAACTTCCAAGCCATTTTCCTTTCTTTCACAATCATTACCCTTTGCTTAGCTTACAACCCAACTTGAAAGTTGTGAAAGACAAAAAAAGGAAGGCAGATTTAGAAAATTCTATTGTTGCATTGGAGATGCCTTTACCACTTACAAGCATATAGGTACTTGTGATGATCCTTTATATGAACTTTTTGAAAATAACCTAGCAATTTGTTGTTCTAATGAAACATGGATACTTGAAGTGATTTGTGTGGAATCATATTTTAGAGAAGTCATCAAAAAGCACTATAAGCGACTTCTTCATGAGGTAAAAAGTACCCTCTTCCTACTCTTTCTTTATGCTTCCACTTGTATGAATGACATAATTACAATATATGCCTATCACTTTTTCATAAAAGAAGACTTTCATGTTAATATGTTTTCCTAAGGCATCAAAAAGAAGGCCAAATTATCATTTATTCTATTTACTAATGTTAAAGACTACATTGGTCAGTAAATATGTGACTTAATTGGAGATCATGACATTTGGAACTAAAAGGGTTTAAAATTCAACACCCAACTTTTCCTAACAAAGAATTCTTTTTTGTATGTAGTCAACTTTTTGTCAATCTCTTCAACACTCTTAAATACCTAAAATATTTTGATATTGTGTCAAGATGACACCATGTGGAATACACGCTTATCATTTTTCTTCTTTGCTTTGTAATGATTTGTATGGCTTATTACTTAGTATTTCTAAAATTTATCCTTTAATTACTACATATCTTATCCTACATACCTATTGTAACTAATTGTCCTTGTGTTTCTTAAAAGACATGATGGTAATTACAAAGTATGTAAATGGAGTTCACAAGTGAGGCAGCAATGTGTTAGGATGGGTAAAAATATTTGTTTCCTTTCGTTCTATGCCACTTTTGAAATGTGAAAATAATCAAATATGATATTTCTATTGTCATTATGTTGTTGGGATAAGTGAACTCCACAATTGTGTCATCTATAATGTTGTAAATAATGATGGAAGAAATTTGGGGGTTTATACTATATCTAATTATGCATCTATTATGATGTGGCCCATCCTACACTAGTCCAAGCTAGTCAAGCCCAAGCCTAAACGCTCATTAATGATGCACCTAGGTAGTTAAGTTTAGCCATAATAAGCCCAAGCCCAAATGCTCATTTAATTTCTAAGGAGTTTCTTCCATGGACAATTAAGAGCATTTATTACTTTTGACTATCTTAGAAACCTATGCCAACATTTATAATGTACTTACTTATATTTGACAAACCTCTTGGAAATAAGAGAATCTTTACCATAAATAGTTACTCTCTTATGTAATGGAGTTTAGTTCATGAGGTATAAGATTAAGTTAAAGCTTTGGCTTTCTTTTAAGGTTTTATATCTTTTTGGCTAGTTCTGAAAGTGGTAAATGTTATTGTTTTGTATCTCTTTGGAATTACTTCCAATAGAGCGAAGAATATTTATCCTTAAATCTTAAGATGGTGTTGTATCCTTAGTTTTTAAAGATAAATTTTAATCTTTTACCTTCCTCCTCTTCATCCGGTATCATATTGATCCACATACCTAACCAAATAATGGGCTTTGGCATTTTAATCTATCAAACAACATGGGCCCCGGTTAATATTTGCTCCAATAAAGACCAATGCATGCAGATGATGCTTAACTTTATAGCTAGAAATTCCACTGTTGCATGTGACATTTACTTATGTGTTCTTTTCCCCTTTTTTTTTCTAATAATTCAAAATTGGAGATAAGAAAAGCAAGATTGGTCAAATTTAACCTTTTAGAAAAGATAATGTTGCTAACCATTGTTGATTCGAAGTCAAACTATTGTATTGGCACTCTTATACAACTTCTTTTTTTAAAAAAGAAAAAAGAAAAAACTATTTCCGTGCTCGGTTCCGATGGGGATTCAGCTATCCTTTTGTGAGTCAAAACTCAAGGTCATAAGCAAACTACTCAATTATTATGTTGACAAAATCATTTTCTTTTTCTTCTTCTTTCCAAGATCGTTGTCATTGTGCCATCTTAAAGAGTCCGTGTCACACCTAAAATGTTTCGAGCTTCTTGGGAAAAAGGCTGCGCAAATATTTAAGGCAAATTCAAGTGAATAAGATAGTAGGAGCAGTTCTCGAGGATTCTTCTTGAGATTGTAAACAGCATGAACTCTATCAAAAAAGCTTCCTTCCCATCAAAATTTCCCCAAGTCTTTGTTCTTTTGCACTAGTAATTTACGTAGACAAGACAATCAGCTTTGGTATTATCAACAGATGGAACCTTAAAACCAATCTTCTAATCCCTTTAGGATATACGAATATGCGTTCGAAAGAATTTCTAGGTGCTATCCTGGATTCCCCGTCACTACTTCTCACTTCTTGGTTCAACTTCGACCTTTATAGGCATCGGGCCCCTCAACATGTTCTAGAATTTGTTCTCCCAATTTCGTTTAAGCTTTCTGTTAGCCTTCAATTGTTTTTAAACTTTGCGTTCTCCCCTAAACCAGATTAAGACTGTTCACTTTCCCTACAGAAGAATATATGACGATTAAGGAAGGAAAAAGGAAAGAAAGGTGGGTTGATGCCCAAATCTTTTCAAAATTCTTTATGAACCAAAATTAATCTTATTGTTGATCTGTTTTCCTTTCCTATATTTGACAAGTTTCTTATATAACTCTAGAGGTGACTCTTCAAAAGAGTAATTATTTCTATGGAAGCTCAGAGGGTGTTGGTGATCCAGGATGCGTCTAGAGAAGTTAGTTCGTGCGGTATCGAGGGGGCACTGCATGGCTTATCACTTAAGCCTGGAGATAAGCTCACTCTTCTTGCCGTCATTCATCGGGTTCAAACACCACGTATGTTATCTTTCATACGAAGAAAAAACCCATGTAAGCGTTGCTGCCTTTTCTCCCGTAAGGAGAAGGAAGGGAGAAAGCCAGTCCACGAGAGAATTTAAGATGAAGAGCTATGTTGCAAAAGAAAACGGCCTTTAGAGCAATTCTAAAGAACATTGACATATTTGGTTATTTCTTATTTTCTCGTTCTTCTTTTTCTTTTAGTGGGATACAGGACCAGAGTGGATTCCAGTTCAATGCTCGGAGCAAATGAAAGAATTGTTGACAGAGAAGTAGCCAGGAAAAAGAATGAGTATCAGAAAAACGTCGAACTTCGTCAGATTTTTCAAGTCTACGAAGCAAAGCAGGTTCCGTTAAAACAATAGAATAGCTAAATCCTAAATTTTGTACTGCTAGAACAGGAAGCATAGAGAAGTAGAAAGAGCATAGGAATCAAATAATGCTTGGTGAGCTAATGAGGGTTTTTCTGCATGAAAATCTCAGGTTGAATTCGACATACAGGTGGCTGCTGGACCTTCACTCAAGGCGGTCGCTTTCAGAGCAGCTGTAAATCTGAAAGCAACATGGGTAATACTTGACAGGTCGATGAAAAATCAAACCATGTTTAGAATCGTTTTGTTATGTTTATTATATGTGCATTAAGGAAGCCAAGATGGATGAGTTATTCCCCACTCTTGTTCATTCCACATAAAGTTAACTTGTTTGCGATACAGAAAATCAGCGTCAGTCAATTTTAGTACAACATCATTTGGTAAAAGATGATGGAAGTTCAATCGAGGAAGAAATCATAACTTCAACAAAGTTCCTTGCCTCTGCTTATTGCTATTACAACATAATTAAGAATGAAGTTTGTGAAGTTTGTGAAGTTCGTCATGTAACGAAATTGACCCAATTCCACGTGCGATACAGGAAGATGAAGAAAGACAGGAAATACTTCCTAGAGAAGCTTTCATGTGGAATATCGAGGATCAAGCAGAACAACAAAATCCAAGAGCTAAGAGGACCAAAAGTAAAAACAGTGATAGGGAACATCCAAGTGATGCATGATGAAATGATCCCAGGATCTCCAGAAGAGGATGATCTTTTCAGCATTGAACTTGATCCCACATGTATCAAACAACATTAAAGACTGTATCAAACTGGTTTTGCTTCTTTCAATCCTTTTGATGGATCCGAATGGTTAAGGTTCTTGGCACTGGCTCAGAAATAAAGTTCTGACACTGCACAGCTTCCACTCACGGGCTGCAAGACGCCTTAACTGCTGCTTACTGGAAATCTATTGGATGTAGACGTCGTTGGCCCTATTTTACGTTTGGTTTGGTTATTGGCCCAGTGTTAAATGGCCCATTTTGTGTATAATTGTGCTTTTTTCCTTTTTTCCGCAAGATGTCAAATCCGAGACTTAAATTCTAGATGATCAGTAATTAATTACTAAACTAATAGCTTATTAACAGTGTACATTTGTTTTATCGTAAACCTCTGTATATAGTACATGCTTTTCACTAATTCTTGAGTTGTGAATATTAATTCATTAACTTTGGTGGTCAAATATACCATTTTCTTGCAAGTTATATTGTTAAGTAAAGTATTGAAGTGAATAAAAGAACAACGAAATATTGACACACACATTTTAATTGTATTCCAAATGAATAAATCATTTGAATTATTTATTAAACAGTATTTATCAAAATTGAAGAAATAACAAAATCATTTCCAAAGGGATAACCTAATCATTGCTTTGAAATTTTATCCCATAAATGTCCTCATGTTGTGTTTAGAGATCAAGTGACACGTTTTATGCTTTGATGGCATAAGCACAAACGCTTGATCCAATAAGGTACGAAAAAAAATAATGTCTTATTTAACTTAATAACTTTTACAAAGTTTATATATGTTAAAACATATAATCAGTACAACTAGTCATAAAAGCTTTATTCATATATTAGTAAAATAGATAATACAGCATATGTCTAACCATTTGCATTTATGAAGGCTATTTAGTCACCATATAAATAAAAGTCAATAGAGGCATAGCAGTAGGACTATTTCTTTGGCTTAATGGTAAAAAGTCAAAGAATTAATTAAGTTAGGAGTTTGAAACACTCTCTCTCCTTTCCTTATATATGCACGTGGAAAAAAAAAAAACTAATCCAACATGCATTTTTATATTTTAATCTCAAAATTTTAACTGTTCACAGTAACTCTTGATTTTTATGCACTCTTCTTTAGGCACCCAACTATTGTTTCTCCAAAAACCTAAACCCGAGTAGCCGTTCCTCCAAAACCGAGTGGGTGAAATTGGCACATGATTGTATTTTAGTTGTGCTATGAAATGCTAAAAAAGTTAGGACAAAAGTCTACGTAACTATTTGAGATTAACACTTTCTTGTCCTTTGAATTGAAGTGAGAAATGATATAATCAATCAAATTTCTTTTTCCATCTTATTCTACGTCTGCTGGAGTTCGGCCAATTGCTGGGTTACCGTCAGAAGCGCCTGCTGCATCTGCTGGATCGCCTCTTAGCTGCTCACGATAACACCGATCAGCATCTGTCTCCCTCGTGGCTTCCCTCGCCTCGTTCACTTTCGGCTGGGCCAGCTTCGATACCACCTTGTTACAAGCGGGATTGGGATTTGCCGGAAAACGAAGATTGCGTCGCCGAAGAAAGAGAGTTGCCGGAATGAAACAAACCCTACAAAATAGCTGTCCCAAACGACAGCGTTTTGGCCAGACGCGTGCTTGACCGGCCCTCTACAAGACACTCAAAGCCCAACAACAAAAGATAACATTAACCCAACGCAAGGACCAACATTAACCCAACAAAGACAACAAGAAAAAGCACGAAGGAACCCACCACAGTCTCACTACGCTCCGCCTTCTTCGTGGCTTAAGGCAGGTCTATAATAGTGTGTAATCCCGTCGCTGGAATAGCCATTGATGTATCTTGCACTGACATGGATCTCGTTGTTGCTAGCATATGCAACCCCATCCATGTCGCCGATAAACAAGCTCACTTTTTGCACATTCTTTCTATCTGCATCAATGTTTTGCTAGAAGAGCCTTCAGATGAAATTCGTGGCAGCACCCAGTGTTTGCTTGCTGTATTCAGATTTGATGTCATTGTTAAAACGAACTCATCCAAGAGTGCTCCTGGCAGTGGTGGTGACCACTTATTCGACTCCATGGATTCCTTGAATGGTTGCCATTTTTATTGGGAGAGAGAGGAAAAGCATATGGTGAGCCATGCCTGTGTTGTGCTTTTCTTCTGTCTCTTTTAGCTGGTTTTGCACAAGAAATGGAGTGTTAGCTCGCCTAACCTCCACTAAACATAATATCAAAGTTGTGAAACTCCTTTTTGATACGAAGACTTACCCCACCTCTCTCAATTAATTATGTCAGTGATGTTAATTTTGTGCGAAGGAGGTATATTAAGGAGTGCATCTAACATCATATGCAGATGTCCTTGGCCTAAACCTTATTAATGAGTAGTTCCACACTTCTCAAGAGGCGCCTTTTGGGGAGGCCACCTAGCCTCCATTTAACACAATTTTTGGTCAAGTTATTTGATTTAATTTGGAGGGAAGAGAGTTAAAGAAAAAGATTTAGCCTCTCCGTGATCCCCAAATCCCCTTGCTTTCTTCTCCGTGACCCAAGTTCTTCGAGAACTCGTGATTAGACAAGTATCCAGGACCATGGAGGGACAAAGACAGATTCAGGCTATGGATGTGCAAATTGATGGGTCTCAGTTATAGATATAGCTCTCTTCACCACCTTAAATCTTGAAGGTGTTGATAACATGGTATCAGTTAGCATCTCGATCCTTTTTTTCACAGTGATTTCTGACTCATTGACATAGACTTTTGGTTACTCTTTTGTTACTTGCATGATCACGACAACGGAAGCTAGCTCTTGGTCAGAGTATTTGAGCTCGTACGAGACTGTGAGTGAGTCGCTGACGACTTTCTCAGGCTTTGCCGGTGACCGAAGGTTGTCGTGGCGGACCGCTGCCCACAGCTTCAGGAAGGGCGATCGCCTGACTTTTCAACCTGATGTTGGCGTGATATACCAACTGTGCATACTTGCGTTTTTATTACTTTGCAAACAATTAGAATGATGTGTTTATTACATTTGCACGTATTGAAGTTTAGATTTTAAATAAGATGTGTCTCCGCTCAAAAATTTTCTTTTTTTAATTAAAAAGACAGTACCTTGGGCACATTTTATTATAATAAACAGGGTTTAGCATAAGAACTATATTGCATGCAAATACAAAAGGACAATATGTAAAACTAATCTTTGGAAAATGAAACTAAGAAACATATACACTAGGTTCTAGCCTAAGCTTACATGGATTGAAAAAACAAAAATCCAAAGGGATACATATAAAATAACCCTATAAAAGTTTATAATTCCTTTGACCAAAATGATCGTTCCTAAAAGCATCGTTACATGAACTTAGTAGGAGGCCTAATTGATCAAAAGTTTGTACGTCCAAAACGTGACAACCATAATTTACCAATCTATTCACACCAAAAATTTTTTTCTCTAAAAATGTGTGAAATTGTGGTGTGTGAGGGTAGCAAGCTAACATAGTATCCTTGTACATTGTAGGTGTCGTACAGGTTTCCATTAATATAGCATGCATTGTACCAAATAAATAGAAAATCTAATTTGATAATGTGGGAGAACTGATTTTTGACATAGCATTATTTAAGATTTGTGAGCAGAGCATCAAACTCAAAGATTGAGTCTAAAATAAGGGTTTTCTCATTTTTTAATAAGTAATGAATTTATATATATATATATATATTTAATGATTGTACATGATAAGACTAGAGATATATTTCTAAGTTAAGACCACATTAAATATTAAGTCAAATAAAAATAGTCTAATATAATCTCTCAGTACATTAAATATACAAGTTTTAACTATTTTAAATAATTTTTTTATAACCTTAAAACTTTTCACTCCCCCGTAATAAAGAATTTAGATAGTTCCATATTCCATAATAGATAGGATGGTTGTACATTAAACATAATATCTGAATGTTCCTATATAGTTATAAAATATAAACCCCTATGAACAAGGTATCCCTAGACTTGTCTAACATGTAATATAGGCAACGGCTCTTATTTATAGATACTCAAAAATGTTAAAATCTCATTTCTAATATTTGAAATAAGAAAATATGTTAAAATTTACTATGTATTTTTTATTCCCAAATTAGCATGTTGCATTTTTTACATGTCAAATCAAACATAAGGTACTTAAATGCTCCAGTCAAAAAGGACGTCTGTTGGAATAGTGAATTAAATTGGAGCAAAAGAACAGTTGATCAGGTCCAACGCAGACCAGTCGTTTCTTCTCACAAACGTCATAGCGACGTATGCATTTTGCCGTGGGCAGTTACTATTGTGCTCTCACAAACAAGTTATGTTAGCCTATCTGTTAGGGTTACAAACGTCATTTAACGCTGTCTTATTCTTCTGACCATTTCATGCTCTGCATATCTACTTTTTCCGCCCTAAAATAAATCCTTTCTGCAGCTAATTTTTAGGGGTAACGTCATAATGGTAGGGCTATAGCCGTAATTTCGGATGTGCCGAATGGACTACGTTACTCCCATAAAAAAATAATTTATGGGGGTGAGTTAGACCTATAAACAGGGTTAAACCCGTGATCGGTGAGTTCATCCAGGTTCCAATTTCCTCTCCTTCCTTGTGTGTTTGGGTGAAACAAAAAAAGAAAAAGAATATACTCCTCAGACATATAAACATCATTTATATTTCTATAATTACTCCTTTTGCCTCGCACAAATTGGTCAATTTAGTTAAAAAGGTTGGTCGATAAATATAATTATAACGAAAATATTTATAAGACTAGGATGAGTTATTTATAAGACTAAGAAAAAAACTAGTTAAATTGTTGGGAATTGTTGATTTTTTAGTACTTTCATAAATAGGGAGATAGTCAAATACTATCATAACGACAACTTAATTTTAAAGGCCTTAATTTATTTTTTTTCAAAAGATCTCATTAAAAAAATGGGTATTTAAGACTTGTAAGATACTTCGCAAATATCACTCTTTCTAATGTAAAATTGAATGGCACATGCATAGAATCCCAAAATATAGAGATTGCAAAAGATTTGTTCATCCCGGGAATTCTATCATGTATTATGTATTGTATTCTAACATAAGAAAGGCAAAAGGACGTTTGTAGCCCAAAAATTTAAAAGGAAAAGCAGCAGTAACAAAACCGCTGAGCGCTCTGTCTTCCATGCATGCACATATCAGTATCTTAACAAGCTTCATTGCTCGTCAAAAAACAAATTATTAAAAAATCAAGCCATTCACAGATTCGACTGAAGGGTCTTCGGTAAGAAACAAACAAAATTTTAAGGAAGAAAAAAAAAACAATAAAAACAAAAAAAGAACTCTACAAGTTTAACAGAGCAAGTTTGTGGTTGCATATGTTGGACGGAAAGGATGAAGCTTTGGTGAGTTCCTTCGAATCAGAGAAGAAAAGAGCCGTCGAGGCCATTTGATCCGCCAAGCAGGTTAATGCTTTTCATCAGTGACCTTTTCCTCCACGGCTGGGACCAGAATAAGCTGCGTTTTTAAAGGGATCATTCGTCTTTGAAGAAGAATACTGAGCTTTCAGAGGTCTCGAAGCCTCAACATATGTGGAATAAGAGAGCAAGAGGAAGAAGATGATGAGGGAAACGATGTTGAAAATCAATGCAAATGAACTCCTCTTCATTGCCTTCATTCTTGAGGATTTTGGAATCGTAGGGAGTAATTGAAAAACGAGTCCAAGATATATAAGATGCCGAAGACGTGAGAGCCAAGGAAGGCATGTCTGTCCTTGACTACGGCATCGTGGGTGGTTGGGCGGGGGAGCTATGGTGTTTCGTCAGAAGCTTTAAGTTCCAACTTTGAAGCTTTGACCATTGATAAAAGTAACAAAAATCTGGCTTTTCAGGCCAGATCTTCGACTTTTGTTATATCAAACAATTGTTTAGCGGCTCTTTTTCTCCGTCCTTTTGCTTTCTATAATCAAGAAAAAGTATGCTTCCGTTCTGGTTCAGCCACCCAAATTCCTTTTCCCATTAAGAGTGAAGACTCTTGCTTGCTCAAGCACGTACCATGAGTTTCGTGAGTTGATTTGGTTAAGTTCTTGTTCAATGAGAAATGAAGTTCAAAAGGTGTATTGCGTTTGTGCTTTTCTTAACTGGGTATCTTTTGCCTTGTCTGATCTTTGACCGTGAACTCGTTGTTATAATGGGGAGCAGCAGGAGAATACGCTGTCCTACGTTACCTTTTAAACTACCATTATCTCTTTACTTCTTTGTTCTCTTTTTGACATTTCAATACCATGTTGCCGGCGTTTCTTTTCAAGCAACCAAATGGAGTTGGGCATTGGATTTTAGAGAGAATTAGGGAGTCCATTTGATGTAAAAGATTTAACAGGTTCTTTTATTTTCAGTACAGAAAAATACTTCACATGGGATAGAACATAATTTTAATATTATGTTAACCACCAATGACAGCAAATAAGTTTTAAGCATAATTCGTCACTGTTTCGTATCTCAGTTAAAGCTACTGGGAGATCTCTAACTAAAGAGAGGGTTCAAAACACCACAACTCCCTTGTCACCTAACAACAAAAATTAATACTAAATAAAAATATAATTTTCAAGGATAAGACCGCATGCAGGGGTTCAAATCACGCGAGGGAGAGAACACTAATCCTCAACAGGTTTCCCAGCTGACAAAGCATGAACAGAAACAGTGTTGATTTGATCCTCGTAGACTTTTTTCTTGTTCCTGATCTTGGAGTGGTTGAGGTTGGCGAACTCCGGCGGTCAACCAAGCTAAGGTTTCAGACTCTCAAGCCTGGTGCATACACCCTTGCAAACGCTCTTTCTTGACATGAAAGTCCACATTTCATCACTTGAAAACTCCTCCGGCTCGAGGAAAGAATCAACTGTTTGAAAATGCAGACAAAATCCTGTTCCTTCGTCCACATTATGTTCTGGCAATTGTTGACTCTCTGATAGGTCAAACAAATAAAGGCGACATTAATTTATATCCTAGACACAACAAGCACAAGAAGAGAATAAAGGATTAGCAACTAAAGTAATCAACTTTATAATCAAGAGAAGATGTGTCCATACGATGACATGTGTCAAATTTGGTGCTATCTACGCACTTTTCTGTCTCATTTTTTTTTTTTTTTTTTTCCGTTCTTTTCTCTAGTTTTCTTTGTTGGGTGGGTGGGAGGGAGGGAGGGATGTGCCATTGATGACTTCAAACTTCGCACTTCGATAAGAAGTCACGTTTGACTGCAGAAACATATATTATAGGTCACTTATCATTAAAAAAGTCGAACATGCATAACAATAGCTATTGAAATAATATAAACATTCACGTTCACAACCTTGTGAGGCAGGAAACTTATGCATTATGCTGCGAAGAAAAATTAAGGTTCAAGAATATAAAGGTTATAAACCTTTCGAGTAGTTATAGATGCTTAAAAATTGTAGAAATCTTGTTTATTTCATAGGTGAAAGTGATAATTAGGGCAAGTAATCTATCTTTTTGGTATAAGAAGAAAACTTTTCCTAATTTTTTAAGCGTAACAATTCAAGGAAGATTTGCCAAGATTTAAAGATATTTTATTTGAACAAAATTTTTGTTTCAAACTATTAAGAAAGATATTGTGGATATCTATACCTTCAAACAATTAAATAAGCTAATATAATTTAGACATGCACATTATTTGTGCCTGTATAACATCAACGTTTTGCTTTTGTGTTGAAAAGATATGATTTACGCGAACTAAAATATAGTACCAAAGAAAAATAATCAAAATTGAAAATGAACCCATGAAAATGATCGCATCTAATGGCTTCTAACCTCCAAATCCTCATTTTTTTTAAAAAAAAATTTCTGCCCCTTGTCTTCTTTGTTTATGTATTTATCAATTTCAGTGGATAAGTCCTCACCTCAAAGTTCAAACTTGACTCCATCTGATCCCATCTTAGAGCAATAATGAGATTCAGTAAACACCCACACATCACCCAAACCAAGCTTGATTACGGTGCTTGTGGAATCAAGTTTCACAAACTTTCACTGCATGGCATTCCGATACCACCTCAGGCAGACCAACTTGTTTCTCAATCAATGCACTCAATGAAGAAGACGATCCTCAGTACCCCAAACAACCAAGAACCACAATTGGTTTAGAACATGTCTTTAATTGAATACCAGCATGTAAAAACCTTCCAGGTCTGCGTTTAAGCACAGGTGGCCGTCTCTGACTTAGTCTGGCATCTATCTATGTCAACAAATTCAATGAAATAAAGGTCTTATGAGTTAGAATGTGAACCTGATATGAATTGATAGTCTTGGCTGTGGAGTTACCAACCTGAAAGTAAAGCCTCACACGGCTTGTTTCATAAATGAACTTGTGCCTCAACTCTCCCTCGTCTGGCTCATAGACTCGAAAGCATAACTATCACAGTAGGCCTCCTATGTAGGCTACCTGTAATCCATATTCCCTAGTCACTACTCTTGGATTACTCTTTTCCCATAGACAACAGAAACAGAAAGCAATTGTGCATGGTATGTGCATGAAGGAATAGCCTTACAATCACAAAGGCAATTACAATTCTGATCTAGGGTTTTCTGAGTCTTACTCATATACCACAAAGACATGAGCTACGATTGATTAATTTTAAGAGTTGCTGCAAAATCTGGCAAGCTTATCAAGCTTTGATGAACGAAACTTGACCATGGATTTTTGGAAGGATCTTAGCCTAAGGTCTCTCAGATTTACTGGTCTGCACTAAAACTAAAAGAACTGATGATCAAGATCATCTACTCACAGATAAGTTTAATAATTTCCAATAAGAGAAAATAAAAGAACCAACTGTTTGATCAAAAAAGGGAAAGCAAAGGTGACAATTCTAGAGAGGACAATCATATAAAGGTTCCAAATCAGCAAAAAAACCAGCTTCACGGACAAGTACTGGATGATTAAAAAAAAAAAGAATGAAGATCAACATATAAAACTATACACAAAAGTGACCATTCTCTGCAGATTATAATTTATTTAAATGAAATGGGAAATTGCTGAAAATAACATATTTACAGAAATCAAATGAAAAGCATTCAAAGTGTAGGGTATAGGCCCATACCACGATCACTAACAAAAATATGAAAATTGACTACGAAATTAAGCAGGCTTTGTGTTGTAAAATATAAAATTTCCCGCCACCACATGGAAAAGGGACCACACAGCATAATGAGAATATTGTGCACCCCAATCAAAGAAAGAAGGAAATAAATTGAGACAGCAAGAAGTGGGAAATAAAGTTTATAAATTGTCCTTTAAAAACTTTCTTTCTAACAACTATAAAATTCTATGCAAGAAAGTTAATTGAAGTATATCTAAAATACCAAATGAGGTGCAAAATTTTTTATGCTAGACACTCTATTCGATATTAATCCCTAGAGGATAAGAAAGAGAAAAGTACATGATTAAGAATGATGGGGGAAAGACATACAGAAAAATTATAGTTGCAAATCAAATGGAGTGACAGAGTGAGACTCACCTGATTCTAGTACCAACCCAAGTAGTTCGCCTGGAAATAATTAAAAGGTTCAATCTTAAGTTGCCTTTTGACTCCAAGTGCACAATTTATGTTGGTTGCAACATAAAAATTTCAAATTAGCGGATCTTTGAGAAGAGTAGCAAATCTATTGCTCAAGTTCATAAACTATCACCATAATACTTACCATTTCTCACATTTGGAGAGTGGTTTAAGGGGACTTATTGCCCATAACAGACAGCACAATCCATGGATGGTGGAAAGACATTAATAAAAGAAAAAATGTCACACGACGAGAAGCACTAATCCTTTATTGCGATGTGAAAATTTCCTCCATAGTTTTCTCCAACCATTGCCTAGAAGGTCGAGTTCCAGAACGAGAAAAAATCAGAATCTTGAAATATCAGCTCATAATACAATGATAAAATAAAGCTTAGGCAGATGAAAAACTGAAAATCTTTTGTTTTCATTTTTCCAAAAACTGTCTTGCCTTTCTGAAGTTTTTCAGGTAAGCGCCTCTTTATTATTTGGGTAACCTGAAAAGCTAAGGAGGCAGGGAAAGAATATGGACAACACTCAGGTAGGAAAGTATCACACAAAATCCTTGTTTAAAGATCTTAGGTGTATGTCTTGCAGTTCAGTTCAAAGTAAATAGATGTAATTTATATAAGGGATATTCTATTTGAGCCAGAGCATAACAGAGAGGATCAACACACTTACCTGAAGGTAAGGAAATACGTCAGAGTACACTTGCAGGAAAAGTCCGGATTTCATTGCGAACCTGTGGCAATAGTTAGATTTCCATCAATATATGTGGAGAAAAGCAAACAAAGATACTTAAAATAAATAAATAAATAAATAATAAATCCAAAAAAAAAGAAAAGGAATGTAACATGCAGCAAAGAACACGTTAATGACAAAGTTTGACTAACCAAAACCTGTAAGTCCAAGAGGAATATGCATTCATTATATTTGGCTAAGTTAAATGATATGAACTCCAAGACCGCCGTAACTAGAAATTTGTGGACTATCGCTTCGTATCCATTTACACATTTACATAAACAACTATAAACCTAACACAGATCATCCAGTAAAACTCATCCTATCAACTTCAACAAAGCTCTAGTTATAGTTTCTAATCCATCTGGAATACTTTCATCAATTTGGAATACTTTAAAACCGGAAGCAATTTATATCTCCCCGTACTTCACTGGGCAACAGAATGATAGATAGTTAAAAGCTAACATCCAAGAAATAGTGAGGTAAGTGCCACTCATACAAAAAATGAGTCAAGTCAGTTTTAGGAATGATGAGCTACTACTGCTCCACAAGGTAAATCTTAGTCTTGTTAATAATAAGTTTCGTTCACAAGATATTGCATTTTCAATCCAATAAGACAGAAGGGTCATAAGCGATTAGGAAGCCTCAACTATAACCGAGCCTGATTTCATGCCACTCCACATCATTGTCACCCAAGAACTTAGAATTCCCATGCAACAAAGACTAAGACCATCCAATGCATCCGAAGAGGTTATACAAATGACATTGAAAAAGAAGAAGACCAGCATCAGCTACAGTATCAATGTCATGGTAAAAGGAATATATCTAAAGAGAAGCAAATACACGAAGAAGAGAGATTCAGCAAGGTAATAAAAACCTTCTAAGAAGACGAAAACAAATATAGATCTCTTCCATATCGAATTCTATCTTTAGTTTGATATACTGCTTTAGAAGTTCACGTAGGATGTGACTAGCTTCATCCCAACCATCCAGACTTGCATCTAGTTGGTGTTTAGGTACAGAAATAGCACGTTGTAGAATTGGAGATAAATTTCCTGTTGAGCCTGATTCATGATACATATCTGCAATAATGTTTAAAACCAGGCACTTGTGGGCTTTAAACTTATCAACCCACTGTGGAGGAATTCCAGCCCAGAGATCATTATCCAAGACAGAATCCTTTGGTCCGGAGTGTTTCTCAGTTTTCTTGATACCTAACAATCCAAGAGGAACTTCTGAGCAAACATTTGAAGAAGCATCTTGTCTCCTGTGTGCAGGAAGGAGCTCAAGTATGTCAGCTTTCAATTCCTCAGGCAACTGTTGTAACACAGTTGTATCCACTTGACTTAGAGACGAAGGCATCAAATCAGTCTTTTTGAGACCTGAACCAGGAACAGCCACACCAGAGGACTCTGCCTCGGAAACAAGGACTGCCTGAACTTCCTCAGGTATATTCTGCTTTGCCAAGCAAAACGAAGTAATAGATCACCATTAAAAATGCTAAAAATAGCAATTTAGGATGCTCAGAAACATAGCAACTTGAACAGGAAGAGTTTGCTGGTATTCAACGCTGAGTTGATCCAAGCAACATTTTGGCATTCTTAGTATGTTATTTGATTATCCTTAGGATCTCTATTTAACATCTTTCACAGCATGCCCTTCCATCCAATCTCATAGCTTCAAATTAGAATCGGGGGCATAAAAGAAACATTATTAAAACTTTATAAGGTACTAATCAAGTAAGCAAGTTGCCTAGGAGTTTCTTCCAATAGACAAGGTGCAACTCGGCCCCCTAAATTAACAAGGGACAAAATTTATCCTGTCCAGCTATAAACAAAAACTTCAGAGGAAGAAGAAATTGATGCAAAAAGACAATGAATACACAAGAAAAATAAAAATAAAAGCTTTATGAAAGGCATTTGAGACAGAAAAATGCACTCTTAAAAAAATTAAAGTTAACAGAAACTTAGTAGAAGGCTCGAAGTGTTTACAATAAACTGAAAAAACTTTCATATAAAGTATATTAGCCAGTCACAAAATATAACGCACTAGAAAAAGAAAATTGTTGAAGTGGTCATTAGAAGCAAAAACAAACATTCCCAGATAATTTTTGGAAGGAAAAAAGTTACCTTATCTTTTACCAGTATTACATTATGAAGCACTGGATCAGAAAGGAGAACCTCCTGACCCTCATTCATTGCACCTAAGCAAACAAATCAACATGTGCTTTTAGGGGCGTATAGTTAGCAGAACATCATCTACTCCCCATCCAGGTATGGAAAAAGGAAAGAAACTCTCACCTTCCACTCGTGCATTTGAACAAGTTCTCAATGAACTGCTACTGTTTTCAGCTTTCCTTTGAGAAAGAAAACCAACTAATTTCCCCCCATATATTTCATTCAATTCTGAAAAGAGTTCAGGAGGAAGACTCTCTAAAACTTCCATATCAAGATTACATAAAGGTGGCAGCTCTGAAACATGGTTCAAACAAGCTTCACTATCAGACATGTTATCGTCCATTTTAGCTGGTAGCCCAACGGTATTAGCACATATCTGACCCAAAGTTCCATCACCTTGTCCTTCACAATCTGTAAGATAGCAGCATTAACAGGTGCCACACAATTTTATCCATTTTCAAACAATCAAATATGAATACATATATATAAAATAAAAAATAAAAATAAAAACTATGTAAGAACATGCGACACTAGGAACAGAACTGCAGCTGTGTTATCAGTCAGTACAGCCTTCTCAGCGTGAAGCTGAAAACACTGTTTACGTGCCTCATCAAAACGTTCTGCAGTCTATATGTTCCAGCTGGAACATTCATTATACTATATCTTGGTCACACTGGCTCAACTATAATCTTCACATGCTGCTATCACTGGCTATCAGATTAGTTTGGCAACACAAGAAGTCTGATGAATTAGTTGCCTGTGATGCAAAATTGGCAGCTATTTGTCTAGTCAACTATTTCGGCACATTATGTACTACATATACTTTCATGTTCTAACTTGTGCTAATTTGTTTCATCTCCTGCCATAACTAATATTTCAAAATTGATTGAAAAACAGAACTATACTGATGACATTTCATCCAATTGGACCTAACATGATATGTACAGTATTTAACTACAAAAATTACAGAATTGCTAAACTATATTACAGTTGAGATAAAAAATAAAAATAAATTAAAAAGGGATAAATAAATCAACGCTCAGTTTTATGGGCAGAAAACAAAACAAAACACAAATACTGATAACATTACTAGCCATACCACAATAAATTGTGAAGTAGAAGGTTTGGAATGATAATTTCCAATTACCTATATTATAACTCCTTTTGGCCTTACTATTGCCATCGCATAGTTCTTCGGCACTTGCTGAGGCAGAGACGAGCCATGATTTCAAAGAATATCTCTCAAACCCTTCAAACAATGAAGTAGCAAGTTTCACCATTAGGAAAAAAATAAGGACAAAACAGGAACCACGCACATGTGGCCTGCTGCAGGGGTGGATGGGCCAATTAATCTTGCACCAGGCACAAGCTACGACATTAATTGGTCATGTCATAAGAACGACAGACCAGATTTTATTTATTTATTTTTTTTTTAAAAAAAAACCTCATACCTTGCTTATAATTATCTGCATTTTCAAGCCTGGAAACTTGCAAGCCAACACCCCGTATCTCCTTCACATCTATGAAAAATCAAAGAGCAGGAAACATGAAGATATTCAAAATAAATAAATAAATAAATAAATTAATTAAAGCTATACTTAAAATAGAAAACCACCTTCTACAACAGAATTAATCGTAGAGCATTTCATTATTATCCAGGAAGATGCTAGAATATAAATACATTCAGCAACAGCCTTTTTGAGAAAAGCTTATTTCCTACAAAAACTAACCTGAGGACACGTTACTAATATCCAGGAAAGTCTCGGCAGACTTAAAAAGATGTGAGCTTTCATGGCATGTCGTGATTAATCTAAACTGGTCAAGATAACGTTCCAACGTTCAACCTATTCAAAGTACCTAAATGATGAACACTGACACGAATAGCAGTCACAATATCTGATTGGAATGCTTTTGTACACTTCTCACGACAAAAACCAGATGCTAACCTCACTTTTCATATATTTGGGATAGAGTATAGTTATATTACCAACTGCAGAAGAAAATGGAAAGAAAAGAGAGTCACTCCACTTGGAAAAGAAAAGAAAGGCACCAACGTAAGAGAGGGGACAGGGGAGTGAGGGTAGTCAAAAATTTGTTGTTTAATCACACAATAAGCTCTATGTAAACGGCAAAGCCATACCACAAGATTTACCATTTACTAAAGAATACAAGAAATATCTTCAATATGGGAAAGCTGACTGACCCAAGTTGAAGGACCCAAAAAGCTGTTTTGTTATCCTTTGAAGTACTTCCACATCATCAGTTGCAAGTGGCACCTATTACAGCATAACTGACAATTAAATCTGAATCCCCAAAGCCACAACTATTTATTGATGCAAGCACAGCTATCCTGACGCATATATGCATACAAATAAAAATAAATTGAGGGAGTTTCTACCACTGTGGAGTGGCTAAGGTTTTCGCAGTCTCCACAGCCCATATACTTTGCAGGCTCCTCAGCATCTTTTCTTCTCTTTTTTATCTGGATAATGCATCAGATAGACCAGTAAGTTTCAAACAATTCCATGGAGTAGAAGAAGCACCAAAGTATCCAGAACATATAACCAACCACTTAAGGAATAAGAAGAAAGGCCTAATAAAAGAAACCAATTCAACTTGAGCCAACTCATAATCCACATAAACCAATTAATCCTAACTATATTCAACAGAAAGACAATACCTTAAGTGTAAAGGTGCGCCCTTTCACTCCACAACCTTGCAAGCGTAGTGAAACCTCCTTGCACAGGCTTGAGATGAAGTTTTGACACTGAAATAGCTACTGTGTCATTCTAACCAATCAAACCCATCACAAACAAACATAAGAATTAGTTTGACGTGCATCAGAATACCCACATCTTTCATATCCTTAAACCTCACACCCCAATTCACTTCAGCACCAATAGACTTGCTTTCCTGCAGATCAAATTGTCTGATAAGCAGGCTGAAATCCAGGTAAACAAAACAATGAATTTGAAAAGAAGATTGATCTGCACAGGAATGCTAACTTCAAGATGATTTTCTCACATGGCTGTTATACCTCTTTTCATCCATTCAGAAATGAAATTTAGCATGACAAAAGTCCATTATCGCAAGGAGATGTTTAAGATACTGTGGTCCGTGAGATTCTTTGCCATTTTAACATTGGATGAAGAGAGGTTGTATACAATTTATAAGTCATTATAATATATAACAAAGAAGTTCAGACAAGATCATGACTTACAAAATAACGGTTATACATAACTTAAAACAAAACTATGTCTTATATACTTAACTAATTGCAATTAGCAGTAAAGCACTGCACATAATTAAAGGAAAATAGTGACCAAAAGAATGGTAACATTCATTGGACAAAACGCAAGAGAACTAATATGACAACAAATAAACACATTTGAAAGTTGGTTATATCAAACATCAACTAAAAGGAAAGCAATTATTTGAACCCAAAACCATGTAGTTAATCAGAATCATGTCCTTTGCTAAAACCTGAATCACCCCAACAAGCCGATTATCTACTCCTCTGCTATAATTCCACAGCATCTCCCCAGTTTTCATTCCAAAGTCCTTTTGAAGAGCGTCCTGGAGGTGCCACAAAGGTGTGAGTAATAACATGAACATTATGATATCCAAATATTGCAGCTCAAAATACCTCGTCCACAGTAATAGGAAAAAAAATCTGTAAAACATATGAACAATCTTCTGAGGTTTACAGCCAGAAGAAGTATTTAAGAAAGATAGCTAATAAGGATTAACCCCTAAGAGATAGCTTACTGAGACAACACAAAGAATTATTCATCTCAATGAAAGACAAGAAGGGAAAAGAATGATTAACCCAAGACCCACAGAAGATAACTAATTCATTAAGTGTTTGCAGGTACTATGATATTAACAGCTTAAGGTCCGCATGAAATATTTAAAGTACAAGATAAACACAATGAAGAAGTATGCAGCAATCTTTTCAGGGTGTGTAGTATGAAGTAAAAGCCAAAACACTTTACAGGCCAAACTCAAGCAATATCAGCATTTCTTTATTTAATCCATGGAGACAAATCTAGATTTCATTTTTGACATACTAGAGAAGACTCAAAATCTTCTTAATTTGCCCCAATCTCTAAGGACTTAAATTTGCATTACCCCAAGGAACCCTCTTCCCAGTGTTAATAGAAACCTTAAAGATTCAAGGCAAACCTAAGTGTAAGCTTTTTAAAACCTTTATGAATTGAAAAGAAAGTGTAAGAATTAGACCTGATATCCAACAGAATTTTAGTTAATATTAATAACAATTATCAACCAAATTTTGTTAGTATAATCGTGCCAACTCTTCTTTGCATTTTCTGTGTTATTTGTCTTGGGTTTCCAAGGAATCTATTGAATACTGACTCCCTATTCTTTTTTCTAATTAGGAAAGAAAAAAAAAAGCGATTGTACAAACTTTTATCTGCTTTTGTTTGTAAAAATGTTTCAAATATTAATCTTATCTCTAAATATTTGTGGTAATCTAAATGCACAACAATTTGAGTTCTTTGGTATCTTTCAACTATTAATCCATGATTTAAGTTTAGTAAATCAGAATTAGCACTATCTTTTGCAGAAATGTCGCATAAGGATCTTAATGAACTGTCAAATTATCTAAGGTATTAAGTCCTCATTCACTCTGCATCCCTTTCCTATTTCTAAAATTAATTTAAAATATTAAATTAGTTATAATGCTGTCCTCACTTATCAAATAAATGATTTGCAATAGGCTGCTTTGAATGCTTGTGAGTTTTTTTGTACATATTGCAGCGTCAACATTGAGCAAATTAGACTTGTCAGAGCCTGAGCAAGTTAAGATTATTGTACAATCTTCTACATCCAGAATCGAAGATAGAATCATAGTAAGAAATGCAGCATCTTGCAGATAGAGGAAAGAAAACAAATCATATATCTTGCTAATCCAGCTTCATAGAAAGGAACAGAAACATTTTGGAAAGTAAACAAAGAAGATATTCATCAAAAGAAGTATATAGAAGACCTTGGAAATCATGCGCAACTGTCCACAAGTCTGAACATTTTGCTTCCTCAATTTCTCCTCCAAAACATATCCAATTCCTGGAAGTGCCTTGATAGGAAGTTGACTTAAATAATCATCAACCTGACATTTGCATACTTCATTAGGCAATAAGATATATCCACAACATTTCTAAACGTCTGTGTAGCTTGAAATGACATTTGCAGATAGACAACACACTAGCCAACAAAAGGTCATCATGAGCAACCAAGGGCACCAAACTGAAGTGTTGCATCAGAAAGAAAAGAAAATAAAATAAAGAGGAAAAGTTTAAAACATCTAGGCCACCCTTACCCCCCACTTCAATATGTCTTTTGAAAAAGATATCAGTATACTAATACTTGAGTTAGAAGAACAAAGTATGATAAAAAGACTGAAGACATTTCCATAAGAAATTCTAATTTGGAATCATTATTCAAACATGTTGAACTAAGTATTACCTCGAAAACTGAAAAAGCACATCATAAGAGCGCTAGAACAAGTTACAGAGTACGAGCAGTAAATTTTGAATATCAACCTTGCGGGTGGTGGAGGTGCAGTTAAAAACAAAATATAATGTATCAATCATTCAAAAGAATGTCAAACCCCACCATTTGCACTGCAGATTAATAATCAGAGGAAGACTTGAATTGAAAAAAGAAAAAAAGAATGCACTAGAAGGATGAGCTAGCTCAGATGACCAAGCAAAAAGCAACTCCTGGAAGGTCCACAAGATGCAATTTCTTTAATGTTGAGGACACCTGATGCAACAACTACAGCCAGCTCTTCCAAAACCAAACTGCAGATCCTGAATAGTAAACTTGTCTAGGAAGAGAGGAGACAATGAGTTAAGTTGAAGAGACACAAACAATCATATAGAAGATATACAAACAAGAAGAGGAGAAGTTTATGGAGATGGGCATCCTTGCTCCAGAAACTTAAATATCTAAACAAATATTACTATTAGGAGCTACCATGAGCTATGGACAAAAGAAGAAAAAAATATTTAAAAATATAAACAAATATTCCTATTAATTCAAGAAAAAGATCATGTTTGAAGTAGTTCCCGAATAGACAAGCAGAAGTTTACAATTAATGTTTAAGGGCTCCCGACTATAGGATAACCTACAAGATACGTGGCAGAAGGAAGAGGAAAAAGACACAGAAATCCAACAAAATAATGAGAGCTCAAATTCCATTTGCATGCTTTAAAGCTAGGAAAAATTGTAAAAATTATAAGTTTCCAAAAAGACATCTACCCTTTCAGGAGGAATGCAACATTGACCGTCTGGTTTTGCAGTTCTTGTGGCAAGACGAGCCATAAGCATATTCTCAGCAATTCCAGCACTTGCAGTACATCCAGTAGTCTCAAAAATTTCTTTTCTTATTGTTGAAGCAAGGAGCTCAGGATCCCCCTCTGTGTCTGTGACATCTAAAAAGGCTTCGTCACAGCTTACAGCCTATATTCAACAGCAGGAAAAACACTTAAAAAATGGCAAATGAAAACTGATGTACACACAATAATTGTGTCTTTTTCATGTTTTGTCGACCAAACCTGCACTTTGTTGCAATTCTTATGCAATATGTTGTAAAACTGATCAGCTACCTGCAAATTACCCAAGAGATGATACACAGTAAAGAGCAGAACCCAATCCAAAGGCCACTTCCCAAAACAGAGGATGAGAATGGAAAGGTAACTTTTTGCCTTTGCAAGCACATCATTTGAACAGGAAGAAAAAATGCTCCAAGATATGATTTACTCCTCACCTCCTCATAAGCTTCAAAGTTGTATGGAAAAATAACCAAGTGTGGACAACGAGCCTTGGCATCTCTAACAAACATTCCAGCTCCAATTCCTATAAGAATAAGAATATGACTCAGAATAAAAACCCTCACATCAAATGGCAGAACTAGCAGAAAGAGAGAACTTAGCACAAACCAACCATATTCTCGAGCAGGGTAGTTTGCAGACGAAATTTCAGCAGTTCCTTTTGGATTGTCTGAGTGGCATATGGCTACCGGTTTATCCTGCAACTCAGGATGGTTCCGAATGACCACTGAGACAAAGAAGCAGTCCTGGAGCAGCACGTTAGCATCAGGAAAAACAATAAATGCAGGATGGAATAAAAAAGTGCATCCATTCTCTCAGCATCAAAAACCACAAAATAGGTTAATAGTTAGCAACCACAATATGTTCACCAAAATAGGAAAACATTAACATGCAGAAATCTAATGTAGAAATCGTGTTACAATTGAAAAGTGACAAATTATACCATGTCAATATGTATAATGGCAATCTGCCGAGTGGAGGATTCACTACTGGAACTTTTGAGCTTAGGCCCATTGGGAAAACGCTTTCGGTACCGATTTTTCCAGGTTCCTATGAAGTGCAGCCTTGAGTTCTGCAGAAAGAAAAACTAGGTAAAAAGTACTACAAGAAAATATCCCACGTATATACATACACAATCCATAACTAGCTGGAGGCAGCAAAATCATCTGCTAGTTCTTGAACAAACCAAACTGGACCACTTATCAAATAAACAGCAATATCTCTGCCACGTAATTTTCTTCCTAATTTGGTACCTTGAAATAATTTTCCACAAAATTGGGATCCTCAAGAGCTGAATGACGCTGATTAGAAAGCACACCAACTGTTGAGTTTGGTGACCGTTTCAGATTCTGATTGTCCATGAAGTTGCTGCAAACCAATGCAGAGGGTTGGTAATTACTTGACTCCGGTTCATTTCTTACACTGCTCTCACCTTCTACATCAAAAGTACTTGGTTCTGCAATAGGCACTTCAGAATGTTTGCCACAACTGCTAGCTGGCTCCTTGACAAATAATGTATTAGAATTCTTATTCATAAGATTAGCAGATTCTCCACTAATTAGTCCACTGTGTTCAACGGATTCACCCACATCAGAAAAATGTGCATCACTTGATGTGCCACCTTCAAAAGATGAAACTTTTGCTCCAGGATTTTCTTGAAAATGTGCAACATGTGAAGTATCCTGCAAGTGTTTGCTCCTTTTCACAGCAAAGAAATCTGACAGCTTCGGTTGGTTATTTGCAACCTGGTCAAGTTGGTATGGAACCCCTGAAAAAAGGTAAAACAGAATCATTAGCAAATGGACAAAATACCCAAAGAGGTATAAAGAAGAAGAAGAAGAAGAAGAAGAAGAAGAAGAAGAAGAAATATTCAGCTTGACAACTGATAATGACAATGATGCATCAAATTTCACACTTTAATTGTGTGGAGGGGTTTGAACTATTTCTACTTCCAAAGTGCACAACTAGGTCGAGCATCAAAACAGGGCTAAACTAACAAAAAGAATAAACTTACAACTTAAAAGTTTGTGTGCAGCGACAGAATCCAAAATCCACATGGGTTTCACCACTGGGAGGCCACCACTAAAGGATCTGAATAGAAATCACAAGCCATAGCAATCAAATTGAATTTAACTCAAAAACTTCCAACTTAATGAGTTTGAAAAGAAAATTAAGATTTACCTCAAGTTCTTAATTTTACTATCAGGAAGATTACTGCAGATGATATGGGTTACACATCGTCTTGAAAAGTAATTCTCAAATCTTCCACCATGATTCAACATGTAGCCTCGTAGTTCCTGAATAACTTACAATAGATGAATATGACAACTGCAATAGTAACTAAAAAACCTTACTTTGAAATCTTCTAATTTTGATGATTTAAAAAGAAAAAAGGCCCAAAATTTAGTAACTTTCAACATTTAGCTCCTAAACCCCACGCCACCAATAGATAAAGAATACTTACCAATATTTATGTACTACAAAGTAATTTTACCTACCTTTTTTCCTTTCATGAAAAATCTACATAATCCATGGATTCAGATCATGAGCCGAAGAATTTCAATACAAGTCCTTATGTGACTGACTTTTCTCTCTCTTTTTATTTACATTCTTCTTGCTATTATTTCTCAGCAAACATGCACAGCTCCAAAAATAATTGCTAGAAAGCAATCGAACCTGACTGGAAGGAATCGTGAAACCGTCTACAAAGATGGAAATTCCATGAAATATAGGCTTTCTGGAACCCGAATCATTACGAGAAGAAGTCAAAGCTTCAGCATCAAACTGTTCTTGAAGTTTCCTATTCTTCTCCACCATATAACTGCATTACAATTGTCAATAAAACTGTATAAAATTGAAGTCCAAAAGACAACACCACATCACTGCACATAATCGAATATAAGAAAATGGCCCAAGTCATTAATTTTTTAATCTTTCCTTCTGTGCAAAGATGTATATGTATAGTAAACGGTTAAAAAATGCCAGCCATGTTATTTTCAGTACCTCTTCCAGTAACTAGATATAACTTGTGCAGAAAAGGTTGTACGGTATGTATATAAAAAACAATCCAAAAAATATAGGAATGACGAATAAATTGATGTTTAGCTTAAAATTCTTCCAATTAGCGTCGATCATTTAATCCAAAATAGGTCGTAAGTACTTCCAAATTGAACTAGAAAATATAAGTAAACGGAAAAGAAACTAGAGAAACGAGAAAGAAAAAATAAATCACCTGCAGAAATTGGAGAACGGTGCTTTGCGGAAGGAGGAGGAGCGAGAGGAAGAGTGCGAATTGGCACCCCAGGCCACCCCTAGGGTTTTCTGGCTACTCTTCTTCTTCTTATTGCTATCACTACTGCCATTGGAACGGTTTGAAGAGGTCGAATTGTTGATACTGTTGAAGCCACGCTTGGGCCTTTGAACTCCAGACGAGCTCGCAGAGTGAGAGGAATCCATGCTCGTTTTCTCAGAGAAGTTGTGTCGAGGAAGTTTGCACAGAGGCTCGTTCAAATGAAGCGGCAAAATGAAGTTCTGTGTATATATCCGTGCGTCTGATGGAGCCCCGACAGGACTGGGTCAAATTGGGTTGAGTTCGGGTCGCGTGAGAAAAAGATGATATTTTCATGAGCAAAAAAGACTGAATCAAAATGATAATATTTATTACCTCTTAAATATTTAAGGGTAAACTATCACGAAAATTTTTTTATATTTTTTTTCAATAAGCACTTGACATAGTTAGTAGCTTATACTGCTTGAAACCAAAAAGATTTAAGTTTGACATTAATTCCTTTATATTCCTTATTTACTTAACAAAAAAATGTTTTACAGTTATAAGGAGAATTTCTTTTTTTTTTTGAGCATTTGGTATATTGATGATGTGTTAGACGTAGTATTTTAAATGGGACTTTTATGTGATAAAGGCATGTGTTATTTTTGAATGCTTCATCAATATTTAAACTCACAAAAGAAGTCATCATCAACAAATTGGTGTAAGAAGAATTTTATCTACTTGCTAGCTATTGGCTCTCATATGCACCCGTTAACTGAATGAGGATAATTATTTTTGTTAATAATAATTATCTTATATCATTAGTATTGCAGCATGGTGTTATATATATATATATATATTTCTCTTTCCTAATAACTAATTTTAAAAATTTTAGTTGAGTTTTTTAACGTATGATACTAAAATTTAAGCTTAAGTGTAAGACCTCATCACATAATCTTCATCCTATTATTTGTTATGGATTTAAGTGCTATTTATGTTGTTTAATTAACCTCATGTTTGAAAATTAGAGAGAGCATGTGTCACTTGTACCAAGTTGTATGTTGGAGAGTCCATAGAATCCATGCAATAGGTTGTCTCCTGATCTTTATAAGTTTTTTGTAATACCAAATCCATAAGAACTTGTTAACAAGACCTTATCTCTGCGTGTCTATTGCCTTATCTTTTGTTGTTTTGTAGGAATTTATAAGTGAATTGGATTACTTTTTGTTGATCAATTTTTTGGTATATTGAAAATACCCTTCTCAGCACCTTGTAACCATTAATTCCAAAACTGAAACCCACCCATTAAAGTGCTGATTTGCCACTGGTGGTGCAAGACCGGGGAAGGTTGAGGACCATAAACATTTTGGTTGCAAGATTGCTTGGTATTGGTAATCTTTGAAGCCGTGATCACCTTTAGATACGAAGAGACTAACCAAACTACCTCTACCTTTAGTTTTGGAATTGCCTTGCTCTTTCTTTTCATAATTACACTAGGTGAATGGAATTTCTCATTATATTTTGCTTGTAAGGAAATGTCATGACTACTTAGATTCATTTTCATATATTTATCTTAATCATGTTATTTGCATAAAAAGCATTGTTATAGTCATGAATCATTTAAAAAAAAAAACCATAAATGAAAGCAATGGGTATTACCAATGCTTTAAGATGAAATCAATAAATTAAAATAAATGACAAAGAAATGGGGTTTTAACACGCGTATTTGCTTCCAATTAAACTAGGTGCTTGTTGATTTAAGCACCTTGCTTACTTTTCTATTATCATGATTTGCTAAACCGAAGACAATACTAAAAGCAAAGAGGATGGGCTAAACCTTTCAATTATAGTTCTACAAATTAGTTATGATACATAGAAAAAGACCTATTATCTTTTTTTTATATATAGAAATTATTAAATAGGTTTAAAATTTAACTCAAAGGCCAGCTTATGAATTAAAAAGATATTATTATAATTAAATATCGCATTCTTTCATCTTGAACTTTCTCCCTTAATGCTTTCCGTCCATCAAATATTAACTTAAATTAAAGATCGAATGAAATGAAATAAAACTTTTTCTGCACACCATACATATATACATATTTAGAAGATCAAAGTTGAATGGAAGTTTAAATTTATATATTTAGACTCCAATATCATATTAAAAAATTTAAAATATAATCTAAATGTTGAGTCCAATAAACACCTAAAAATCAACATAAAGATATAGCATATGACCGTCATATTATAGCAAAGATGGGAATTAATCAAGTACAGAAAAGTAGGCCGCATCGCTTTACATCTATTTCTTTCCTAAGCCTTTCCCTCGATACTACTAGCCCCGTCCTTTCCTTCATTATTAAGTAAGGCTAGACTTTCCTTGTAAGTATTCACATTAAGCACGATATCTCTGGCATCCTTTCCCAGATCGGTGAAGCTCTGTGTCTTGGGATCAAACAACCCTAGCGTCCCTCTAGCTGTCACGAACAGAATCTCTTCTTTGTTTCTGAAACTGAACAAGTTCGTCCCACACCCTATCCAGCCATTTAAATCACCTATACTGCCATTTAAATCAATAGTAGCGCGTATAGTCCATGACTCTACGACTCCGTACTTCTTCATCACCCAGACGCTGCATCTCAAGTTACCTTCCGGTGGCCTGTCGGAGTCTACCAACGAAAGCAATCCGCCAGAGACCCCCAGACAAACGCCAGGTAAGTAACGTCCAGTTAGACGATCTGGAAGCTTCATTGATCGGAATTCCTCATCGCACATATCAAAAACCACGGCCACCGCATCATGCAACAACTCGAACCAAGCATGTGATGTATTGAATCCTAACCAATGGCACGCACCGTTCACGAACGACTGCCTTTGAAGGGCTACATGGTACCGAAAATCCTCGTCGACCCTCACCGTCTTCCAAGCGCCTGTTCGGAGAATATAGAGCTCGGCTTGAAGTGGGGCTATGTTGGAATGTCCATTCATGATTCTCAGCACCTTGTAGTCGTTGTTTCCGTGGTCAAAACCGAACCCGTAAACAGTGTCAAAGATTTTGGGAACCTCAATGCAAGGTCTGGGTAAGGTCATGGACTTTCTAACCGAAGGATTCCACAGAATGCAACCTTTGTGCTCACAGGGGGGGAAGAGTATTAATCCGTTACAGTCAAGGACGATGCAGTCACATTTACCCCCTACTTGGGAGGGAAACTCTGTGCTTCTGAACTCGGTGAACGAATCATCGAACTCATACCAGATAAGTTTTTCCATTTCAAAAAATTTCATCAAATGTAAGAGGTGAAAGTAATTGTCGGTGATTTCGTTGTGCTTGGAAATAAAATCAGAGCTACTGATCAATGATTTCCATGATCGGGAAACACATCGGAATCGTAAAAGAGACTTAACGGGTAATCTTACAAGGATATCAGCCTGAAGGTCGAGTGGAATCGGCGCTGGCATCTCTGTCACGCTCTCTTTTGCTCACTTTTGCGCCGCTTGTAGAGGACGACCAAAAACAAGGCGACGCAGTTTGTGCTTTTCGTGGTTTCCTGGACAAGAAGCAATTGCGAAGTGACGACTTCGGCTAGGGTTTGGAGATAAAGCCCGAGAAGTCAGGACTTGAGTGGTTTGGAGATAAACCCCGAGAAGTCAGGACTTGAGTGGTTCGGAGATAAACCCCGAGAAGTCAGGACTTGAGTTTTAATATTTTTCGGGTCTATCTTTTACTCCTTTTTTATTTCAAGGAATTATTTTTCAATTCGTTTGACAGTTATTCTATAATTTTTATTTGGGTTGGCATGTTGAATGGTATATAGCAATTTTCAACCGATTGATTATTAAATGATTTCGATACAAAAGTGAATGAAACTAAATGATTCCATTGTAAGCCGACATAAAGCTAAGGGAAATCTTCATTCTTGAAATGAGTGAACTTTTTTTAAAAAAAAGATAGAAATAGCAATAGTACCCTGATAAGTTAGAAAAGGAAAAATATCTACATATCAAATAATTATATAAAAGTATGAAATACAATGGGCAGCATGGGAGTGGATACTACCTTCGTCATTATTGTTATCATTATGGGATTTATAAGTAGCATTATTTTATAAATAAAAGTAGTTCAATTAAAATAAAGAAGATTACATAAATATTACATGTTGGCCTATGACATAGATCATATAAATCTTATTTGAGAATCCTCTTTATAGGGAATAAAGATTTGATTGACTTTCAAATTGAAATGAACATTATAATAAGATATCAAAATATAAGTTTTAAGTACATCACCTCATTACAAACTAGTTTCCTATGATCACCTTCTAATTCCCTATTTCATCTGTTATGAATTGGGCCATGCTACAAGGAAGTGTGTGAAACAACTTATAAGTCCCAATTGCCTAGATCTGGCTTAGGAATACTTTTTATAAGGAAGAAAAAGTCACCTACTTTAAACTTAAATTTTTGATAGAATTGGGATCTTAACCATACAAAAAAGAAAAAGCCAAACTGACACTAATTTAAATTATTCCTATTAGGTTTTAGAGTATAACTACTATAAGGATAGGTTTGTCTCATTTAGTTATAAGTGACATTTTTCCTTTGTCTATTTGAAGACTAACTTTGGTGAAGAGAAAAATTGGCATTAATAGATTCATAAACTAAAAGACCCAAATAGTACTATTAGATTTATAGAGGATGTCCAAATCCAACTTAAAACTTAAGGCATTAAGTAGATGAATCTATAGCTTTTTAAGTTTCTTAATTTTTATTTGGAACACAAACTTAAAATCTATCTTAGTTTTTCCCTTTGTTTTTGTAATGTTTTTGTTTTGTGTTCAGGGATAATGGTTTAAAAAGAAAAAAGAAAAGAGGCCAAGATTAAGAACTTCTTAAACGTTAATTACACTTGACATATTTATGCTCCATTATGAGCCAAACAAAGTTTTTGGAAATTGGATCTTTCGTCCATTTAAAGCCTGGGAAAGTTGCAACTTTCTTAGCGCAATAATATAGGGGCATCAGACCCGAAGTGAACTAGAAAATGCATCGTTTAGCAAGAAAAAGAGAGCATACTTGGAAGACTCTTTAAAATTGCAATTCAAAAGACAACACCACATCATTGCACTTAATCAAATATAAGAAAATGGCCCAAATTATTAATCTTTTTAACTGTTCCTGGCGTGCAAATATGTATATGTATAGTAAATTATTGTACAAAATGTATTATCAAAAACTATCCAAAAAATGCAAGATTAAATAAGTTGAAGTTTAGCTTAGAAAATTTCCAATTATCTTCCACCATTTAATTCAAAAAAGGTCTAGGTACTTCCAGATTCAATAAGAAAATATAAGTAAATGACAAAGAAACTAGAGAAATCAAAAAGAAGAAAAAAAAACTGGCCAAAATTGGAGAATGGTGCGGAAGGAGGAAGAGCAAGAGGAAGACAACGAATTGACACCCTAAGCCATGCCTAGGGTTTTTTTTTTTTGGCTACTCTTCTTCTTCTTCTTATGGCTACTATTACTGTGATAGTTTGTGTTAAGATGTGATTAACAAGTCCCATACTACTAAGGAAAATCTTAAACATTAATATTTTTAAAGAGATGAATTTCACTACTTAATACCTTAAGGTTTTAAGTTAGATATGGATTATACTTTATAAAATTTAATATGATATTGAAATTAGAATTTCCATTACCAACCCTATGAACTCCTATTGATTTTAGCTCATACATTGCCTACATAACATCACACCAAAATGATCCAATAGTTTAACCATCATGGTAAGGGAGTTTGTTAAGATGTAGCCCATAAGTCTCACATCACTAAGGAAGATATTAAGCATTCTGTTTATAAAGATAAGGATTCTAAAACTTAATATTTTAGAGTTTTAAATTAAATATGAGCTTGACTCTGTAAAATTTAATAGTTTAAAAGGGTTTACTTAATTTTTAGAGTTGAAGCCCTTCTTGGGCCTTTGAACTCCAAATGAACTTGCAAAGCGAGAAGAATCCATACGCATTTTCTTGTAGAAACTATTGAGGAAGGTTGCACAAAGCCTTGTTCAAATGAAGCAGCAAAATGAAGTTCTATATTTGTATGTGTGTGCCAAATGGAGCCCTATTAGGACTATGTTAAATTGGGTTTACATATTCAAAATTTCCTTTCTTCATGATTTGTTTGTAATTGCCTCTCCATTTTTTTTTTCATAATTACACTAGATGAATGTAATTTCTTATTATATTTTCCTTGTAAGGAAATGTTATGGAACTCTAATATCATACTAAAATGTTAACTAGAAGTTGAAATGATTTAAATTGGACTCTAATAATTTTTTAAGAAGTCTAAAATCTAACCTAAAACACTGATGGAAACACTCAAAACACCATAGAGACTAAATAGAATATAAAAGTCATATCGTAGTCAAGACAATGATTAATGAAGTATAGAAAAATAAGCAACTTTGTCCTTCCATCCCTTTATCACTTGTTCTAACATGTTTTTCTTGTTCTAGTGTACTTTCCTTAGCCATCCCTTCGATATAGGTAGCCTCATCCTTTTCTTTAAACAAAACCAGTTCTCTAATGTAGCCCTGTCTTCATTAACTAAAACTAGACTTTCCTTGTAAGTATTCATTGTAAACTTATGACCTTTGATTTCCATTCCCAGATTGGTGATTCTCTTTGTCTTGAGATCAAACAACATCAACTTGTTTCTACTTGTCAAGAACATAATCTACTTTTTATTCTTGAAACTGAACAAACTCTTCGTAAACCTTCTCTATTCACTTAAATCAACCGTGGTGCACATAGTTCATGTCTCTATTGTTAGGAACCAAACCTGGCTTTGATACCACTTGTTGGGAGAATTCAATCAAGTCACATCATCCACACAGAGATCGAACACATAAATATAAGAATGCACACATCTAAACACAACATATTTAAGAGGTTCGGAACATCACAATGTCCTTCGTCCCCTGTAGTCTCTTCTCATTAGATTTTCTTATACATTCCCTCTCTTCAAATAGGTATCTCATGGATTCTCTCATTAATTAAAATCCACAAGAAAGGCCCTTTCTAACAATTAGCCTCCATGGGACTCTTTTAACTTGCCCACTAGGTCTTTTTATACTTTCCTTATTTATAGAGAAATCTTAAAGGAATTCTAGTCGAATACCAATAGGAAAACCTACTTCCACATAAGGATAAGAATCCTAACCTAATACTACCAGGAAACTCACTACATTTAGAAAATATTTCTTGGTTCCATAATTACATAAAGACCTATGATTGTAATGACAACCATACCCTTTAACCTAATTGTTCCACCAATCCTAACATCTATGACATCGTACTTCTTCAACAATTAGATGCTACAACTTAAGATACCTTTTGGTCACCGATCATTGTCTATCAACAAAAGCAATCCATTAGAGACCTCGAAATAGTCGTCAAGGATGTAGGTTCCTTTTAGACCACCCAAAAGCTTCATTAATTGGAATTCCTCATCACACATATCAAAAACCATGACCACTAGATTAGAAAACCAGTTCATGTTGAAAGTTTCTGGAATTATCACCACTCCAATAAGTGCAAGAACATGATTGTTAAACGTGAAAAATGGTGACTATTAAAGAAAAATGTGGAAGAGTTGTTAGACATGAAGAGTGGCGATTGTATGGAGAAAAATATGGAAAAGTGGTTAGATGTGAAGAGTGGTGATTGTTGAAACAAAACCTGGAGGATCTTGTGCAAAAAGAAACTACCTTTAGTGGGTAATTATCCAAAGGTAGTGGTGATAGGTTTGTTATATACGTAAGGTAGTAGAATGTTCTAAGTGTGCAACAAATTAGTATATTTTATGGTTTTTTTTCCATTTAGACAAAGTGCTTTATAAGGTTCTTGTTTTTACCTTGGAGCTATTAAGTCAGTGAGCCTTTAAGCTATTATGTTTGTGAGCCTTAGAGCTTTTGTTTGTATTGCTATTTTGATTATTTGTATTGCTATTTTAGTTTTTATTTAAATATAACAAATATTAAACCTTTTGGTTCTATTAGGTTATGTTTTTTCCTACCATTAAGAGATACTAGAAAACCAACAATGATATCAAAGCCTTCATAGGTTCCTGATAGTCACTGCACATTGTCTTTGCTTATAACACCTTCCTAAATATGGCATTTACAACAACTAGAGGTTCTTCTTCTACTAGTTCTACTATTGGTTCTACTGCATAACCAAATCCACTTGTTCCTAACTCTTAGCTTCTACTGCCCATCCTTGACGAGACCAACTGTCAATCTTGGAGGTCTTCGAATGACAACATTTATGAAATGTTAAGGAATGTGGGAGATAGTGGAGCATGGCATTTTGAAAATAGACAATGTGGATATTTTTACTCCATCAAATAAGGAGAAGTATCGAAAGAATATTAACAAGGAAAGAAGGACTCTTTTTGTGTTGCTAATGTCGATAACTGAGCCAATTGTTCCTAGGATTTCTTCTATAGAAACTTCCCAAGAGGTGTGGACCACCCTCAAGAATAAGTATCTTGGAACTCCAAAGGTATAAGTTATGAGGTTTTAATCTCTTAAACGTGATTTTGAATTATTATCCATGCATGAAGATAAAACTGTTAATGCTTACTATGGTAGAGTCAATGCCATAATTAGTCATATTTGTAGCTTAGGAGAAACATGACCAAACTCATGTGTGGTGGAAAAACTTCTCATTAGCCTTACTAAGAAGTTTGATGCCATTATCACCACTATAGAAGAGACAAAAGGCTTTACTATCATGCCAGTCTTTAAACTTATGGGAACATTAGAAGCATTTGAAAAATGTTTGATAGAAGGAGAGGAAAAAAGCCCTTAGAGTTGGCATTTAAAAGTAAAGCTTTTGTAAGAACACAAAAAGGTGATGAAGAAACTGTTGAGAATGATGAATGATAACTCTATTTTTATAGAGTTATTTTACCTATTTTAAGCAATAAATAACTTTAATAATTATGAGAAAACATTTGAACTTCTTTTTATTTACCTAAATTTATCTTGTTTATGCAGCACAAGGAGGCAAGGAGAAAAGGAATGAACATGGAAAACCTGATGCTTATTATGTGGCAAAATCATAATATCAAGATCAAGAGAGTGAAGATGGGCTTGGACTTTGAATGATTGTTATTAGATTTTTTATTGTTATTGGGTTTTCTATTCATTTAGAAAATTCAGTCATGTTAGGAATTCAAATCCTAATTAATTTAGGAGTTCAAAGCCTAATTGTTTTACATCTCTAAAATCCAATTCTACTAGGATAGGAGATAGGTCTAAACCTAACTCTATTTAAGAGAATAGAAGAGGCAAAAGAAGGAGATGAGGAAATTGAGCACAACTCAAGAAAGAGGCCAAGAATTCAAGGTTTTCTTGAAGAGAAGACAAAAAGGGTGACAGACTTCTTGTTCTTGGATTCAAGATGTCTTCTTTATCTCTTATTACTATTCTTCCTCATTATTTCTTTATGTTTTAGTTTATTTTTATTAGAGCTATGATGTAACCTAATTATGATGTTATGAATCTTATGATTATTATGTTTTGCAAGACATTTTGTTTATGTGAAGTTACATATTACTGTGTTTAATACTTTTAAATGATTAGCTACCACTTGAATGATTTGATTTGCATGTTTAAGACCGACAGGAGATGATATGCAGTTGCTTCTTGTAATATGTAACCATAAATTAAATATGGATAGACATATATCATGTTATTTATGTGGCTTTCGGTGTAAATTGAGAATGTTCATAGATCCTAATGCATTTGGTTTGTTTCAATTCACATACAGAGATATAATGAGTTTATGAACTAAGTAGGTTTGCTATACTTAGATATAGGATAATAAATAAATTAGGAAGTTCTGCCATCACATAAATATTATTCCTCTTGCAAGCATACATAATCTACATTAATATCTTATAGTTATGGTGAAATCGGACACTCTAACATATTTCTTATATTTAGATTTTTTAGATTTAGTTAGTTAATTTATCATCTGTCATTTAGATTTGCTAGATAAATTCTAAGAATTGTTCACTGTTAGTAATTAGTTGGCTTAGTAATTACTAATCTCTGTGGGACGATATCTTTCTTATCATTATATTACTTGTTTGATATGTTCACTTGCATATAAATTTCACCGAACAAGTTTTTGGTGCCGTTGCCGAGGATTGGTTGTTTTACTGCTAATTAATATTAATACCGAATGATTTCTAGGTTTAATCTAGCTTTTATTTTCTTTTAAGAAAAAAAATCATTTTTTTAAATTTTTAATTCTTGAAAAAAATCATTTCTTTTAATTCTTGAAAAACAAAAAAAATCATTTCTTTTAATTCTTGAAAAAAGAATCATTTTTTAAGTTGTTAAAACAAAAAAAAAATCATTTTTTAGCTATAAAAAAAGAGAAAAAGAAAAAAATTCATTTTTTTTTTTTATTTTTTATTTTTTCTTTATTTTTCTTTTTAAAAAAAAGTCTTTGTTAAGTTGTTGTTGTAGAAAGTTAAGCAACAATGATGGAGAACAATGATGGTACACATAGACTACTGAAAGATTATGTACCATTATTTTGGAATGACACAACAAGCTTTCAAAGGCGTGCAATTCAGGCAAATAACTTTGAGATCAAGCCCGTGCTCATCAAGAAGCTTCAAAAATCTGTGCAATATAGTGGGCTACCAAATGAGGATCTAAATGCTCACATTGAAGCATTCCTTGAATTCTGTGACATGATTGGAGATCATGGAGTTACAGAAGATGTTATTAGGTTAAAACTATTTTCATTTTCTCTTAGAGATTTAGCTAAAAATTGGTTCTTTTCATTTCCTACATGATTAATTACTACATAGGATGATTTGGCTCAGAAATTTTTTGGTAAGTTCTTTCCTTTTGCAAGATCTGCTAAATTGTGTAACGATATTTTCACTTTTGAGCAGATGAAGGATGAATTATTATATGAAGCTTAGGAGAGATTTAAGGAACTTTTGAGGATATGTCCAAATCATGGATTACCCACGTGGCTACAAGTACAAACTTTTTATGATGGGTGTAGTATGAATCTTCATTGTGTAATTGATATAGCCGCAAGAGGGGACTTACATAGCAAAACACCAAAAGAGGCATTTAATTTTCTAGAGGAGATGGCATTTGATAACTATCAATGGTCTACTGAGAGACTACCAATGCATCAAGCAAGTGGAGTCCATGAAGTAGATACCCTTGCCAACTTACGTGTAGAATTGGAAGTGTTCCTAAAGAATAGAGAATATGAATTTTGTGATGGAGCACATGAGAGCACAAAATGTCAAGTAGGTAACCCTAATGCTCATTATAATGATTATGCTAATTTTGTTGAAATTCCTAGCAGGTCACAAAATGATTATTACTCAAATACATACAATCTGGGATGACACAACCATCAAACTTTTTCATAGGGTAACCCAAGTGAGATGAGACCGCAACCAACATTTTGGCAAACAGAAGAGGTGAAACCTAACTACGAGGACATGATTAGTGAGGTGGCCAGCACCACACAAAACTTTATAAAGAGGATTGAAGCAAGATTTTAGAATCAAGAAGCAAGCTTTCAGAGACAACAAGCTTCAATATGAAAATTAGAGGTGCAGATGAGTCAGCTCATTAGTATGATCTTAGAGAATCAGGAGGGTCCTTTGCCTAGTGATATAAAGAAAAGTCTTGAAGATACTGTAAAGGTAATAACCTCAACATGTGGCAAGCAAGTAGGAGAAGATGATGCTGACAAGGAGATTTTCAAGAGAACATATAAGGATGTCAGTATACAACTTGAGGAGGCACTTAAGAGCAAGCTTGTTCCAGAAAATCCTATGCCCTTTATGCCTTCAACTCCATCTCCCCAAAGATTCCAGCAATGCGTAAAAGATAAGCAATTTTCAGAATTCCTTGATTTATCTTTAAAACTACACATTAACATTTCTTTTGCAGATGCTCCAGTTCCAATATCTAGTTGTGCAAAATTGTTAACCGAGATACTGGAGAACAAAAGGAAGTTGGAAGTATATAAGACAATTGTGCTTATTGAAGAATGCTCAACAATCAAACGACACAAGCTATCTCCTAAACTATTGGAGTTTCATCCTCCTTGAGCAACATGTGGAGGATAATTTGCTTGAAAACTATAAAGCAAACGCTTCTTGGGAAGCAACCCAAGTATTTTGTTAGCAGTTTGGTTAGAAGGTTGTCACCATATGCTCATCACAGCTCCATTTTGACAACCTGCAATCAAGGGAGTTTTCTTATTCCTTCTTTATTATTGATTTCTTTTGTTTTTACATTGAGGACAATGCTTCATTCAAGTTTGGGGGTAGGGAAAGAACCTTTGTGTTAAATTTGATTGAAATTTTTTTTTATGTTATGATCACATCCTATGTTGTGAATTCTTGATGATTCTTTGGAAGATATAGATTTTGTTCAAACCTACAATTGTGGTGTGAGTTAAGTGTGATTTTGATTATGTTGATCAACCTATTAAGCACTAAAAGTCCTTCGTTTTTGAAATTATGTGTATCTCTAGATAACATTCATGTGAAGTATGTGATTTTCTTAAATCTCACCTGAATTTTAGAATTTGTTTGATTTTCTATTAAGGTAAAATCCTAAGCTGCATCTAATTGAGAAAATAATTTAGGCCATTCTTTGGATCGTTTGAGCCTTTTAAGCCAACCCTATTTATTTATCATTAGTCACCCCACTGAGCCTTGATTCTTATACATTTTTTTTAATGACACACATATATATATAGTCATAAGCCTTGAACAACTTATCTTATTGTCCCACGCCCATGAACATGTTGACTTGTAGGATGGAAGTTTGTTTGAGATGAATAAAGGTTGAAAGGAAGATGGAGCATGGGAAGAAATTAATTACAATGATTAAATGGAGCATAGAATTTCATTTCTACAAAAAAAAAAAAGAAGAAGAAGAAAAGAAAATAAAAGAAGTACAACATTTGCCCAAGAATGGAATCCTTTTATCATTCCTTATCATATTTAAGCCATTCAATGTTTTGAATTAGGTCATTAAGCATAGTAATTGAAATGATTGGCAAGATAAGGGTATAGTGACTACATGTCTAGTACTTTTACTTGTTTTATTGATGCAAGCATGATTGTGGCTTTGTGAGTGTTAGAATCCAAGTGAAATCAAACATTTTTAGATGAAAAGAATAAGAAAAGTGATGGTAGAAAGTGACAAAATTTTTTTATGAGATCCTAAAAAGTAATATGTTCATAGGTGAATTAAGCCTAAATGACTTTCGTCTTACCCTTAGCCCAGCCTTACATTACAAGCTTATAAAAGTCCTATTGATTTTTTATTAAATGATTGGCTTACATTAGTGGAGAGAGGAATGAAAAACAAACATATGAGGTTTGGTTAAAGATTTTGAGAGATTGCATATTACTGTGAATCTATTTGGAGTGCATATAGTTGAAAAGATAAGGACTCACACACACACACACACGTGGTCAACATAGTTAAGAGTCTATCTTATCTTATAAAACAATTGTGGTGTTTGGATGAAAGTTATATTTTTCTTTGAATTATTGAGTTTGAGCAATTATGAGAAAATTTCATGAAGGAGTTTTGTCTCAAACATATGTTGTTTATTGCTTTTGCTCGAGGACTAGCAAAATGTTAAGTTTAAGGGTTTTGATAACTCTATTTTTATAGAGTTATTTTACCTATTTTAGGCAATAAATAACTTTAATAATTATGAGAAAATATTTGAACTTCTCTTTATTTACCTAAATTTATCTTGTTTGTGCAGCATAAGGAGGCAAGGAGAAAAGGAATAAACACAGAAAACCTGATGCTTATTATGTGGCAAAATCATAATATCAAGAACAAGATAGTGAAGATGGGCTTGGGCTTTGAATGATTGTTATTAGATTTTCTACTATTATTGGGTTTTCTATTTATTTAGAAAACTCAATCATATTAGGAATTCAAATCCTAATTAATTTAGGAGTTTAAAGCCTAATTGTTTTAGGTCTCTAAAACCCAGTTCTACTAGGGTAAGAGATAGGTCTAAACCTAAACCCTATTTAAGAGAAGAGAAGAGGCAAAAGAAGGGGAGGAGGAAATTGAGCACAACTCAAGAAAGAGACCAAGAATTCAAGGTTTTCTTCAAAAGAAGACAAAAAAGGTGACATACTTATACCATGTTATTTGTGTGGCTTTCGATGTAAACTGGGAATGTTCATAGATCCTAATGCATTTGGTTTGTTACAATTCACATATAGAGATATAGTGAGTTAATAAACTAAGTAGGTTTGCTATACCTAGACATAGGATAGTAAATAAATTAGGAAGTTCTGCCATCACATAGATATTATCCCTCTTGCAAGCATACATAATCTACATTAATATCTCATAGTTATGGTGAAATCGGACACTCTAACATATTTCTTGTATTTAGTTTTCTTAGATTTAGTTAGTTAATCTATCATCTATCATTTAGATTTGCTAGATAAATTTTAGGAGTTGTTCATCGTTAGTAATTAGTTAGCTTAATAATCACCAATCTCTGTGGGACAATATCTTTCTTATCATTATATTACTTGTTCGACATGTTCACTTGCATATAAATTTCACCGAAGAATGAACAAGGTTAAGGAAAGGGAAGATATCCACCATTCAAGATTTGTAAGAAAACTAACCATTTGGAAAACTTTTTTTGGCAAAAAGGAAAGGTTTAATACAAGAATTGTCAGAAATTTGGACAACTATAGAGAAATTACAAGTTAAAAGTAGGTCAACAAGTGAATGTAGCAAAACAAGATGAAAAACCTGGAAAGGTAACATTGTTTTTTACTAGTCTGTCCGTTACTTATATTGATCCAAACTTATGGTATATAGATAGTGGGTGTACCAATCACATGACTCCTCATGAAGGCATTTTCAACCAATTGGATAAGAGTTTTAGATCTTGTGTTAAACTGAGTGATGACCGTTTTGTAGAAATAATTGGAAAGGGTGAAGTTTTGGTGGAAACTACATATGGCGCCAAAGTAATACAAGAAGTCTTATAGGTGTTAGCACTTAGATGTAACTTGCTTAGTGTTGGGTAGATGATGGAGAATGGCTATACCTTGCTATTCAAATGAGAAGTATGTCATATACTTGATGAAAAGGACATGGAGGTGGCAAAAGTCAACATGTGGAGTACAAGAAACTTTTCTTTTAAGTTTCAATATGCTATGGCGACTATCCTTACTGCATCAAATGACAAGAGTTGGTTATGGCATCGAAGGTATGGTCATCTTAACTTTAAATCTCTTGAAGACTTACATAATAGAGATATGGTAATTGGTATTCCACAAGTTAAGATGCCATAGAATATATGTAAGGGCTGTTAACTTGGAAAAAGTACACGACAACCATTTCTAGTAAAAGAAAAAGAAAAACAAACAGCTATACTTCAATTGGTTCATTTCATCTTTATAGACCAATGAAAGTTCATACCAAGGAAAGGAACATGTACTTTGTCTTGTTTATTAATGATGTTTCATGTTATTGTTGGGTCAATTTTGTTAGGGAAAAGTAAGATGTCCTTCAAGCATTCATAAAATTCAAGCTACAAGTAGAAAAGGAAAATGGTCAAAATCTTAAAGTGTTGCATTCTGATAGAGGTGGGAAGTATGTTTTGGGAAAGTTCAACAAATTTTGCATAAACAATGGTATTAAACACTAACTCATTACTAGTTATTCCCCAAAGAAAAATGGTGTGGCAAAATAAAAAAATAAGACTATTCTTAGGATGGCTAGAAGCATGCTTAAAGATAAAAATATTTCCAAAGATTGTTAAAGAGAAGTTGTGAATACTATGGTATATATTCTCAACAAGAGCCTAACAAAATACTTAAATAATGTTACTCCATTTGAAGCATGGAGTGGGAGGAAGCCATCAGTTGAACACTTCAAAGTGTTTGACTCTTTATGTTTCGTACATGTTCCATAACAACACCAACACAAGTTTGAGAAATAGGTTAAACCATGTATCTTACTTAGATATAGTTGTTTATCTAAAGCTTATTGTGTGTATGATCTCTCTAGAAAGAAGCTAGTCATAAGTAAAGCTGTGATAGTAGATGAGAATGCCTCATGGAATTGGAGCAAAAGCCAAAGAGAACAAAACAATGTTCTCATGCCATGCATGTCAAGGAAAAGAGGTCACTTACACATATCCATTGGAGATGTAGGTGATCAACACATCCAACATAAAGAAACAAATGGTGAGTCCTCTGAACTAATAACTCCCATGTCTAGAAATGATGATGTCTTACCTCTAGAAGATGTTTCATGTTCACATGAAGAGGAAATAGAGAGAGAACTTTTTAACATGTCTCTAGTAAGAATAAGATGTCTTAAAGAATTTTATGAAAGTTGTAACTTGGTAGCATTAGAGCCAATCTCTTTTAAGGAGGCAGTGGGTGAATCCAAGTGGAAAAAGGTGATGGATGAGAAAATAGAGACTATAAAGCATAACAAGACATGGTCCTTAGTTGATCTCCCTAAAGGAAAGAAGGTAGTTGGGCTTAAATGGGTGTATAGACTCAAAACAAATGCATAAGGAGAAGTCGTGAGGCATAAAGCAAGGCTCGTGGCAAAAGGCTACTCTTAGATTCTTGGAATGGATTTTACTAAAACTTTCTCTCCAGTGGTTCAAATGGAGACAATTTGATTGATTCTTGCTGTAGCAGCTTAATTCCAATCGAAAATCATGTAGTTGGATGTGAAAGTAGCATTCCTAAATGGCAAGCTTGATGAAGAAGTGTATATGGTGCAACGTAGAGGATATGAAGAAAAAGTTTTAAAGCTAAGAAAAGCTTTGAATGGGCTTCGACAAGCACCCCATGCTTGGTTTGGAAAAATTAGCAAGCATTTTCTTTAATTTGGTTTCATCCAAAGTCTTAGTGAGCCCATGCTTTTTATATCCCGTGAAGAAGATTCTGTTATATTGGTCTCCATTTACATGGATGATCTAATATATACTAGAAATAATGAAGAAAAAAATGAAAGAATTTAAAGCAGAAATGATGAGCTCTTTTGAGATGAATAATATAGGTTCAATACAATATTTTCTTAGCTTGGAAATGGTGTAAAAGAGTAGTGGGATCTTTGTGTCTTAAAAAAAGTTTGTAAAATCATTGTTGATTAAACATAATATGGCAAAATGCAAGCCAATCTCTATACCATTAATGCTAGGAGATAAGATAACTCTAGAAGATGAATTTGAAGAAACAAATGGAATTGCATATCAAAGTTTGGTAGGAAGTTTGTTGTACTTGATAGCTACAAGACCAGATATTCTCTTTCTAGTCTTACTCATGTTACGGGTTATGTAGAAACCAACAATATTACACTTCAGCAAACTTAAAAGGATACTCAAGTATTTGAAGGGAACATTGAATGATGGTTTACTGAATACACATATAGATGATTTTGGGTTAGTAGGATTTAATGACAATAATTAGGGTGGGAATATTAAAGATTCACGAAGTACCACTGGATATGTATTCAGCTTGGGTTCAGCAACATTTTCCTTGTTGTCAAAAAAGCAAAATGCAATGTCTCTATCTACTATCGAAGTTGAGTATATTGCAGCTTCAACAACATATCAATCTGTGTGGTTGAAAAGATTACTAATGGAGATAGGTTTTGAACAAAAGTAAGAAACTGTGATTTTTAATGACAATAAATCAACAATATCTATGACGAGGAACTTGAGTCATCATTCTAGGACAAAGCATGTGGCAATCAAAGTCCATTATGTGAGGGAGCTTGTGGAATCTAAGGATGTTATATTCAAATTTTGTCCTAGCAATGATCAGGTGGCTGAGTTGTTTACAAAGAATTTGTCATGCACACAACATGAGAAATTGAAGGAACTCATTGGAGTGATTACAAATCCCATCAAGGAAGGGTGTTGAGAGTTACTGGAATTATCACCATTCCAATAAATATAGGAACTTGATTGTTAGACATGAAAAGTGGTGATAGTCAAAGAAAAATGTGGAAGAGTTGTTAGACATGAAGAGTGGTGATTATATGGAGAAAAATGTGTAAGAGTGGTGATTGTTGGAGCAAAATGTGGAGGATTGTGTGCAAAAAGAAAACTGTCTTTAATGGGTAATTATCCAAAGGTAGTGATAGGTTTGTTATATAAGTAAGGTAGTAGGATGTTCTAAGTGTGCAACAAATTAGTATATTTTGTGATTGTTTTCCATTTAGACAAAGTGCTCAATAAGGTTCTTATTTTTACCTTAGAGTTGTCGAATCTATGAGCCTTTGAGCTATTGTGTTTGTGTGCCTTAGAGCTTTTGTTTGTATTGCTATTTTAGTTGTTATTTAAATATAACAAAATATCAAACCTTTTGGTTCCATTGGGTTTTTTTTTTTTCCTATTGTCGAGAGATACCAGAAAACCAACAGTTTAACCCTTGAGATGATGGATTGAATCCTAACCAATGGCTCGCCCCATTCACAAAGGATTGTGTTGGACATTTTATAAGACACCCAAAATCCTCATCCACCTTCACCATCTTCCAAGCGCATGTTTGGAGATTATAGAGCTCGGCTCGAAGTGGGGTTATGTTGTAACACGCCTCCCCTCTTCAATCAACGATTCTCAGCACCTTGTAGTTCTTGCTTCCGTGGTCAAAACCAAACTTGTAAACAGCGAAATAGAATTTGGAAACCTCAATGCTAGGTCTCGATAAGGTCATGGACTTTCTAAAGGCAGGATTCCACATAATGCAACATTCGTACCCACTAGTGAAGAGTATTAATCCGTTCCAGTCAAGGACGAGGTCGTAGAATTTACCCTTTACTAGGAACGGAAACTATGTACTTCTGAACTCGTTGAACGAATTATCGAACTCATACAAACCAAGTTCTTCCTTTCCAACTCAATAAGTTTGAAAAGAAAATTAAGATTTATCTTAAGTTCTTAATTTTACTATCAGGAAGATTACTGCAAATGATATGGGTTACACATTGTCTTGAAAAGTAATTCTCAAATCTTCCACCGTGATTCAACATGTAGCCTCATAGTTCCTGAAATAACTTACAATAGATTAATATGACAACTGCAAGAGTAGCTAGAAACCCTTGCTTTGTAATCTTCTAACTTTCATGATTAAAAAAAAAGGCCAAAAATTTAGCAACTTTCAACATTTAGCTCCTAAACCCGATGCCACCAATAGGTAAAGAATATTTACCTATATTTATGTACCTACAAAGTAATTTTACCTACTCTTTTTTCTTTCATAAAAATTCTATATAATTCATAGATTCAGATCATGAGCCGAAGAATTTCAATATAAGTTCTTATGTGACTGACTTTTCTCTCTTTTTATTTACATTCTTCTTGCTATTATTTCTCAGCTACCATGCACAGGTCCAAAAATAATTACTAGAAAGCAATCGAACGTGACTGGAAGGAATCGTGAAAACCATCTACAAAGATGGAAATTCCGTGAAATATAGGTTTTCTGGAACCCGAATCATTACGAGAAGAAGTCGAAGCTTCACCATCAAACTGTTCTTGAAGTTTCCTGTTCTTCTCCACCTGCATTACAATTGTCAATAAAACTGTATAAAATTGCAGTCCAAAAGACAACACCACATCACTGCACATAATCAAATATAAGAAATGGCCGAAGTCATTAATTTTTTTAACTTTTCCTTGCGTGCAAAGATGTATATGTATAGTAAACGGTTAAAAAATGCCAGCCATGTTATTTTCAGTGCCTATTGCAGTAACTAGATATTACTTGTGCAGAAAAGGTTGTACGGTATGTATATAAAAAACAATCCAAAAAATGTAGGAATGACAAATGAATTGATGTTTAGCCTAAAATTCTCCCAATTAGCGTCGATCACTTAATACAAAATAGGTCGTAAGTACTTCCAAATCGACTAGAAAATATAAGTAAACGAAAAAGAAACTAGAGAAACGAGAAAGAAAAAATAAATCACCAGCCGAAATTGGAGAATGGTGCTTTGCTGAAGGAGGAGGAGCGAGAGGAAGAGTGGGAATTGGCACCCCGGGCCACGCCTAGGGTTTTCTGGCTACTCTTCTTCTTCTTATTGCTATCACTACTACCATTGGAACGGCTTGAAGAGGTCGAATTTTTGTTACTGTTGAAGTCACGCTTGGGCCTGTGAACTCCAGACGAGCTCGCAGAGTGAGAAGAATCCATGCTCGTTTTCTCGGAGAAGGTGTGTCGAGGAAGTTTGCACAGAGGCTCGTTCAAATGAAGCGGCAAAATGAAGTTCTGTGTATATATACGTGCATCTGACGGAGCCCCGACAGGACTGGGTCAAATTGGGTTGAGTTCGGGTCGCGTGAGAAAAAGATGATATTTTCATGAGCTAAAAAGACTGAATCAAAATGATAATATTTATTACCTCTTAAATATTTAAGGGTAAACAATCATGACCATTTTATATATATATATAGTCAATAAGCACTTGACATTGTTAGTAGGTTATACTGTTTGAAACCAAAAGGATTTAAGTTCGAGATTTAATTCGTTTATATTCCTTATTTACTTAACGCAAAAACATTTTACAATTATAAGGAGAATTTTTTTAATTATTTTTGGTGCATTTGGTATATTGATGTTGTGCTAGACATAGTATTTTAAATGGAACTTTGATGTGATAAAAGCATGTGTTATTTTTGAGTGCTTCTTCAATATTTAAACTCACAAAAGAAGTCATCATCAGCAAATGGTGTAAGAAGAATTTTATCTACTCGGTAGCTATTGGCTGTCATATGCACCTGTTAATTGAATGAGGATGATTATTTTTGTTAATAATAATTATCTTATATCATCAGTATTGTAGCATGGTATTATATATATACATATATTTCTCTTTCTTAACAACTAATTTTAAAAATTGAAGTTGAGTTTTCTTAACATATGATACTAAAATTTAAGTTCAGGTATAACACCTCATCACATAATCTCCATCCCATTATTTGTCATGGATTTAAGTGCTATTTATGTTGTTTAATTAACCTCATGTTTAAAAATTGGAGAGAGCATGTGTCAATTGTACCAAGTTTTACGTTGAAGAGTCCATTAGAATCCATGCAATAGGTAGTTTCCTGATCTTTATAAGTTTTTTAGTGATGCCGAAACCATAAGAATTTGTAAGCAAGACCTTGTCTGAGTTTATTGCCTTATCTTTTGTTGTTTGGTAGGAATTTATACGTGAATTGGATTACTTTTTGTCGATCAATATTTTGGTATACAAAAAACACCATTCTCTGCACCTTGTTATCATTAATTCCAGGATTGAAACCCACCCATTAATATACTGATTTGCCACTGATGGTGCATGGCCTGGGAAGGTTGAGGACCATAAACATTTATGTCGCAAGATTGCTAAGTATTATTAATCTTTGAATCCATGATCACCTTTAGATGCGAAGAGACTAAATAAATTACCTCAACCTTTAGTTTAGCAATTGCCTTTCTATATCTTGTCATAATTACACTAAGTGAACATAATTTCTCATTATATTTGGGTTGTAAGAAAATATCACAAGTACTAAGTTTCATTTTTCATATATTTATCCTAATCATGTTATTTACATAAATAGCATTGTTATAGTCATGACACATTAAAACAAAAAACCATAATTGAAATGAATAGATATTATGACCTTGTCCTTTTTTCCTGGTCTCTAATCCCGTATCAACTAAGTACTTGTCTACTTAAACCTTTCAATTATAGTTCTACGGATTGGTTATGATAAATAGAAAAAGACTTATTATCTTTTTTTATAGAAACTATTAAATAGATCTAAAATTTAATCCAAAAGCTAACTCATGAATTAAAATGGCATTATTATAATTAAATGTTATTTAAAGATTGCATCTTTTCATGTTGAACTTTCTCCCTTAATACTCTTTGTCCACCAAACATAACTTGAATTAAAGATTGAATGAAATGAAGTGAAATGAAACTATTTTTGGACACTAGACATATCTAGAAGATAAAAATTGAATGAAAGTTTAAATCAATAAATTTAGACTCTAATACTATATTAAAAAATTTTAAATTTAATCTAAATGTTAACTCTAATAAACACCTAAAAATCAACATAAAGATATAGCATATCAAGTCATCAAAGCCATATCACAGCCAAGATGAGAATTAATCGAGTACAGAAAAGTAAGCCACTTCGCTCTTTTATCTGTTTCTTTCCTTGGCCTTCCCCTCGATACTACTAGCCCTGTCTTTTCCTCTGATCAAAACCAGTTCTTTGATGCAGCCCTGCCTTCATTAAGTAAGACTAGACTTTCCTTGTAAGTATTCACGTTAAGCAAGATATCTCTGGCATCCTTTCCCAAATCAGTGAACCTATGTGTCTTGGGATCAAACAACCCCAACGTCCCTCTACTTGTCATTAACAAAATCTCTTCTTTGTTTTTGAAATTGAACAAATTCGTCCCACACCCTATCCAGCCTTTTAAATCACCTATACAACCATTTAAATGAGTAATAGTGCGTATAGTCCATGAATCTACAACGTCATACTTCTTCAACAACTAGACGCTACAATGCAAATCATGATGGGCAACAGAGTGAGTTTTTGATTATGGAGAGATTAGAAAGGAATAATAACAAGGCAATTCAGAAATATAAAGGCTGGAAAGGCAAAGATTGGAATTTAAGCAATTGAAAGGTAAAAGGCAATAATTTAAATGCAAGAATTAAGATAATTGGAATATAAAAGGCTGGAAAATAAATGCATGAAATTTAAAAGGCAAAGCTTAAGGGAAAATGAAATTTAATAACTTTTCAATCTTCACAGGTTCTGATTACAACTGAAGGAACAATTTCCTTAAATAGATGACTAAGACTAACCATAAAAGGATCTAGAATTCATAAAAGCTAATCTTGTTAGAATTCAGATAAGCTAATCCTGGTAGAACTCATATCCCTAAAATTAAAGAGAATCAAACTAACCATAGAAGGATCTAGAATTCATAAAACCTAATCCTAGTAAAACTTAGATCCTAAAACTAAGGAAAAATCAAACTAACCAAATTGAGATAGGATCCCAATACATCAGGGATAGGATCCTAACAAATTAGGGATTTTAAGGCAGTACAAATCTTGCTAGGTATGGGAACTTTAGATAAGTCAAAAATCTTCTGTTTGAGCTTGGACCCACCGAAGTACATTGTAACCCTAATGTCTTGTCATAGGAACCAACAAAACTTGGGCTTTCTCGTTACCTTGGCCTTTGGACGTGTCCACATTAGTCTCCTCGGGTTGGAGAGGACTTGTCCTCAAATCCAAATGGTTGTTGTTATTCACATATGGAGACAAATCTCCCACATTGAAAATGGCTAAGACTCCCCTAAAGTCACCTGACAAGTCCACTTTGTACGCATTTTCTCTGACCCGCGCAACTACTTTGAATGGTCCATCAACTTGTGGTGCGATCTTGCTCTTTCTTTTTGTCAAAAACCTTTCCTTCTGTAAGTTTACCTATATGAGGTCCCTAGGTTGAAAAATTGATGGTTTTTTATGCTTGTTGGCCTTCTTTTTGTAAACCTCATTTGCTCTTTCAATCTAGACTTAAATTTTTTCATGAAACTTTTTCATCAATTTGGCACGCTCATTTGCATTGAAGTTGATCTGGGCATCAATGGGTAAAGATGATACCTTAATAAGAGTAAACGGATTAAGCCCATAGACTACCTCAAATGGCGAATGACCAGTTGTAGCATTTAGAGATCAATTGTAGGCAAATTTTGCATGTGCAAGCTTGATGTCCCAATCCTTGAGATTCTTGCTCACCAAGGTTCCCAAAAGTGTCCCCAATATTCAGTTGATAACTTCTGTTTGCCCATCTGTCTAGGGGTGGTGAGAGGTGCTAAATAATAGCTTGGTACCGAGCTTGGCCCATAAAGTTCTCCAAAAGTGGCTTAGAAACTTGGTATCTCTATTAGAAATGATTGTTCTTGGCACACCATGTAATTTCACAGTCTCCCTAAAAAAATAAATCTACAATATGAATTGCATCATCTATCTTGTGGCAAGGAGTGAAATGGCCCATCTTGGAGAATCGATCAACGATGACCATGATGGAGTCCTTTCCCTTTTAAGTCCGAGGCAGAGCTACAATAAAATCCATGCTGAGATCTTCCCATGGCTGGTTTGGAATTGGTAATGGAGCGTAGGGACCAGGCTTGAAATGCATCTTAGCTCGTTAACATGTAGCACATTGGGATATGAAGGCATAAACGTCCCCTTGCATTTTTGCCAATAGAAATACTCTTTAAGGATCTCCAAGGTCTTGTGCACACCAAAATGCCCAACTAGACCTCCTTCATGCGTTTTTTTTATCAACAATTCTCTGAAGAAACTCTTGGGGATGCATAACCAGTTGCCCTTGAACAAATAACCTTCTTGTATCATATATTCTCCATGAGCTCCTTTGGCACATTCTACTAGGATAGGAAGTAGCTCCTCATCTTCTGAATAATGCTCTCTCATAATTTCAAATCCGAGTACCCTTGCATCCAAGATGGTTAGCAAAGAATACCTTCTTGATAAAGTATTTGCCACAACATTAGTACTTCCTAGTTTGTACTGGGAAACAAAAGTAAAAGATTAAAGGAACTCTTCCCATTTAGCATGCCTTGAGTTAAGTTTATGCTAGCCATTCAAATACTTAAGTGTCTAGTGATCTAAATGAAGAACAAATTGCTTTGATCAGAAGTAGTGGCTCCAATGATCAAGAGCTCGAACTATTGCATAGAACTTCTTATCATAGGTTGAATAATTCTTTTTTGCATCTGCTAACTTCTCACTAAAATAGGCCAATGGTTTCTTGGACTGAACCAAGACAACCCTAATTCTCACACCACTAGCATCACACTCAACTTCAAACAATTTATCAAAATCTGGTAAAGCAAGAATAGGAGCTGTACAAAGGTTTTGTTCAATTACTTCAAATGCTTTGCTTGCAGATTCATTCCATTCAAATTGTCCCTTCTTCATACACTTAATGATTGGAGCCATGATAGTGCTAAAATGAGGAACAAATCTCCTGTAGAATGAAGTCAAGCCATGAAAGCTCCTAATCTCAGTTGGTGTTTTTGGAATGGGCCAAGACTTAATTGCCTCCACTTTTGACTGATCAACTATAATGCCATGTTGAAAAACCACAAATCCAAGAAACACGACACTTGGACTCATGAATTCACACTTTTTCATCTTTGCATATAGTTTTTGTTCTCTTAACAAGTCAAAGATCTTTTTTAAGTATTCCACATGATCATTAATACTTTGACTATAGACCAGAATATCATCAAAGTAAACAACTATGAATTTACCAAGGTATGGTCGAAGTACCTCATTCATCAGTCTCATAAAGGTGCTAGGAGCATTTGACAATCCAAAAGGCATTACTAACTATTCATATAAGCCTTCCTTGGTCTTGGAAGCAATTTTCCATTCATCACCCTCCCATATACGAATTTGGTAGTAACCGCTTCTCAAGTCAATCTTAGAAAAGACCATAACTCCATGAACTTCATCGAGCATATCATCAAGTCTAGGGATAGGATACATATACTTGATTGTGATGTTGTTGATGGCTCAACTATCAACACACATCTGAAAACTACCATCTTTCTTGGGGACCAAGAGTGCTGGAACAGAATAGGGACTCATGCTTTCTTTAACATACCCTCTTCTCATCAGCTCTTCTACTTACCTCTACAACTCCTTGGTTTCTTCAAGATTACAATGGTAGGCAAGCTTGTTAGGTAGAAAACCCATTAGAACAAGGTCAATATGATACTCAATGCCTCTAATGGGTGGAAGACTAGGTGGTAGGTTAATTGGGAAGACATCTTTATACCTAGATAATAGTGGTAGAACCTTTGGGTAAGGAATACTCTTTTCAATTACTAACTTTCTTTCTACCATAAGTAGGGCATATATAGGTTTATATTTAAGGATGGCTTTTTCGAGTTTGGTTTGGGTGATAAATAGGTTTTCTTAGGTGTTTTCTCTCTGGGCTGAGGTTTTATGGATTTGGGAAGAGCTTAAGGGTGTAAGAGTGATCTACTTGCCATTCTTCTTCACGGTATAAATGTTGCTTCTCCTATCATGCTTTGCAAACCTATCAAACTGCCATGGTTTTCTAAGTAGCAAGTGAAATGCTTCCATAGGAATAATATCACAAAGGGCTTTATCAGTATAATTCTACCCAATGAAAAAGGAAACTAAAACTTGCCTCTTTACTTGAAAATCATTGTCCTAACTTAGCCATTGCAACTTGCAAGGCTATGGGTAAGGAGAGGTTGATAGCTTCAACTTTTCGACTAGTGTTATGGATGTCATATTAGTGTAACTTCCACTGTCAATAATCATAGAACAAACCTTGCCCCCAATGGTACACATTGTTTGGAAGTTGTTTTCTCTTTGTTCATCATGGGAACCGAGCTTTGAAAAAAGAGTACGATGAATGACTAGAAGCTCACCAAAATTTGGTTCAACTATGCAATCTTCTTCTTCTTCTGTTTCTTCTAATGGCTCCTCCACCTAGTACACTTCTCCAATTTCCTCCCATTCTTTCATCATCATTACCCTTCGATTAGGGCAATTAGCTTAAAAGTGGCTAACTCCTTGGCACTTATAACATTTGACTTGGGCCGTTCACTTTTGGAAGCATTGGACCGAAAACTCTCACCATGTTTGGCTTCCATGTTTTTAGGCTTGTCCAGTTCCTTGGGAGCCTAACTCGAAAAGTCATATTTGGTATTACTTGAGGCAGCCTTCTGAACATAATCTCCTTTACTAAAATACTTGGACCTAGAGGCAACTTTTTATTTCTCAACCTTAACAGTCAACTTGTACACATCATCAAGAAAGCAATAAGGTTGCAAATCAACCATCTGGGTAATATCTGGATTTAAACCTCCAAGAAATCAGCAATGACTACTCTATTGGTTCAAAAACATCAAATCAAATCATTAGCTTCTCAAATTCTCTGATGTATTCTCCAACACTTCCTTTTTCTTGCTTGAAAGTGTGCAACTTATGATAGAGCTCTTGTTTGTATTATCTAGGAAGAAATCGCCTAGTCAAGAGCTTCTTAAGCTTCTCCTAGGTTTTGACTTTACTTTGCCCATCTTTTTCCCTAAGCTTTCTTATATTGTCCCACCATAGAGAAGCATAATCCTTGAATTTGAGAATAACTACCCTGCATTTTTTCTCCTCGCTGTAGTATTTGAATTCAAAGATTCTCTCCATAGTGCAAACCCAATCAAGAAAATCATTTGGGTTCAAACTACCATCAAAATCAAGAAAGTCTATATGAAGGCTTCAATCATCTTCCTTTGGCCTCCCTATTCTTCTTCTCCCAATATCTTCATCATTGGAATCAACATCATATTTAACATCAACATGAGGCTGTGGTGGTTCATTTGTTAGGGGTACATAGGTTGGTTGTGAATTTTGAGGTGGTTGATATGTTGGGGGTACATAGGTTGGTTGTGAACTTTGAGGTGGTTGATATGGTCTATATTGTTGGTAATAAAGGGCATGTGGTGTTGGTCTTCTCGGTAAAAAGGGTTGGGTTGATGGTTGGGTGAGTAATGGTTGAGGAATGGGCATTTGTATTTGTGGTATAGATACTTAGGGTGGTGGTAATGTTGTTTGGAAAGGCGGGTGCATCATTTATGGTGGTGGTGGATTAGAATAGGGTGTTTGAGTTGTTTGAGGTAGTAAGCACTACTAAATTAAAAGTTTGATCTCTTGGACTTTAGCCCTTACCTTTTCAATTTCACTCTTCTACACCGTATTGGCAGCTAGCCATGGTGAAGTGGGTGAGGATGAACGAGAAGAACCATCTCCTTCTTGAGACATGGTGATGCTATCAAACAATAGATTTATGAGATGAACAAATTTGTTAGAACAGCTCACTCACCAAAACCTTGGCTCTGATTACCACTTGATGCGGATCGTGATGGGCAACGAAGTGAGCTTTTGATTATGGAAAGATTGGAAAGGAATAATAACAAGGCAATTCAGAAATATAAAGGCTGGAAAGGTAAAGACTGGAATTTAAATGATTGAAAGGTAAAAGACAGTAATTTAAGTGTAGGAATTAAGATAACTAGAATATAAAAGGTTAGAAAATAAAGGGATGAAATTTAAAGGGCAAAGCTTAAGGGAAAATGAAATTTAATAACTTTTTAATCTTCACAGTTCTGATTACAAATGAAGGAACAATGTCCTTAAATAGACAACTAAGACTAACTATAGAAGGATCTAGAATTCATAAAAGCTAATCTTGGTAGAACTTAGATAAGCTAATCTTGATAGAACTTAGATAAGCTAATCTTGATAGAACTCATATTCCTAAAATTAAGGAGAATCAAACTAACCATAGAAGGATCTAGAATTCATAAAACCTAATTCTAGTATAGCTTAGATCCTAAAATTAAGGAAAAATCAAACTAACCAAATTGAGATAGGATCCCAATAAATCAGGGATAAGATCCTAACAAATCGGGGATAGGATACCAACAAATTAGGGATTTTAAGGTAGTACGTAGATATAAGAACTCCAGATAAGTCAAAAATCTTTTGTTTGAGCTTAGACCCACCAAAGTACGTTGTAACTCCAATGTCTTGTCATAGGAACCAACAAAACTTGGGCTTTCTCATTACCTTAGCCTTTGGATGTGTCCACATCACGCTGCAACGCAGCACACCTTCTGGTTGCTAGTTGTTGTTTATCAACGAAAGCAACTCGCTGAGACCCTGAGACAAACGTGAGGGAAGATCGTTGTTAGACAATCTGGAAGCTTCATTAATCGGAATTCCTCATCTCACATATCAAAAACCAAGACCACCCAATCACGCATGCTCACCTCACTACTAAATGGATATAATCCTACCTAGTGGCTCACCCCGTTCACAAACAACTGCATTTCATCTATAATAGCATACCCAAAAACCTCATCTGCCGCCCTCACCGTCTTCCAGGCATCTGTTCGGATATCATAGAGCTCGGCTCGAAGTGGGATTGAATACTCAATCTCGGAGAAAATATCCTCACACACGATTCTAAGCACCTTGTAGTCGTTGCATCCGCGGTCAAAACCGAACCCATAAACAATGTTACAAATTTCAGGAACCTCCATGCAAGGTCTGGGTAAGGTCATGGACTTTCTAACCGCAGGATTCCACAGAATGCAGCCTTCGTACTCATAGGCGAAGAGTATTAATCTGTTACAATCAAGGACGAAGCTGTAGTATTTACCTTTTACTTGGGACGAAAACTCTGTGCTTGTGAAATCGGTGAACGAATCATCAAACTCATACAAATGAAGTTTGTCCTTTCCATTATAGACGGCCCGATGTAAGAGATGAATGTAATTATCGGTGATTTCGTTGTACTTGGAAATAAAACTAGAGCTACTGATCAATGATTTCCACGATCGGGAAACACATCGGAATCGTGAAAGAGACTTAACGGGTAATCTTACTAGGATATTAGCCTGAAGGTCAAATGGAATTGGTGCCGGCATCTCTGTCACGCTCTCATTTACTTACTTTTGCACCGCTTGTAGAGGATGACCAAAAACTAGGCGACACATTTTGTGCTTTCCGTGGTTTCTTGGACAAGAAGCAATGGCGAAGTGACGACTTTCTTCGGCTAGGGTTTGGAGCTAAACCCCGAGAAGTCAAGACTTGAGTTTTAATATTTTTCGGGTCTATCTTTTACTTCTTTTTTATTTCAAGGAATTATTTTTCAATTCGTTGACAGTTATTCTATAATTTTTATTTGGGTTGCCATGTTGAATGTTATATAGCAATTTTCAATGGTTAGATGGGATTGGTTATTAAACTTTCCATGCAAAAATGAATGAAACTAAATGATTCCATTGTAAGCCGCAATTAACTTAAGGGAAATTTTCGTTCTTGAAGTTTGAGTTTTTCCCATTGAAAGGATCACAAACTTTTGTTTTTGAATCCTAAATCAATTTTATCTTAAATGGATTCTAATGTTAAGGTATGTCCATGAATTTTTATATTGTCTTATTCTTAAATAAATAAATTTACATATTCATTAAAAAATAAATTAAGGTCTTTTTTTTAATTAGGGCTTTCATTTGGCCTCAACCAAAAAGTTGTTATATGCTATATATGCTTGTGTAAAGAACCATGTCAATATAAAAATCAAAACTTGTGCAATGAAGGGGAAAAAAAATGGAAGTAATGACACGAGAGATCTTACAAAGAAGATTTTCTGGGTTCCAATCCCCTTGAGCAAAGTTTGGTGGGGGTACTTCTTATATAAGCCATCAAACAAAACTATTCATCATAAAACAAATATTTATCTTAGAAGAGAGAAAAACATTTAAAGAATGATTTCAACTCTACAAAAAAAAATAAGGAATGGGAAAAACATTCGAAGAATGATTTTCTCTCTACCAAAAAAAAAATAATAACAATAGAGAGTGACTTTATTTTTATTTGTTCAATGAAAGAAAAGATAGAATAAAACTTTATAAAGGCGTAGGCAGTAAAGTTTTTTTGTTGAAATGAAACACTCTATCTTTATTCATATGACATGAATTTTCACCTTCTCCCTTTTTACATTGGTGCACGTAGGTTGATTCAGCCTCTCCTATTTCCAAGAGAACAAAATTATATCATTTTCTTTGATAAAATGAAGGGTGATAATGGATCTTCATAATTGTGTCCTATCATAATTTGACTTTAATCAAAATACACAAATTATATTATCCTTGATCTAATATAGTCAACTTGACAATAACCAAAATTTCGTTAAGGTTTAAACAAATATCTAATGGACAAATTACTAGTCATTCAAGCAACACTAAAACTTTTAAGTCATCATAACTAAAATCAAATCATTTCTATTACAAGGATAAAATGTAACATTCTAAAATTTTACCTTTAATATCCAAAAGAACCTATATTGCATCTCATTTCCTTCATGCCAATGGATGCTATCCTTTGTTATTATTATTACTATGTGATCAATAAATAGCATTATTTTATAAAGAAAAATACTATCAATTCTAATAAAAAAGATTACAAAAAATATCAAATAGTGGCATAGGTCTTAGCTTATATAAAATCTTGCTTGAGAATCCTCTTTATAAGAAATAAATATCAAATTGGCTTGCAAATTTAAATCAATTTTCTAACATGATAATAAATTATAAGATTTAAGTGCATCACCTCATCATGAACTAGTTTCCTTTGATCACCTTTAAATTGGTCTATTTCAACAGTTATGAATTGAACCACATCTAGGGGCAAGGAAGCATATGAAATAGCTTATGAGTCATAATTGCCTAAGTCTAGTTTGGGAATACTTTTTTTAAGAAAAAATTACCTACTTTTAAGTCAATTTTTTGACGGAATTGGGATCTTAACCATACAAAAAAAGTCAAACTTACACTAATTTTAAGTTATTCCTACTAGGTTTTGGAGTACAATTACTCTCAAAATAGAATTGACTTTTTTAGTTATAAGTGATGGATTAATCTATAATTAACCACCAAATATTTCTTGACATTTTTCCTTTTAGTCTATTTAAGGATTACCTTTGGTGAAGAAAAAAATAGGCATGAATACATTCATGATGTGTTCCAAATAATATTGTTAGATTTTATAGAGAGTAGTACAAATCTAACTTAAAACTTAAGACGTTAAGTGGAAAAATTTATACCTTTATAAGTTATTTTTTAAGTTTCTTTTTTTTTTATGTGAGACTTAGCATATTCAATATTTATCCTATGTTTTTCTTTTTCTTCTTTTGTAATGTTTTTATTTTGTGTTTAGGGACTTTGGTTGAAAAAAAAAAAAGGCCAAGATTAAGAGCTTCTTAAACATTAATTAAACTTGACATGTTAATGCTCCATTGTGAGACGAATGAAGTTTGTGGAAATTGGATTTTCCCGGGGAAGTTGCAACTTTCGTAGTGCAGTAATGTGGGGGCATCAAAATCGATGCCGACTGGAAAACACATCATTTACTAGGGAAAATAAAGCACAACTAAAAGATTGTTTAAAATTACTGTCCAAAAGTTAATACCACATCACTGCACATAATCGAATATAAGAAAATGGCCCAAGTTACTAATCTTGTTAAATTTTCCTTGAGTGCAAAGATGTATATGTATAGTAAACGGTTAAAAAATGCTAGCCATGTTATTTTCAGTACCTAGTGTAGTAAGTACATATAACTTGTGCAGAAAAGGTTGCGCGGTATGATATAAAAAAAAATCCAAAAAATGTAGGGATGACAAATATTTTGATCTTTAGCTTAAAAATTTTCCAATTAGCAACGATCATTGAATCCAAACTAGGTCTTAAGTATTTTCAAATTGAACTAGAAAATATAAGTAAACAAAAAAGAAACTAGAGAAATGAGAAAGAGAAAGAAAAATCTCCTGCCGAAATTGAAGAACGGTGCTTTACGGAAGGAGGAGGACCAAGAGGAAGAGAGCGAATTGGCACCCCGGGCACACGCCTAGGGTTTTCTGGCTACTCTTCTTCTTCTTATTACTATCACTACTGACATTGGAACGGTTTGAAGAGGTCGAATTGTTGATACTGTTGAACCCTCGCTTGGGCCTTTGAACTCCAGACGAGCTCGCAGAGTGAGAGGAATCCATGCTCGTTTTCTCAGAGAAGGTGTGTCGAGGAAGTTTGCACAGAGGCTCGTTCATATGAAGCCGCAAAATGAAGTTCTGTGTATATATATATGTGCGTCTGATGGAGCCCCGACAGGACTGGGTCAAATTGGGTTGAGTTCGGGTCGGCTGAGAAAAAGATGATATTTTCATGAGCTAAAAAGACTGAATCAAAATGATAATATTTATTAACTCTTAGATATTTAAGGGTAAACTATCATGAATTTTTTTATATATATTTATTTTTCAATAAGCACTTGGCTTAGTATGTAGCTTATACTACTTGAAACCAAAAGGATTTAGGTTTGATATTTAATTTCTTTATATCCTTTATTTACCTAACAAAAAAATGTTTTTACACTTACAAGGAGTTTTTTTTTTTGGCACATTTGGTACATTGATGATGTGTTAGACATAGTATTTTAAATGGGACTTTTATGTGATAAAGGCATGTGTTATTTTTGAATGCTTCATCAATATTTAAACTCACAAAAAAAGTCATCATCAACAAATTGCTGTAAGAAGAATTTTATCTCCTTGGTAGCTATTGGCTCTCATATGCACCCGTTAACTGAATTAGGATGATTATTCTTGTTAATAATAATTATCCTATATCATCAATATTGCAGCATGGTATTTGATATATATATATATATATATATATATTTCTCTTTCTTAATAACTAATTTTAAAAATTTTAGTTGAGTTTTTTTAACATATGATACTAAAATTTAAGCTTAAGTGTATGACCTCATCACATCATCTTCGTCCCATTATTTGTTATGGATTTAAGTGCTATTTATGTTGTTTAATTAACCTCATGTTTGAAAATTAGAGAGAGCATGTGTCACTTGTACCAAGTTTTATGTTGGAGAGTCCATAGAATCCATGCAATAGGTTGTCTCCTGATCTTTATAAGTTTTTTGTAACACCAAATCCATAAGAACTTGTTAACAAGACCTTATCTCTACGTGTCTATTGCCTTATCTTTTGTTGTTTGGTAGGAATTTGTAAGTGAATTGGATTACTTTTTGGATCCATTTTTTGGTATATTGAAAACACCATTCTCAGCACCTTGTAATCATTAATTCCAAAACTGAAACCCACCCATTAAAATACTGATTTGCCACTGGTGGTGCAAGGCCGGGGAAGGTCGAGGACCATAAACATTTTGGTTGCAAGATTGGTTGGTATTGGTAATCTTTGAAGCCGTGATCACCTTTAGATACGAAAAGACTAACCAAACTATCTCTACCTTTAGTTTTGTAATTGCCTTGCTCTTTCTTTTCATAATTACACTAGGTGAACGGAATTTCTCATTATATTTTGCTTGTAAGGAAATGTCATGACTACTGAGTTTCATTTTCAATAATTTATCCTAATCATGTTATTTGCATAAATAGCATTGTTATAATTATTAAACATTAAAAAAAATGAAACCAATGGGTATTACCAATGCTTCAAGATGAAATCAATAAACTCAAATAAATGACAAAGAAATGGTCTCTAATCTGTGGTCAATTTTTTATGACCTTGCCCTTTTTTTAACGCATGTATTTCAAACTCACGCACCCAATATCAAATTTAAGACCAAAATACTTAATCTGCTTCTAATTAAATTAGGCACTTGTTGATTTAAGCACCTTGCTTACTTTTTCTATTATCATGATTTGCTAAACCAAAGACAATACTAAAAGCAAAGAGGATTGCTAAACTTTTCAATTATAGTTCTACATATTAGTTATGATAAGTAGAAGAAGACTTATTATGTTTTTTTTTATAAAAAGTATTAAATAGATCTAGAATTTAATCCAAAGGCTAACTTATGACTTTAAAAGATATTATTACAATTAAATATTATTTAAAGATCGTATTCTTTCATGTTAAACTTTCTCCCTTAATGCTCTCCCTCCACTAAATATAACTTGAATTAAAGATAGAATAAAATGAAATAAAACTTTTTCTATACACTATACATATCTAGAAGATAAAAATTGAATGAAAGTTTAAATCAATAAATATAGACTAAATCAACATAAGGATATAGCATATCAAAGTCATATCACAGCCAAGATGAGAATTAACCGAGGACAGAAAAGTAGGCCGCTTCGCTCTTCCATCTGTTTCTTTCCTTAACCTTCCCCTCGATACTACTAGCCCCATCCTTTCCTTTGATCAAAACCAGTTCCCTGATGCAGCCTTGCCTTCATTAAGTAAGACTAGATTTTCCTTGTAAGTATTCACGTTAAGCAAGATATCTCCGGCACCCTTTCCCATATCGGTGAACCTCTGTGTCTTGGGATCAAACAACCCTAGCGTCCCTCTACCTGTCTCGAACAGAATCTCTTCTCTGTTTCTTAAACTGAAAAAATTCGTCCCACACCCTATCCAGCCATTTAAATCACCTATACAGCCATTTAAATCAATAGTAGAGCGTATAGTCCATGACTCTACGACGCCGTACTTCTTCATCACCCAGACGCTGCAACTCAAGTTACCGTCTGGTGGCCAGTCGGAGTCTACAAACGAAAGCAATCCGTCAGAGACCCCTAGACAATCGCCAGGGGAGAAATATCCAGTTAGACGATCTAGAAGCTTCATTAATCGGAATTTCTCATCGCACATATCAAAAACCACGGCCACCGCATCACGCAACGACTCGAACCAAGCATGTGATGTATTGAATCCTAACCAATGGCACGCACCGTTCACGAACGACTGCGTTTGAAGGGCTACATGGCACGGAAAATCCTCGTCGACCTTCACCGTCTTCCAAGCGCTTGTTCGGAGATTATAGAGCTCGGCTCGAAATGGGGCCATGTTGGAATGACCAATCTCTTGTCGTGGCACGATTCTCAGCACCTTGTAGTCGTTGCGTCCGTGGTAAAAACCGAACCCGTAAACAGTGTCAACGACTTCAGGAACCTCAATGCAAGGTCTGGGTAAGGTCATGGACTTTCTAACCGTAGGATTCCACAGAATGCAACCTTTGTGCTCGCGGGGGAAGAGTATTAATCCGTTACAGTCAAGGGCAAAGCTGTCGCACGGAAAACCTGTGCTTCTGAACTCCGTGAACGAATCATCGAACTCATACCAAACAATTTTTTCCATTTCAAAACAATTCATCAAATGTAAGAGGTGAAAGTAATTGTCGGTGATCTCGTTGTGCTTGGAAATAAAACTGTTGAATAAACCCAGAAAATATATAAAACTCCATGAAACTAAGAACAGAGATTGCTGAAAAGTTACCCGGCTGCTATCTAGATCTGATTCTCTATTCACACCGCACTCTTTACACTCAAATGTTCTGGTTTAAAGCAAAAAAAAAAAACTAATGGGCTTATCATCTAACAAAACAGCCCAATAAAATACAACAAAACAATACAAGGAAATGGCCCACAACACCATCATATATTTCAACACTCCCCCTCAAACTGGAGATTTGTATAAATCAAATACTCCAAACTTGGATAATAAATGATTGTGTTGTGGGCTGCACAAAGCTTTAGTAAATAAATCTGCGGGTTGCTCTCGTGTGTTAATGTAACAAGTTTTTATAATTCCTCTTTGGATTTTTTCTCGCACAAAATGACAATCCACCTCAATATGTTTTGTCCTTTGATGAAAAATGGGGTTTGCTACAATGTGTCCAGCCGCCTCACTATCACAAAATAGCGAAACAGGACAAGGAACATTCACATCAAGGTCTCGAAATAATCCTAAAAGCCAGATGATCTCACATACTGTATATCCCATAGCTCTATATTCTGACTCAGCTGAAGATCGAGATACTGTTGGTTGCTTCTTAGCTAGTCATGAGATAAGAGAATCACCTAATTTAACACAATAACCTGTTACACATTTTCGCGACATAGGGCAAGTAGCATAATCTGAATCGCAATAGGCAAAGAGCTCTAACCGCAAAGACGATGAGAGAAATATCCCAAGGCCAGGGGTCCCCTTAATATACTTCAGTAACCTCAAAGCTGCATCCATGTGTGAACGCTTAGGTGAATGTGTAAACTAACTGAGGTGCTGGACTGTGAAGGAAATGTCTAGTCTGGTATGTGTCAAGTATAACAATCTACCAATCATCCTTTGAAAAGGTCCACGATCCTCAAGGATTGGATCATCCTTCCTCTCAGGATCTCCCTCATCAAACTCAACTGTGGTTAACTTTAGCTTCTGCTCCAAAAGGGTGACAATAGGTTTTGACCCCTAAGTCCAGCCTTAGACACTAACTCCAACACATACTTACGTTGACTAAGATAGATACCTTTGGGAGATCGAGCTATCTCTATCCCAAGAAAATACTTGCACTATCCAAGATCCTTCATATGAAATACCGAATGAAGATACCTTTTTAGCTCTAAAATGGCTAAAGTATTATTTCCTGTCACCAAGATATCATCAACATAAAACAAAAGGATGATGAATGAATCTCTAGTCCATCTAGTGAATAGAGCATAGTCATGAAGTGATTGTCGAAAACCTCCCACAAGAAGTGCCTCTGTAAACTTGGCATACCACTGCCTCGAGGCTTGCTTCGACCCATATATCGATTTCCTCAAACGGCATACTAATCGCTCCCCCTGAAGAGAAAAACCATATGGAAGTTGCATATAAACTTCCTCTACCAAATCTCCATGCAGGAAGGCATTCTAAACATCCAATTGATGAAGGCACCAATTTATAATAGATGCAATGCTCATAACTGATCTAATGGTCACTAACTTCACAACTGGAGAAAAGGTTTCATCATAATCAACACTTTCTCGTTGTGTGTACCCTTTGGCTACTAAGCGAGCCTTGTATCTCTCTATGGTACCATCTGCACGATACTTCACCTTATATACCCATTTACATCCAATAGCTCTCTGACCAGGCAGAAGTGGTACTACATCCCACGTATGATTAGCCTCAAGGGCCGATAATTCTTGATCCATAGCATCAACCCAATGACTATCCTTAAGTGCCTGATGATATGTCTCAGGTTTAGTGATAGTAGAGATTGAGGCAACAAATTTCTGGTAATGTGGGTAAAAATGATCAAGGGAAATATGGTTTGATATAGGGTAGTGACTGTTCGACCCTATGGAGGTGGTCGAACATATATAGTCGGCAGTCCAAATGGGAGGACGTGTAGGTCGTGATGACCGCCGAATAGCTGGTGGTGACTGTACTGAAGAAGGTTCTACAAGTGGTTTAAAGGGTTGATTTGGTGTTGTAGTTTGAGGAGGATCAACAAGCTAAGAATGTTTACTTGAATGTGGTGTGTTCAGCCTTAGAGAAGGCTCCAAGGGCGTCTCTTGAGGTAAGGTTTATGATGTATTTGGAGAGGGCTCCGGTGGAGTAAACAATGGATCGCATGACTGGGTGATGTTTGGAACTAGTGCAGCCTGATCCGAGGGCGAATCACGAGAAGATTCTAGTGGTTGACTTGGAGAAAATAAAAAATCATATTCATAAAAAAACAACATCACGACTCACAAACATTTTTCCACTATTCGGATCATAAACATTGTAACCCTTCTGCATAGAAGGGTAACTAAGAAACACACATGATATGGCCCTTGGAGAGAATTTATCTCTAGGGCATAGATTTGTAGCATAACATTTGTATCCAAAGACTTGCAGATGATCTAAGGAGGGGACTCTCCGATGCAATATCTCAAAAGGTGATCGATTCCCAAGTCTAGCACTAGGTAATCAATTAATAATGTGGGTAGCTGCCAAAATGCAATCTCCCCAAAAATGTGCAGGGATGTGAGCCTGAAACATTAAAGCTCATGCAACATCCAATAGATGGTGATGCTTGCGTTCTACTACCCCATTCTGTTAGGGAGTATACACACAAGAGCTCTCATGGTATATCCCACGAGATGCCCAAAAAGAAGAACATGCAGCGAAAAAAAATTTTGTGCCATTATCAGAACGAATGCGTTTAACTAAGACACCATGTTGGGTTTGAACCATAGAAATAAAAGACTGAATGGTAGGAAATACTTGGTCTTTAAAACGTAAAAGAAAGGTCTAAGTCGCGCGTGAGAAATCATCAACAACAATCAAAAAATAGCACGACTTGTCATGATTGGGTTCCCTATAGGGTCCCCACAAATCCATATGCACAAGGTCAAAAACAACCTTACTAAATGTTTGACGTTGTGGGAAAATAGATCGAGTCTGTTTTGCTAATGGACAAATAGAACAAGAAAAAAATTTAGGACATTCTATATGCTTCCCATATGTGTAATAACATTTTTGAGAGCTATGTCCTAAACGTCTATGCTATAGAATGTAGCTAGAATTAATGCTATCACTAAATAAATTGTTCACATTCAAATAGGATGAAAGTGAATCAACATTATGCATGATGCGTGCAATGCAGGAAGATAACTCATGAAAAGTGGGTTGCAAAAAATAAAGCCCTCGCACCGCTTTACCCAACCCAATCACATGTCCAGTCATACAATTCTGAAAAATACACAAATTATCCAGAAATATAACAATGCAATTGCAATCAAAAGTGATCCTTTTAACTGAAAGCAGGTTAAATTTCAAACGAGGTATAAAAAGGACACGAGTCAAGTGTATTAAATTTGTGGGTCGTGCGTGTCCAACATAAATAGCATAAACAAACGTATCATCAGGCAACTTAATGGGTAATGATTGTGGTGCACATGGATAATAAGAATATAAAAATTTTAAATCACACGTGACATGGTCACTTGTGCTTAAATCTATAATTTATGGATGACTATAATGTGATTGAAACATCATACCTTCATAATTCCCTAATGTTTGGGAACCCAAGCTATTTTGAAGCTGATTCAAGTTAAGTGAAGAACTTGGAAATTGTGGCCCTTGGGATTGATATGTAGGCCAATAAGAGTGCCCCTTTGCAGCCTGAAGTGAATTATGCGGGAGAAAGCTTGGCCCTTGCGGCTGCTGCCCATTGAATCCCATAAAGGGTCCCACATTTGGAAGGATAGGCTGATGTCCCACGCCTGAAAAGAAAAATTTCTTGCCTGGGTAATCCATGCCCGCAACAGCAAAATGCCTAGTAGCACCAAGAAAGCAAGCTTGAAAAGCGTGCTTCTTCACTCCGCGTAACCAACAAAGTAAGCTTGAGAAAACAGAAAGGCTTTTGCATCTCGTGCGAAGAACCTTTTCCAAGTTTGGACTTTTGGAAAAATCCAAAAAGACAAAGCCCCTTTTCAGATTTCCAGCAGATTTATGGGTGATGCCGAAAAATGTCGCAGATGTTGCCGGAAGAGCTTCTACAGTAGATTTCCCACCAATAATCTATCGGTGATAGCTAAAGGCAGTTGAAAAAAGAGTTCTGCAGTAGATCTGTCGGTGATAGCTGAAGGCAGCTAGAAAAGAAAAACCGATGGACGACGGCGGCATAGTCAAACAAATTGATTCAGGATTAGGGAATGGAAAAAAAGATAGCTTATTCCACAACCTGCTCTACGATACCATGTTGAATAAACCCAGAAAATATATAGAACTCCATGAAACTAAGAACAGAGATTGCTGGAAAGTTGCCCGGCTGCTATCTAGATCTGATTCTCTATTCACACTGCACTCTTTACACTCAAATGTTCTGGTTTAAAGCAAAAAAAAACTAATGGCCTATCATCTAACAAAACAGCCCAATAAAATACAACAAAACAATACAAGGAAATGGCCCACAACACCATCATATATTTCAACAAAAACAAGAGCTACTGATCAATGATTTCCACGATCGGGAAACACATCGGAATCGCAAAAGAGACTTAACCGGTAATCTCACTAGGATATCAGCCTGAAGGTCGAGTGGAATCGGCGCCGGCATCTCTGTCACGCTCTCTTTTGCTTACTTTTGTGCCGCTTGTAGAGGACGACCAAAAACTAGGCGACGCAGTTTGTGCTTTTCGTGGTTTCTTGGATAAGAAGCAATTGCGAAGTGACGACTTACTTCGGCTAGGGTTTGGAGATAAACCCCGAGAAGTCAGGACTTGAGTTTTAATATTTTTCGGGTCTATCTTTTACTTATTTTTTATTTCAAAGAATTATTTTTCAATTCGTTTGGCAGTTATTCTATAATTTTTACTTGGGTTGGCGTGTTGAATGGTATATAACAATTTTCAACCGATTGATTATTAAATAATTTTCATACAAAAATGAATGAAACTAAATGATTCCATTGTAAGCCGACATAAACCTAAGGGAAAATTTTTGTTCTTGACACGAATGAACTTTTTTCATTAAAAAGATAGAAATAGCAATAGTACCCTGATAAGTTAGAAAAGGAAAAATATCTACATATCAAATAATTACATAAAAGTATAAAAATGAAAGTATGAATTACAATGAGCAGCACGAGAATGGATACTACCTTCATCATTATTATTATCATTATGGGATCTATAAGTAGCACTATTTTATAAATAAAAATAGTTTAATTAAGATAAAGAAGATTACATAAATATTATATGTTGGCCTAGGACATAGATCATATAAATCGTATTTGAGAATCTTCTTTATAAGGAACAAAGATTTGATTGAATTTCAAATTGAAATGAACATTCTAACAAGATATCAAAATATAAGTTTTAAGTGCATCACCTCATTACAAACTAGTTTCCTATTATCACCTTCTAATTCCTTGTTTCATCTCTTATGAATTGGGCCATGCCGGAAGGAAGTGTGTGAAACAGCTTATAAGTCCCAATTGCCTAGATTTGGCTTAGGAATATTTTTTATAAGGAAGAAAAAGTCACCTACTTTAAACTCAAATTTTTGATAGAATTGGGATCTTAACCATATAAAAAAAAAAAAAGGCCCAACTAACACTAATTTAAATTATTCCTATTAGGTTTTAGAGTATAACTACTATAAGGATAGATTTGTCTCGTTTAGTTATAAGTGACATTTTTCTTTGTCTATTTGAGGATTAACTTTGGTGAAGAGAAAAATAGGCATTAATAGATTTATAAACTACAAGACCCAAATAGAACTATTAGATTCATAGAGGATGTCCAAATCCAACTTAAAACTTAAGACATTAAGTAAATGAATCTATATCTTTTTGTTTCTTAATTTTTATGTGGAACACAAACTTAAATCCTGAAACCCAACTTTGTAGTGGTTCAGGGAAATGTGGCCACAGATCCGCCTCAAATCGACTTCTTCTAATGTTGTCATCAATGTTCCTCGTCCTCCCACCAGCTGCTTTCTACTTTTTCACCTTTCTTCGGAGAAGGTACCGTGATTTCTGAATCTGAACATAGCCATATATGGGATTTTGTATTTAAGATTAATCTCTCAATTTCTAAAATTGAAAATGACTCCTCTTGTTCCCGGGGGCTGGTAGCTTACAACTATGCAAGCGGGTGTGCTTGACCGCTAATTATATCTAAATCCTTGGTCTCCACGATACCAATAATTTTGTCTGACAAGGGCCTCTTTAATGTCATTTCCGCTGCTCCTCCCATAGGATCAGTTGAGGTAGATCAAGGGAATAAAAATAAATAAAATAAAATAAACTACAAGACCCAAATAGTACTATTAAATTTACAGAGGATGTCCAAATCCAACTTAAAACTTAAGGCATTAAGTAGATGAATCTATATCTTTTGGGTTGGTTTGATTGTTCAGGTCTTGCCTGCATATCTAATTTATGCTCTCCTATTTTGGATGGCAGTGACGGTACCGTCAGAGGTTAGAAGCGGAAGTGGGGAGGAGCAGAGGGACAAGACGATGAAATTGTGGAATTGTTTGATGCACACTGTCACCTCCAAGACCAGAGAATATTTTCTAAGGCGCCCCAGGTGATTGCCAAAGCAATGTCCGCTTTGCCATCCATGGCGTTTGTGAGGTAAATAAGCACCAGCTTTCGTTCCATTCTTTCTTTTCTCTTCTTTTCCTTTGAAGTGATGATGGGTCTTCATTAGTCCAACTATTTAGCTGCTTGTGGGGGCACTTTTATAGTCATGGAGATGGTGTTCTTGCAGAAAGACTGGCTTTGGTTAAAGAAATGGGTGAGAACTGTCCCAGTGTGATTCCAAGCTTTGGGCTTCACCCAACTGTAAGAATTTTATACGTGATTGATTATTTCCTTGTTTTGAAGAAAATTTTAGTCCTCGGTTGGAAAATTAGCTCATGGGCACAGGCCTTTTGTATCATCGCCTCCACCTGCTCCGGGCTCGGTTTTAGGCCAAGCGATCGGAGCAGCGATCCCAGCTCCAGTTAAGTCAAGCTCCCGTCTTTATCGCAATCAAAAGATCGGAAAATGTCGCGTAATTCGGCGGGCTGCTCGTCGATTTGAGGCGGATATGTGGCCACGTTTCCCTGAACCACTACAAAGTTGTTCCAGAAACCCAGTCAATTAAATCAATCGTAGTGCCTTTAGTCAATGACTCTACGAGGCCGTATTCCTTCAACTAGACGTTGGAACGCAAGATAGCTTCTCGTAGCTCTTCAGAATCAAGATTTTAGTAAGGAACATTTGTCTAATGAGCAACAAGAACATGCCAACAAAATTGGTTGTAACTAGGACCCGGATAGGCTTATTTGTGATTTGAGTGCCTCTGGTAAATTTTCAACTTCATTAATGTATCATGACCGGAGAGTTAAAAAATAAAAAGTGCATTGGGCAAAGTTTTTGTAGAACAAAGTAGTCCCTCCCAATATTAGATTGTTTATGTGAAATTAATTCATTATGACATCCTTGTGGAATGCAATATGCAAATAAAGGAAATCCAATTGGCATCTAAATGTTATTGTTGTAACATGGGGAACGGGAGACTGTGGATCATGTCTTTGTGCATAATGGATTGGCACAACGACTTTGGAGAACATTTGGTGACGCACTTCAAGTATTTGTTCGTTTTACTTCTATATCTGATCTTGTCTCTTCATGGTATTCAGAGGCCTCATGGCATAATCAAAGGAGAGCACTAATAGCCATTTTGGGGGGAGTTATTGTGAGAGGAATTTGGTTGGCTAAGAATTTAACAAAACAGAATGGTGAATGTATATCTTTGTTCAAAATTAACAAAGATGTTATACATTGGATGTTTCAATTGTCAACTCTAATCCAAGTCAAAGTTCAAGTAAGTCTTCTAGATCGACTTTCACTATCTATTTTAAGAGTTCTTGTGATTTACATTCCATGGCAGCGAAGAGTTTGGATTCATTGGCAACCTCCTCCTATGGAGCAATATAAGTTGAATACGGACGGATCAAGCATAATGGGGAATAATGTTGGAGGGGGAATACTTAGAGATCATAATGGAAATTTTATCATGACTTTTTCCACCAAGTTGAATCCTGGCATTAGTGCAGAGGTGGAAGTATGTACTTTGTTAGAGGACCTTAAGATATGTCATGATCAGAGTCAAGTACCTCAAGTTATTGAATCAGATTCTTTCTATTTAGTTCAATGTTTACTCAAAAAGTGGAAAACTCCATGAAAATTAGAATATGTCATACGTCAATGTTTGCTCATGATTCCTTCACATACACTTGTGCATCATGTGCATCGTGAGGAAAATGTAGTAGCAGATCGTCTAGCCAATCCTGGTCATGTTGTTTGGAATGTGACAATTTTTTACCAGTTTAAATCATTGCCTCATCCATGCTTAGATGTTTATGTCAAAGATCAACTAGGTTTAGGTAATTATAGGCCACCATAGGGTAAAACGAATGTGTTGTGCAATGTATTTTTAAGTTTACTTTTATTTATATATGGCAGCGTAATATGTAAACTATTAGCTTTTCTTTATGGATTAGGTTTATACTCTATCCATTGTATTTATCCGAAGTATGGTTATTATGCCTAGCCTTGTTGGTATTAATAAAACTTGTCAGAGTACCATCCCTGTTCTCTAAATAAAATAAAATAAAATAAAAAAGATAGTTTCTCGTTGCTGGTAAAAGTGTGTCAGCGAGAGCAATCCGCCGAAGGTCTCGAGAGAAACTTCAAGTGTCAGGCTAAGGATATGCTAAATAGGGGGATTTAATTTTAAGTGATTATGTTATGTTTTTTAAATTATTTTAATTAAAAATAATAATAATTTTAGGGAATGTCCAAAACTCAGTTAATTTAGAATTCTAAAACTTTGTTATTTTGGGAATCCAAAATCCAATTATATTGGGGTAAGAATTAAGTGATAAATAAAAAGTCAGGAAAAAGATAGAGTAGCGCTTATTGAAAAGATTGAAACTTTAACTTAGCCTTTATAATTGAGAAAGCTTAAGTTCTCAATCTTAATAATTTGCATATTACTTTCTTTTTATAAATTGTTATTTTGCTTGAGTTTTAATAATTTGATATTTTGTTTTCACTAGTATTACTTTGGGTTCTAACAGCACGATTCTAGACCTAGGGTCGTGACATAAAGGAAGCTTCACGATTCGGAATTTCTCATCGCACGTATCAAAAACCACGATCACCGGATAAAGTGGCAAGTTCAATACAACATGTGATCGATTGTAGCCTACCCAATGGCTCGTACCGTTCACGAACGACTGTCTTTGATGGCTTACAAGGTACCGAAAGTCCTCGTCGACCCGCACCGTCTTCCAAGCGCCTGTTCTGAGATTACAGAGCTCGGCTTAAAGTGGGGCTATGTTGGAATGCCCAACCTCTTGTCCATGCACGATCCTCAGCACCTTGACTCGTTGCTTCCATGGTCAAAACTCAACCCGTAAACAGTGTTACAGAATTTGAAACAAGATAAACACAATGAAGAAGTATGCAGCAATCATTTTAGGCTGTCGAGTATGAAGTAAAAGCCAAAACATTATGCAGCCCAAACTCAAGCAATATCAGTATTTTTTTTTTAATTCAATCCACGAAGACAAATCTAGATTTCATTTTTGAGATACTAGTGAAGACTCATCTTCATAATTTGACCTACCTCTAAGGACTTAAATTTGCATTACTCAGAGGAGCCCTCTTCCCATGGTTAATAAAAGCCTAAAGGATTCAAGGCAAACCTAGGTATAAGCTTTTTAGAACCTTTCTGAATTGAAAAGAAAGTGTAAGAATTAGACCTGATATCCAACAGAAATTTAGTTAAAATTAACAACAATTATCAACCAAAATCAACCTTAGGGGTGTGCTCTTAGAACCAAAGTGAATGCAGAAAAACACGAAACACTAGATTGTATTGAAAGTCAAACGGAATAACATTGTACATACACAAAGTGTCGAGATTGAAAAATTAAAAGCTTCCTTAGTTATGGAGGCCAAACCAAAATATCAATCTCTTAATAAGCGTCATTCTATGCTTTTTCTTTATCTTTTATTTATAATTTAATTCTTTGCTTAAAATATGTAGGTTTTGAATTTCCAAAACAACTAATTTCAAATTCTTAAAACGACTTGGTTCTAGATATTCTTTAAAATTACTCAATTTTCTATCCTAAAATTATTAGAATTTAAATTCCAAAATTGACTGAGTTTTGAACATTTTTCAAAAATTACTTGGTATTTTTAATTAAAACAACCTAAAAACATAACATAATCAAATGGGCTTAAAATCCCTTATTTAGCATATCCTTAGCCTGACAGGCTTTCTTTCCCTCACTTTTACGCGGTTTGGAGAGGATGACCAAAAACTAGACGACGCCCTCCGCTAATACCCTAATTTGTGGTTTCTTGACAAGAAGCAGCTGCAAAGGGCCGACTTGCTTTGGCTGGGGTTTGGAGATAAACCCCGAGATATCAGGAACTTCAGTTTTCATATTTTTCTTTTTTTTTTCTTTTTTATTTCAAGGAAGTATTTTTCAATTCGTTGACAGTTATTTTTTTTTATTTGGGCTGGCATGCTAAATGGTATATAGCAATTTTCAACCGATTATCTAGTTAGATGGGATTGATTATTAAACAAAATCCATGCAAAAATAAATGACACTAAATGATTCCATTGTATGCAAGATAAACTTACGGGAAATTTGTGTTTTTTACATTGAAAGGATCATAAACTTTTATTTTTGACAGTTAAGTTCTTTTTTTTTTGTCAAATTAAGGCTTTCATTCAGCCTCAACCGAAAAGTTGTTATATATTCTATTTGGTCGTGTAGAGAACCATGTCTATATAAAAACCATAACTTGTGCAATGTAGGGAAGGAAAAAAAAAAGAGAAAAAAAAAAAAAAAAGGAAGTAGTAGCATGAGAGATTTTACAAAGAAAAATTTCTGGATTCCAATCCCCTTGTCTTAAAAGACTACCCAGAATTACCACTACCTCTGATCTTGTAATTATCTTTTTATTCCTTTTTATAATTACACTAGGTGGACCCAATTTCTTGTTATAATTTGATTGTAAAGAAATATTATAAGACTTTAGTAACATACTAAAAAATTGAATGGAAGTCAAAATTAATCAAATTAGACTCTAATTTGTTCTAACCTGTTTTTTTTTTTGGGTACTTTCCTTAGCAGTCCCCGCGGTCCTGCTAGCCCCATCCTTTTCTTTGAACAAAACCTGTTCTCTGATGCAGACCTATCTTCATTAAGTAAAACTAGACTTTCCTTGTAAGTATTCATGGTAAGCCAGCGACCTACGACTTCCATTCCCAGATCGGTGATCCTCTGCGTCTTGAGATCAAACAACGCCAGCTTCTTTCTACCTGTCACGAACACAATCTCTTCATTGTTCCTAAAACTGAACAAACCCCTCCTTATCTGTCCCCAGTCACTTAAATCAATAGTAGCGCATATAGTCCACGACTCGACGACGCCGTACTCCTTCAACAGCCAGACGCTGCAAGTCAAGAAACCTTCTGGTTGCCGGTCATAGTTTACCAACGAAAGCAATCCGCCGGAGACCCCTAGACAAACGTCACGAGTGAACGCTCCGGTTAGATTGTCCGGAAGCTTCATCAATCGGAATTCCTCATCGCACATATCAAAAACCACGACCGCTCGATCAGGCAACGGGTTCAACCGTCGAGGTGGTGCACTGTATCCTATCCAATGGCTTGCCCCATTGACGAATGACTGCGTTTGACATTTTATAAGATACCCAAAATCCTCGTCCACCCTCACCATCTTCCAAGAGCCTCTTCGGAGATCATACAGCTCGGCTTGAAGTGGGGGTGAAGGCGTAAACAGAGTAAAAACATTGTTACACACGATTCTCAACACCTTATAGTAGTTGTTTCCGTGGTCAAAACCGAACCCAAAAACAGTGTAATTGGTTTTGAGAACCTCAATGCGAGGTCTGGGTAAGGTCATGGACTTTCTAACGGCAGGATTCCACAGAATGCAATGTTCGTATTTATCGGCGAAGAGTATCAATCCCTCACAGTCAAGGACGAAGCTGTAGCCATTACTCTTTACTTGGGACGGAAACTCTGCACTTCTGAACTCGGTGAACGAATCATTAAACTCATATGGACCAATTTCAACATAGTTATACCAATGTAAGAGGTGATGGTAATTGTCGGTGATTTTATTATGCTTGGAAATAAAACCAGAGCTACTGATCAATGATTTCCATGATCTGGAAACACATTGGAATCGTAAAAGAGACTTAACGGGTAATCTTACCAGGATATCAGGCTGAAGGTCGGGTGGAATTGGCGCCGGCATCTCTGTCACGTCCCGTCACGCCCTAAGGTTTGGGGTGTGTTCTTATAAACAAAGTGAACACAGAGAATATGAAACATTTGATTGTATTCAAACTCAAATAGAATAACAACGTACATATGTAAATTGTTAAGATTGAGAATCTAAAGCTTTGTCAATTATAAGGCAAGCTAAAATTTCCACCTCTTTTTTCTCTTTATCTTTTATTTATAGTCTAATTCTTAACTTAATATGAATGAATTTTGAATTCTTAAAACAATTGAATTTTAAATTCCTAAAGCGACTTGACTTTAGACATTTGTCAAAACTACTCAATCTTTTAATCCAGAGCGACTAGATTTTAAACTCCTAATTCAACTGAGTTTTGGACATCTTAAAAAAAATATTCAATCTCCTTAACTAAAACAACCTAAAAGCATAACATAACCAAATGGCCTAAATCCCTTATTTAACATACCCTAGGTCTGACACAATTACTTACCCTCAGTTTTCCGTGGCTTGAGGAGGACAACCAAAAACTAGGCGATGCCCTCTGCCAAAACCCTAGTCTATGCTTTTTGTGGTTTCTAGTACAAGAAGCAAAACTGGCTTTGGCTTGGATTTGGAGATAAACCCCGAGATACTAGGAACTTGAGCTTTAATATTTTCAGGCCTATATTTTATTTCTTTTTTATTTCATGAAAGTATTTTACAATTCTTTGACAATTATTTTATAATTTTTATTTGGGTTGGCAGGTTGAATGGTTTGTAGCAATTTTCAACCAATTATCTTGTTGGATGAGATTGATTATTAAAAACTTTTCTCCTCAAAAATGAATCAAAGTAAATGATTCCATTGTAAGCCAAGATAAACTTAAGGTTAAGTTTTTTAAATTTTACGTTTAACATCCAAAAGAACTTGTACTACATCTCATTTCTTTCACATGAGTGGGTTTTTTTTTTTTAAATAGAGATAGTATCCTAACAAGTTTTATTAATAACAATAAACCTAGGCATAAAAAAAACAAAGAAAAAATTGAGCTTAATCATTAGAAAATGCAAAATGCTCATATAACAAGCTGTTGTATAAACACATAAAGATAAAAGCATGAAATACAATAAGCAACACACAATTGGATGCTACATTTGTCATTACTATTATTATTATGGAATCAATAAATAGCATAATTTTATAAGGAAAAATAATATGAATTGAATAAAGAAGATTACATAAATATTAAATGTTGGCATAGGTCATTGATTATATAAATCTTACCCGAGAATCCTCTTTATAAGGAATAAAGATCCAATTGACTTTTAGATTGAAATAAGCTCTCTAAAGTATAAATTTTTAGTGCATCAACTCATCACACAATAGTTTCCTACAATCACCCTTAAATTACTCCATTTCATTACTTGTGAATTAGACCATGCTAGGAGGTAAGAAAGCGTGTGAAATAGCTTATAAATGCCAATTGTATAAATATGGTTTGGGAATACTTTTATAACAGGGAAAAAAATCATCTACTTTTTAAGTCAAATTTTAGATAAAATTGGGATCTTAGCCATACAAAAGACATCAAACTTACACTAATTTAAAGTTATTCCTATTAGGTTTTAGAGTATAACTACTACAAGGATAGATTTGTCTTTTTCATTTATAAGCGATGGTTCAAAGCATGGAATACAATGTTTCCTGACCTCTTTTCTTTTGGCCTATGGAAGGACTACCTCTGGTTTAGAGAAAAGTAGGTTGGTGTTGTTAGACCTACTTTTGGCCTATCGAAGGACTACCTCACGCCACGCGCTACGATTGATTTAAGTGACTGGGGAGGGTTTAGGAGTTTGTTCAGTTTCAGGAACAAAGAAGAGATTCTACTCGTGACAGGTAGACAGAAGCTGGTGTTGTTTGATCTGATGACACAAACCCCTATAAATTGTGAAGTATAAGGTTTGGAATGATAATTTCCAATTACCTATATTATAACTCTTTTTGGCCTTACTATTGTCATCGCATAGTTCTTCGGCACTTGCTGAGGCAGAGAAGAGCCATGATTTCAAAGAATATCTCTCAAGCCCTTCAAACAATGAAGTAGCAAGTTTCACCATTAGTAGGAAAAAAAAAAAAAAAGACAATAGCAACCATGCACATGTGGCCTTCTGCACGGGTGGGACGGGCCAATTAATCTTGTAACAGGCACAAGATATGACATTAATTGGTCATGTCACAAGAACGACAGACCAGATTTTATTTTATTTTATCAAAAAAAAAACTCATTTCCTTCTTAGAATTATCTGCATTTTCAAGCCTGAAAACTTGCAAGCCAACGACGCGAATCTCCTTCGCATCTATGTAAAATCAAAGATCAGGAAACATGAAGATATTCAAAATAAATAAATTAAAGCTATACTTAAATAGAAAACCACCTTCTACAACAGAAGTAACCGTAGATCATTTCATTATTATCCAGGAAGATGCTAGAATATAAGTACATTCAGCAACAACCTTTTGGATTAAAACTTATTTCCTACAAAAACTAAACTGAGGACACGTTACTATTATCCAGGAAATTTCAGCAAAAAGGAAAGTCTTGGCAGAGTTAAAAAGATGTGAGCTTTCATGGCACCCCGTGATTAATCTACACTGGTCAAGATAAAGTTCCAATGTTCAACCTATTCAACGTACCTAAATGATGAACACAGTGACACGAATAGCAGTCCCAATTTCTGATTGGAATGCTTTTGCATACTTCTCACGACAAAAACCAGATGCTAACCTCACTTTTCATATATTTGGGATAGAGTATAGTTATATTGCCAAATGCAGAAGAAAATGGAAAGAAAAGAGAGGCACTCCACTTGGAAAAGAAAAGAAAGGCACCAGCGTAAGAGAGGCGACAGGGGAGTGAGGGTAGTGAAAATTTGGTTGTTTAATCACACAATAAGCTCTATGTAAACGGCAAAGCCATACCACAAGCTTTACCATTTACTAAAGAAGACGAGAAATATCTTCAATATGGGAAAGATGACTGACCCAAGTTGAAGGACCCAAAAAGCTGTTTTGTTATCCTTTGAAGTACTTCCACATCATCAGTTGCAAGTGGCACCTATTACAGCATAACTGATAATTAAATCTGAATCCTCAAAGCCATAACTATTTATTGATGCAAGCATTGCTATCCTGACGCATATATGTATACAAATAAAAATAACTTAAGGGAGTTTCTACCACTGTGGAGTGGCTAAGGTTTTCGCAGTCTCCACAGCCCATACACTTTGCAGGCTCCTCAGCATCTTTTCTTCTCTTTCTTATGTGGATAATGCATCAGATAAACCAGTAAGTTTCAAACAATTCCATGGAGTAGAAGAAGCACCAAAGTATCCAGAACATATAACCAATAACTTAAGGAATCAGAAGGAAGGCCTAACAAAAGAAACCATTCAACTTGAACCTACTCGTAATCCACATAAACCAATTAATTGTAACTATATTCAACAGAAAGTCAATAACTTAAGGGTAAAGGTGCGCCCTTTCACTCCACAACCTTGCAAGTGAAACCTCCTTGCAGAGGCTTGAGATGAAGTTTTGACACTGAAATAGCTACTGTGTCATTCTAACCAATCAAATCCATCACAAACAAAAAAAATAAGAATTAGTTTGACATGCATGAGAATACCCACATCTTTCATATCCTCAAACCTCACACCCCTTTTCACTTCAGCACCAATAGACTTGCTTTCCTGCAGATTAAATTGTCTGATAAGCAGACTGAAATCCTGGTAAACAAAACAATGAATTTGAAAATAAGATTGATCTGCACAGGAAAGCTAACTTCAAGATGATTTTCTAACATGGCGTGTGATACCTTTTTTCATCCATTAAGAAATGAAATTTAGCATGATACAAGTCCAATATCACAAGGAGATGTTTAAGATAGAATGGTCCGTGAAATCCTTTGCCATTGTAACATTGGATGAAGAGAGGTTGTATACAATTTATAAGTCATTACAATATATAACAAAGAAGTTCAAACAAGATGATGACTTACAAAATAACAGTTATATATAACTTAAAACAAAAGTAAGTCTTATATGCTTAACAAATTGCAATTAGCAGTAAAGCACTGCACCTAATTAATGGACAATAGTAACCAAAAGAGTGGTAACATTCATTTTTGGAAAAAACGCAATCGAACTAACATGACAACAAATACATATATTTGAAAGTTACTTGCTCATATCAAACATCAACTAAAAGGAAAGCAATTAACACCATGTAGTTAATCATAATCATGTTCTTTGCTAAAACCTGAATCACCCCAACCAGTCGATTATCTAATCCTCTGCTATAGTTCCATAGCATTTCCCGAGTTTTCATTCCAATGTCCTTTTGAAGAAAGCCCTGGAGGTGCCACAAATGTGTGAGTAACAACATGAACATTACGATATCCAAATATTGTAGCTCAAAATACCTCATCCACAGTAATAGGAAAAAAATCTGTAAAACATATGAACAATCCTCTGAGTCTTACTGCCAGAAGAAGTATTTAAGAAAGATAGCTAACAAGGATTAATCCCTAAGAGATAGCTTACTGAGACAACACCAAGAATTATTCACCTCAATGAAAGACAAGTAGGGAAAAGACTGATTTACCCAAGACCCACAGACGATAAATAATTCATTAAGTGTTTGTAGGTAGTGTGATATTGACAGCTTAAGGTCCGCATGAAATATTTAAAGTACAAGATAAACACAATGAAGAAGTATGCAGCAATCTTTTTACGGTGTGTAGTATGAAGTAAAAGCCAAAACACTCTACCGGCCGAACTCAAGCAATATCAGCATTTTTTAACTTAATCCATGGAAACAAATCTAGATTTCATTTTTGACATACTAGAGAAAACTCAAATCTTCTTAATTTCCCCCAATCTCTAAGGACTTAAAAACACCCCAAGGAACCCTCTTCCCAGGGTTAATAGAAACCTTAAGGATTCAAGGCAAACCTAAATGTAAGCTTTTTAGAACCTTTCTGAATTGAAAAGAAAGTTAAGAATTAGACCTGATATCCAACAGAAGTTTAGTTAATATTAATAACAATTATCAACCAAATTTTGTTATTATAATTGTGCCAACTCTTCTTTTCAATTTTTCTGTTATTGTCTCAGGGTTTCTGAGGCATCTATTGAATACTGTCTCTCTATTCTTTTTTTCTAATTAGGAAGAAAAAAAAGTGATTGTACAAACTTTTGTTTTCTTTTGTTTGTAAAAATGTTTCAAATATTGATCTCATCTCTAAGTATGTGGTAATCTAAATGCACAACAATTTGAGTTCTTTGGTATCCTTCAACTACTAATCCACGATTTAAGTTTAGTAAATCATAATTAGCACTATCTTTTGCAGAAACGTCGCATAAGGATCTTAATGTCCTGTCAAATTAAGGTATTAAGTCCTCATTCACTCTGCATCCCTTTCCTATTTCTAAAATTATTTGGAAATATTAAATTAGTCATAATGCTACCCTCACTTATCAAAGAAATGATTTGCTATAGGCTGCTTTGAATGCTTGTGAGTTTGTTTGTACATATTGCAGTGTTAACATTGAGCAAATTAGACTTGTCAGAGTATGAGCAAGTTAAGATTATTGTACAATCTTATACATCAAGAATCGAAGACAGAATCATTGTAAGAGATGCAGCATCTTGCAGACAGAGGAAAGAAAACAAATCATATATCTTGCTAATCCAGCTTCATAGAAAGGAACAGAAACATTTTGGAAAGTAAACAAAGAAGATATTCATCAAAAGAAGTATATAGAAGACGTTGGAAATCATGCGCAGCTGTCCACAAGTCTGAACAGTTTGCTTCCTCAATCTCTCCTCCAAAAAGTATCCATTTCCTGGAAATGCCTCGATAGGAAGTTGACTTAAATAATCAGCAACCTGATATTTTCATACTGCATTAAGCAAGACAATATATCCGCAACATTTCTGAACCTCTGTGTAGCTTGAAATGACATTTTCAGATAGACAACACACTAGCCAACAAAAAGGCACCATGAGCAACCAAGAGCACCAAACTGAAGTGTTGCATCAGAAAGAAAAGAAAAAGAAAATAAAGAGAAAAAGTTTAAAACATATAGGCCACCCTTACCACCCATTTCAATATGTCTTTTCAAAAAGATATCCGTATACCAATACTTGTGTTAGAAGAACAAGGTATGATAAAAGACTAAAGACATTTCCATAAGAAATTCTACTTTGAAATTATTATTCAAACATCTTGACTAATTATTACCTCAAAAACTGAAAAAGCACATCAATAAGAGTCTAGAACAAGTTACAGATTACAAGCAGTAAATTTTGAATGTCAACCTTGCGGGTGGTGGAGGTGCAGTTAAAAACAAAGGAAACATCAACAATTATGATTCCAACGGAAGTACTTTGGGAGAAACCAAAAGAGGACAGAGCCTAGCATACAATATGCTCATCATCTACCACATAGCAGCAACTCATGAACAAAACAAGGGGTAAACCAAGCTTTCAGCTGTCTTCTAGAATTCCCCAAGTATGTATCAATAATAAGCTCTACTGAAGGTTGTTAAGGACGAAAGCAAAATATATCAGTCATTCAAAAGAATGTCAATGCCCACCAGTTGCAGTGTGGATTAATAATCAGGGGGGGAACTTGAATTTTGAAAAAAAACAAAAGAAAAGAAAAAAAGAATGCACTTGAAGAATGAGCTAGCAAACAAAACAGCAACTCCTGGAAGGTCCACAAGATGCAATTTCATCAATGTTGAGAACACATGATGCAACAACTACAGCCAGCTCTTCGAAAATCCAACTGCAGAAGTAGTAATCTTGACTAGGAAGAGGAGACAAATAATTATATAGAAGATATACAAATAAGTTGAGGTGAAGTTTATGGAGATGGGCATCCTTGCACCACAAACTTACGTATATAGAAACAAATATTCCTACTAGGAGCTACCGTGACCTATGGCACAAAAAAAAAATTGATGATATAAATAAATATTCCTCACAATCCAAGAAAAAGATCATGTTTAAAGTAGATCCTGAACAGACAAGCATAAGTTTACAATTGATATTAAAGGGCTCTCGACTATAGGATGATCTATAAGATATGTGGCAGAAGGGAGAGGAAAAAGACACAGAACCCCAACAAAATAATGAGGGCTAAAATTCCTTTTTCATGCTTGAAAGATAGCAAAAATTAAAAAAAATTATAAGTTTCCAAAAAGAAGCATACCCTTTCAGTAGGAATGCAACATTGACCGTCTGGTTTTGCATTTCTTGTGGCAAGACAAGCCATAAGCATATTCTCAGCAATTCCAGCACTTGCAGTACATCCAGTAGTCTCAAAAATTTCTTTTCTTACTGTTGAAGCAAGGAGAGGGGGAATATGCTTGAAGATATGGTTTACCCCTCACCTCCTCGTAAGCTTCAAAGTTGTATAGAAAAATAACCAAGTGTGGACAACAAGCCTTGGCATCCCTAATAAACATTCCAGCACTAACTCCTATAAGAATAAGAATATGACTCAGAATAAAAACCCTCCACAACAAATGGCAGAACTAGTAGAAGGAGAGAAATTAGCACAAACCAACCATAATCTCAAGCAGGGTAGTTTGCCGATGAAATTTCAGCAATTCCTTTTGGATTGTCTGGGTGGCATATGGCTACCAGTTTATCCTGCAATTCGGGATAGTTAAGGATGACCACTGAGACAAAGAAGCAATCCTGGAGCAGCACATTAGCATCAGGAAAACAATAAATGCAGCATGGAACAAAAAAGTGCATCCATTCTCTTAACATTGAAAACCACAAAAAAGGTGAACAGTTAGCAACCACAAAATATTCACCAAAATAGGAAAACATTAATATGCAGAAATCATGTTAAAATTAAACAGCGAAGGATGTAAATTATACTATCTCAATTTGCATAACAGCAATCTGCCGAGTAGAGGATTCACTACCGGATTTTGAACTTAAACCCATTAGAAAAGCTGGGAAAACACTTTTGGTACCCATTTTTCCAGGTTCATATGAAGTGCAGCCTTGAGTTCTGCAGAAAGAAAAACTAGGTAAAAAGTACAACCACAAAATGCCCTAGGGAGATAAATACCAAACTCATAAGGTTTTGAACACTCCAAACTGGAGCACTTATGAGAACAAATATTTATGGGATAAACAGCAATATCTCTGCCACGTAATTTTCTTCCTAATTTGGTACCTTGAAATAATTTTCCACAAATTTGGGTTCCTCAAGAGTTAAATGACGCTGATTGGAAAGCCCACCAACTGTTGAATTTGGTGACCCTTTCAGATTATGATTGTCAATGAAGTTGCTGCAAACCAATGCAGAGGGTTGGTAATTTCTTGACTGCAGTTCATTTCTTACACTGCTCTCTCCTTCTACATCAAACGTACTTGGTCCTGCTAAAGCCATTTTAGAATGTTTGCCACAACTGCTAGCTGGCTCCTTGACTAATAATGTATTAAAATTCTTATTCATAAGATTAGCAGATTCTGCACTAATTAGTCCACTGTGTGTAATGGATTCGCCCACATCAGAAAAATATGCATCACTTGATGTGCCACCTATAAAAGATGAATCTTTTGCTCCAGGATTTCCTTGAAAATGTGCAACATGTGAAGTATCCTGGGAGTGTTTGCTGCTTTTCACAGCAAAAAAATTTGGCAGCTTTGGTTGGTTATTTGCAAGCTGGTCAAGTTGGTAAGGAACCCTTGAAAGAAGTAAAACGGAATCATTAACAAATGGATAAAATACCCAAAGAGGAAGAAATATTCAGCATCACAACTGATAATGAAAATGATGCATCAAATTTCACATTTAATTGTGTGGAGGGGTTTGAACTATTTCTTCCTCCAAAGTGCATAACTAGGTCGAGCATCAAAATGGGTCTAAACCAACAAAAAGCATAAACTTACAACTTAAAAGTTTGTCTGCAGCATCAGAATCCAAAATCCACATGGATTTCACCACTGGGAGGCCACCAGTAAAGGATCTGAATAGAAATTACAATGATCAAATTGAATTTAACCAAAAACGTCCAACTTAATGTCTTTGAAAACCTCAAGTTCTTAATTTTACTATCAGGAAGATTACTATAGATGATATGAGTTACATGTCGTCTTGAGAAGTAATTCTCAAATCTTCCACCATGATTCAACATGTAGCCTTATAGTTCTTGAAATAAATTACAATAGATGAATATGACAACTGCAGGAGTAACTAAAACACCTTTGTAATCTTATAACTTTGATTTAAAAAAAAAAAAAAAAAAGGCCCAATATTTAGCTCCTAAATCCCACACCACCAATAGATAAAGAATATTTACATATATTTATTTACCTACAAATAGTTTATCTACTCTTTTTTCTTTCATGAAAAATCTACATAATCCATAGATTGTGATCATGAACCAGAAGAGTTTCAATGTAAGTTCTTATGTGACTGACTTTTCTCTCTTTTTATTTACATTCTTCTTGCTGTTACTTCTGAGCTCCAAAAATAATTACTAGAAAGCAATCGAACCTGACTGGAAGGAATCGTGAAACCATCTACAAAGATGGAAATTCCATGAAAATAGGCTCTCCGGAACCCGAATCATTACGAGAAGAAGTCGAAGCTTCAGCATCAAACTGGTCTTGAAGTTTCCTATTCTTCTCCACCATATAACTGCATTACAATTGTCAATAAAACTATATAAAATTGAAGTCCAAAAGACAACACCACATCACTGCACATAATTGACTATGGCCCAAGTCATTAATGTTTTTAACTTTTCCTTGCATGCAAAGATGTATATGTATGGTAAATGGTTAAAAAATGCCAGCCATGTTATTTTCAGTACCTATTGCAGTAACTAGATATAACTTGTGCAGAAAAGGTTGTACGGTATGTATATAAAAAACAATCCAAAAAATGTAGAAATGACAAATAAATAGATGTTTAGCTTAAAATTCTTCCAATTAGCGTCGATCATTTAATCCAAAATAGGTCGTAAGTACTTCCAAATTGAACTAGAAAATATAAGTAAACGAAAAAGAAACTAGAGAAACGAGAAAAATAAATAAATCACCCGCCGAAATTGGAGAACGGTGCTTTGCGGAAGGAGGAGGAGCGAGAGGAAGAGAGCGAATTGGTACCCCAGGCCGCGCCTAGGGTTTTCTGGCTACTCTTCTTCTTCTTATTGCTATCACTACTGCCATTGGAACGGCTTCAAGAGGTCGAATTTTTGTTACTGTTGAAGCCTCGCTTGGGCCTTTGAACACCAAACGAGTTCACAGAGCTAGAAGAATCCATGCTCGTTTTCTCAGAGGTGTGTCGAGGAAGTTTGCACAGAGGCTCGTTCAAATGAAGCGGCAAAATGAAGTTCTGTGTATATATATACGTGCGTCTGATGGAGCCCCGACAGGACTGGGTCAAATTGGGTTGAGTTCGGGTCGGGTGAGAAAAAGATGATATTTTCATGAGCCAAAAAGACTGAATCAAAATGATAATATTTATTACCTCTTAAATATTTAAGGGTAAAATATCATGAATTTTTTTATATATTTTTCTTGCTCAATAAGCACTTGGCTTAGTTAGTAGCTTATACTACTTGAAACCAAAAGGATTTAGGTTTGATGTTTAATTTCTTTATATCCTTTATTTACCTAACAAAAAAATGTTTTCACACTAACAAGGACTCTTTTTTTTTTGGCGCATTTGGTACATTGATGATGTGTTAGACATAGTATTTTAAATGGGACTTTTATGTGATAAAAGCAAGCAATTGTTTTTTTTTTTTTTTGAATGCTTTCATCAATATTTAAACTCACAAAAGAAGTCATCATCAAGAAATTGGTGAAAGAAGAATTTTATCTCCTTGGTAGCTATTGTCTCTCATATGCACCTGTTAACTGAATGAGGATGATTATTTTTTGTTAAATAATAATTATCCTATATCAGTAGTATCCTAGCATGGTATTTTATATTTATTTATTTATATATATATTTCTCCTTCTTAATAACTAATTTTAAAATTTGAAGTTGAGTTTTTTTAACATATGATACTAAAATTTAAGTTCAATTGTAACACCCCATCACATATTATGTTCCCATAATCTTATCCCATTATTTGTTATGGATTTTAGTGCCATTTATGTTGTTTGATTAACCTCATGTTTGAAAATTAGAGAGAGTATGTGTCAGTTGCATCAAGTGTACGTTGGAGAGTCCATAGAATCCATGCAATAGATAGTCTCCTAATCTTTGGTTTGATATGATCACCTTTAAATTGGTCTATTTTAACACTTACGAATTGGACCACGCATAAAAAGTCAAATCACACTAATTTAAGGTTATTCCTACTAGGTTTTAAAGTATAATTGCTCATAGGATAGAATTGATTTTTTTAGTTATAAGTGATGGATTAATCTATAATAACCAATACATGTTTCTTGATATTTTTTCTTTTAGTTTATTTAAGGACTTCATTTGGTGAAGAGAAAAATAGGCATGAATAGATTTATGAAATTGCTTGACCCAAATAATATTGTTAGACTTTATAAAGAGTAATACAAATTCAACTTAAAACTTAAGATATTAAGTAGAGGAATTCATATTTTTATAAATTACTTTTAAAGTTTCTTATTTTTTTATGTGTGACTTAACAAATTCAAAATCTATCATTTGTTTTTCTATTCCTTTCTTTCCTTTTGTAATGTTTTCACTTTGTGTTTAGGGACTTTGGTTGAAAAAATATGCCGAGATTAACAAGTTAAATGTTAATTACACTTGACATATTAATGCTCCGTTGTGAGATGAATTAAGTTCGTGGAAATTGGATCTTTCGTCCGTTTGAAGCCCGGGGAAGTTGCGACTTTCTTAGTGCCGTAATGTGGGGGCATCAAAATCATTGCGGACTAGAAAACGCTTTGTTTAGCAGTCCAAAAGGCAATACCACATCACTGCACATAATCGAATATAAGAACATGGCCTAAGTCACTAATCTTTTTTAACTTTTCCTTGCTTGTAAAGATATATATGTATAGTAAACGGTTAAAAAATGTTGTGCGGTATGATATAAAAAACAATCCAAAAAATGTAGGATGACAAAGAAATTGATCTTTAGCTTAAAAATTTTCCAATTAGCACCGATCATTTAGTCCAAAATAGGTCTTAAGTACTTCCAAATTGAACTAGAAAATATAAGTAAACAAAAAAGAAACTAGAGAATGAGAAAGAAAAAGAAAAAAATCTCCCGCCGAAATTGGAGAACGGTGTTTTACCGGAGGAGGAACAAAAGGAAGAGAGCGAATTGGCACCCCAGGCACACGCCAATTATCTTCTGGAAAGGTTTGAAAAGGTCGAATTATTGTTAACGAACACAATAATTAACTCATCCATACCAAAAGACTGAATGAAAATGACATTATTTTTTATCTTTAAAATATTTAAGGGTGATTATTCTCAGAACTCCACTCCAAATAAGCTTTGTTTGATGGTTTAAATTAAGGTGAGTCGGAAATGCAATTAAGGAAATTTGAATCCAAAATATGTACTTTGCAAGATTTCTCACAAAAGTCTTTTTTACTATCTTGATTTTACCATCAATATTGTAGTCGGGTATTTTTTTTTTTTACATATTTTGATATTTATCTTTCTTAATAAATCATTTTAAAAAATGAAATTGCGCTATTTTTAACATATGTTACTAGAATTTCAAAATTCAAGTGTAATGTCTCATTGCATATTATGCTCCCATAATCTCCATACTATCACTCCTTCCCATTACTTGTTATGGATTCAAGTGTTACTTATGTTGTTCAATTAAGCTCATGTATGAAAATTAGAGAGAGCGTGGAGTGTTACATGTGAGAGACCGTTTAATCCATGTAATAGTTAGTGTTCTAGTCATTGTAAGTTTGTTAACAAGACCATGTCTCTAAGACTCAACTAGCTTATTTTTTGTTGTTTGGTAGGATTTTATAGTGTAGTCGGTTTACATTTTTTTGATCCGTCATGTAGAATTTTATAAGTAAAGGAAATGTTGAACTCAATGGAAAAAAACGAAGAAGAAGAAGAAGAAGACAAAAATTATGTTTATGCGTTGAGCAATTAAAAGTTAGTTTTTCTTAGAGAAACTACTTGCATTTCTCTTTTTCTTTATTTACTATTCAAAATAAGTATTAAGGCAAAGAGAGAAGAGATAAATTCTTAGTAATTGAGAGTATTTAAGTAACCTGAATTCAAACTAGAGAATCAGTCCATTCTCTCTAAAATATGTAACATCACTCATGAACTGACACATGCTAAAGGCTCGGAAGCATGTTACACGGTAGTTGCCTAATGCCACCAAATCATGGTACGGTAATTTTTAAAATTTGTTTACATATTCAAATACTCCATTTCTTAATAATTAATCTTTAAATAGAAATTATGTCTTGAAAGACTAATCATAATTACCTCTACCTTTAATTTTGTACCTGTCTTTGCATTTCTTTTCATAATTACACTAGATGAACCTAATTTCTTGTTATACTTAGATTGTAAGAAAATATCATGAGACATAGTACTATATTAAAATGTTGAATGAAAGTTGAAATTAATCAAATTGGAGTCTGATACCTGATTAAAAAGCGTAAAATTGATCCAAAAACTATCTGAAATAGATAATCACAACATTGTAGAGATTTAAACAAAGTATAATGGTCATATCATAGCAAAGATGACAATTAACCAAGTACAGAAAAGTAGGCTGCAGCTTTGTCCTTCCATCAGTTTCCCTCCCGTTCTAACCTGTTATTTTTTTGGGTGCTTTCCTTGGCCTTCCCCGCGGTACTGCTGGCCTCATCCTTTTCTTTGAACAAAAGCAGTTCTCTGATGCAGACCTGCCTTCATTAAGTAAAACTAGACTTTCCTTGTAAGTATTCATGGTAACCCAGCGACCTCCGATTTCCATTCCCAGATCGGTGATTCTCTGCGTCTTGAGATCAAACAACGCCTGTATGTTTCTACTTGTCATGAACACAATCTCTTCCTTGTTCCTGAAACTGAACAATCTACTCCTAAACCCTCCCCAGTTACTTAAATCAATCGTAGCGCGTATAGTCCATGACTCGACGACGCCGTACTCCTTCAACAGCCAGACATTGCAAGTCAAGATACCTTCAGGTTGCCGCTCGTAGTTTACCAACGAAAGCAATCCGCCGGAGAACCCTAGAGAAACGCTAGGGAGGGACGCTCTGGGTAGACAGTCCGGAAGCTTCATGAATCGGAATTTCTCATCACACATATCAAAAACGACGACCACCCGATCAGGCAACGGGTTCAACTCTCGAGGTGATGCACTGTATCCTACCCAATGGCTCGCTCCATTGACGTACGACTGCGTTTGACATTCTATAAGATACACAAAATCCTCATCCACCCTGACCGTCTTCCAAGCGCCTGTTTGGAGATCATACAGCTCGGCTCGAAGTCGGGGTGAAGGCTTAAAACTATTGTTGCACAAGATTCTCAACACCTTGTAGTCGTTGTTTCCGTGGTCGAAACCCAACCCGTAAACAGCGTAATAGATTCTGGGAACCTCAATGCAAATGCAAGGTCTGGGCAAGGTCATGGACTTTCTAACGGCAGGATTCCACAGAATGCAATGTTCGTAGTCATTGGCGAAGAGTATTAATCCGTTACAGTCAAGGACGAAGGTGCCCCATGTACTCTTTACTTGGGACGGAAACTCTACATTTCTGAACTCGGTGAGCGAATCATCAAACTCATACAGACCAGGGTTCTTCCTTTGAGGATAGCCAGAGGGATGAAAAAGGTGAAAGTAATTGTCGGTGATTTCGTTGTGCTTGGAAATAAAACGAGAGCTACTGATCAATGATTTCCACGATCGGGAAACACATCGGAATCGCAAAAGAGACTTAACGGGTATTATCACTAGGATATCAGCCTGAAGGTCGAGTTGAATCGGCGCCGGCATCTCTGTCACGCTCTGTTACGCCTCTAACCTTAGGGATGTGCTCTTAGAACATAAGTAAAAACAAAATAACATGAAACACTAGATTGTAGTCAAAGTCAAACCAAAAAACAATGTACATATACAAATAATTAAGATTGAGAATCTAAAACTTCTTTAATTATGAAGGCTAAACTAATGTTTTAATTTCTTGATTTCATCTTTTTTTTTTATTTATAACTTAATTCTTAACTCAAAGTAAGTAGGTTTGGTATTCCTAAATCAACTAATTTTAAATTTTTAAAGTGATTTAGCTTTGGACATTCTTTAAAACTACTTACTTTTCTATCTTAAAACAATTAAATTTTAAACTTCTAAATTGACTAAGTTTTAGATATTTCTCAAAAACTGCTTTGTATTCTTAATTAAAATAACCTAAAAACATAACCTAACCAAATGGCTTAAAATCCCTTATTTAACATACCCTTTGGCCCGACATGCTCCCTTACGCTCCTTTTACGCGGTTTGGAGAGGACGACAAAAAAGTAGGCGACGCCCTCCGCCATACCCTAATTTGTGGCTTTTATGGCTTCTTGGACAAGAAGCAATTGCAAAGGGCCGACTTGCTTTGGCTGGGATTTGCAGATAAACCCCGAGAAATCAGGAATTTCAGTTTTATTTATTTTTCATTTTATTCCTTTTTTATTTCAAGGAAGTATTTTTCAATTCGTCGACAATTATTTTACTATTTTTGTTTGGGTTGGCACGTTTAATGGTATATAGCAATTTTCAACCAATTAACTGGTTAGATGGGATTAATTAGTTTTTAAAAGTCCGTACAAAAATAAATGAACTAAGCGATTCCATTGTACGCTGAGATAAACTTAAGGGAAATTTTAGTTCATGAAGTTTGTGTTTTTTCATTGAAAGGTTTATGAACTTTTATTTTCTATAATTCAGTTCTTTTTTTTTTAATTAGGGATTTCATTTAGCCTCAACCAAAAAGCTGTTATATGCTCTATTTGGTTGTGTAGAGAACCATGTCTATATAAAAATCAAAAATTGTGTAGTGTAGTGTAGGGAAGAAAAAAGAAAAGAAAAGACAAAAGTAGTAGCATGAGAGATCTTACGAAGAAAAATTTCTGGATTCCAATCCCCTTGAGCAAAGTTTGGTGGGGGTGCTTCCAATTTAAGCCATCAAACAAAATTATTTATCATAAAGACTATTCTTTATCTTAAGATAGAAAAAAACATCTAAATAATGATTTCAACTCTAGAAAAATAAAAAATAGAGAGTGGGAAAAACAAGATTGCTTAGTATTATTAATATCTGAAGCCATGATTACCTTTAGATACAAAGAGACTAACCAAAATTACTTTTACCATTGGTTTTGTAATTGCCTTTTCAATTATTTTCATAATTATGCTAATTTCTCATTATATTTTGCTTGGAAGGAAATGTCATGAGAACTGAGTCTCATTTGCATATCTATGTCATAATCATGTTGTTTACATAAATAGCAGTGCTATAGTCATGAAACAACCAAAAGCCCCATAAATGAAACGAATGGATATTACCAACGCTTGAAGATGGAATCAGTAAATTCAATAAATGACAAAGAAAAAGAAATTTTGATTGGTCTTCTTGTAACGAATTCCCAATAATGACGCTAGGTTCTAATTTTTTAAGCACCTTACTTACATTTCTACTATAATGATTCACCAAAATGGGGACAATACTAAAGGCAAGGAGGATTGGTTAAACCTTTCAATTATAGTTCTATGGATTAGTTTTTTTTTTTTTTTTTACTCATGCACATAGGGAGGAGAGGGGGATTTGAACCCCTAATTAAGTGGACTCACTGAATTAGTTATAATGAGCAAAAAAAATATGTTATATTATTTTATAAAAATTATTAAATAGTTAGACCTAAAATTTAACTCAAAAGTTAAGAATATATTATTTATATTTAAATATTATATAAAGATGTTATCTTTTGCATATTGAACTTCCTATGACACTCCATGCATACCCAATATAACATAAAGTTTAACTAGGTTAAGACCCTTAACTAGCAAGTCCATCTATAAAGGGTTTGTATCCCTTCTCCCTCCTTGTGTGTATGAATTGTAATAGAGAAAAAAAAAAAGTATAATTAAACAAAATGAAATAGATTCTCTTATATATTACAAACATATTTAAAGAATCAAAGTTGAATGCAAGTTAAAAATAATCAATTTGAACTCTAATACCATATTAAAAGTCTAAAATCTAATTTAGAAATTAGCTTAAACAAACATTTACAACATAATAAAGATTCAAATAGTATATAAAAGTCACATCATGGCGAAGATGGCAATTAGCCAAATAGAAAAGTAGGCCGCTTTGTCCTTCCATATGTTTCTCTCCTATTCTAACCTGTTCATGTTCTAGTGTACTTTCCTTAGCCACCCCCTCGATACAGGTAGGCCCATCCTTTTCTTTGAACAAAACCACCGGTCCTCTGATGCAGCCCTTGCTTCAACAAGTGCTAGCCCCCTCCTTTCCTTGGATCAAAACCAGTTCCCTGATGCAGCCCTGCCTTCATTAAGTAAAGCTAGGCTTTCCTTGTAAGTATTCACGTTAAGCACGCCATCTCCGACATCCATTCCCAGATCGGTGACCCTCTCTGTATTGGGATCAAACAACCCCAGCGTCCCTCTACCTGTCACGAACAGAATCTCTTCTTTGTTCCTGAAACTGAACAAACTCCTCCCAAACCCTCTCCAGTCACTTGAATCAATCGTAGCGCGTATAGTCCATGACCCTACGAAGCCGTACACCTTCTGGTCGCCAGTCGTTTATCAGCGAAAGCAACCCGCCGGACACCCCAACACAAAAGTGAGGGAAGACCAGTCCGGATAGACAATCTGGAAGCTTCATTAATTGGAATTTCTCATCGTACATATCAAAAACCACAACCACCAAATCAGGTAACTGGTTCAACCCTCAAGGTGATGGATTGAATCCTACCCAATGGCTCGCCCCGTTCACGAACGACTGCGTTTGACATTTTATAAGATACCCAAATCCTCATCGACCCTCAACGTCTTCCAAGCGCCTGTTCGGAGATAGTCGACCTTCATTTTTTTAATTTCTTTTCGCACAATTGCGTCTTGTCACAATTTGACTTATATAAAAAATATGCATATCATACTATTATTGATTGAACATGGTCAACTTGACAAACCAAACTTCCATTCAGTTGATTATTTGTTAACTTAGTAGTAACCTAATGGACCTCAGATCTCTTAGTCTCAATTAAATACTTGAATGCATGAGTTTGGATGCATGCATAAAAAAAAAAATGTTAATATCTAAAAAATTATAATGGACAAATTTTTTTGTCATCCAAGCTACACTAAAAACTTTTAGTTATCATAACTAAAACTTAAATCATTTCCATTACAAAGATAAAATGTAAGTTTTTAAAATTTTACTTTCAACACCCAAAGAAAATCCATACTACATCTAATTTGCTTCACGAGAGTAGATACTACCCTTTCTCATTATTAATATTATGGGATCAAAAGTAGCATTATTTTATTGAAAAACGGTATCAATTACAATAAATATTAAATAGTGGCATAGGTCATACATTACATAAATCTTGCTTGAGAATCCACTTCATAAGAAATAAAGATTCAATTGACATTCAAATTAAAATGAATTTTATAATATGATATTAAATTATAAGTTTTAACTGCAGCACCTCATTGCAAACTAGTTTACTATAATCACCTTTAAATTGCTCTATTTCATCACTTATGAACTAGTCCATGTTTGGGGACAAGGAAGCTTGTGAAATAGCTTATAAGTCCCAATTGCCTAAATCTAGTTTGGGAATGCTTTTTTTTTATATAAGAAAGAAAATATCACTCAACTTTAAGTCAAATTTTGGTTAGAATTAGGATATTAACCATACAAAAAAAAAGGCCAAATCTACACTAATATAAAGTTATTCCTATTAGGCTTTGGAGTATAATTACTATAAGAATAGATTTTTATTTTACTTATAAGCGATGGATTAATCTATAACTAACTACTACATTCCGTCAACAATTGATGTAGATTATAAATGCAGAGGAAGAGAAGATAACAGATAAAGCCAAAGTCAAGTAGCTTAGAAATTTTCCAATTAGTGTCGATCATTTCATCCAAAATAGGTCGTAAGGTTTTGCTACTCTTCTTCTTCTTATTGCTATCACTACTGCCATTGGAACGGTTTGAAGAGGTTGAATTATGTTACCGTTGAAGCCTAGCATCTCATTACATATTATGTTCCCACAATCTCCAGCACGTCACTCCTTGTTACTTGTTATGGATTCATAGGATTTTACAGGTGATTCGGCTTACATTTTGTTCATCTATCATATAGGATTTTGTAAGCAAAGGAAATGTTGTAATCAAGAAAGAAAAGAAGAAGAAGAAAAAGGTTATGTTTATGCTTTAAGCAATTAAAAGTTAATTTTCCTTAAAGAAACTATATGCAATTCTCTTTTTCTTTATTCACTATTCAAAATAGGTTAACATAAGAATAATGCAAAGAAAGAAAGATTAAATTCTTGGTGACTTAGAATATTTAACTAACGCAACTTTAAATCACAGAATAACTTGATTTTCCTCTAAAACCCATAACATTGCTCATGAATTGGCACAAGCTAGAGGCGACGAAGCATGTTACACATTACTTGTCCAATATTGCCAAATCATGATATGTTAAATTTTTTTACATATTCAAGCATTTCCTTTTTTTAAGGGTTAATTTATAATTTCTCTCCATTTCTTTTCATACATACACTAGGTGTACTTAATTTCTTGTTATATTTTGCTTGTAAGGAAATGCCATGAAACTCCAATATCATACTAAAAAGTTGATTGGAAGTTGAAATTTATTAAATTGGACTCTAATACCATTTTGAAAAAGTCTAAAATCTAATCTGAACACTAACGGAAATAAGCATTGACAACATCGTAGAGATTTAAATAAAATATAAAAAGTCATATAAAAGATGGCAATTAATCAAGTACAGTTAAGTAGGCCGCCTCGTCCTTCCATCTATTTCTCTCCTATTCTAACCTGTTATTGTTCTAGTGTACTTTCCTTAGTCCCCTCCCTTCCTTTGAACAAAATCAGTTCTTTGATGCAGCCCTGCCTTCATTAAGTAAAAGTAGACTTTCCTTGTAAGTATTCATGGAAAGCCCGTAATCTTCTTCCACTTCAATTCCCAGATAGGTTAGAAGCAAAAACAAGCATTCCCAGATAAATTTTTGAAAGGAAAAAAGTTAGCTTATCTTTTACCAGTATTTCATTATGAAGCACTGGATCAGAAAGGAGAACCTCCTGCCCCTCATTCATCCCACCTAAGCAAACAAAATCAACATGTGCTTTTAGGGACCTACAGTTAACAGAACATAATCTACTCCCCATCCAGGTATGGAAAAAGAAAAGAAACTCTCACCTTCCACTCGTGCATTTGAACAAGTTCTCAATGAACTGCTACTGTATTCAGTTTTCCTCTGAGAAAGAAAACCAACTAATTTCCCACCATATATTTCATTCAATCCTGAAAAGAGTTCAGGAGGAAGACTCTCTAAAAACTTCCATATCAAGATTACATAATGGTGGCAGCTCTGAAACATGGTTCAAACAAGCTTCACTATCAGACATGTTATTGTCCATTTTAGTTGGTAGCCCAACGGTATTAGCACATATCTGACCCAAAGTTCCATCACCTTGTCCTTCACAATCTGTAAGATAGCAACATTAACAGATGCCACTCAATTTTATCCATCTTCAAACAATCAAATATGTATACATAAATATATATAAAAAAAAAAAAAACTACGTAAAAACATGTGATACTTGGAACACAACTGCAGCAGTGTTATTAGTTAGTGCAGCCTTCTCAGTGTGAACCCGAAAATACTGTTGAAGTGCCTCATTAAAACGTTCTGCAGTCTATAAGTTCCAGCTGGAACATTCATTATACTATATCTTGGTCACGCGGGCTCAACAATGATCTTCACATGCTGCCATCATTGGCTATGAGATTAGTTTGGCAACACAAGAAGTCTGATGAATTAGTTGCCTGTGATGCAAAACTGGCAGCTATTTGTCTAGTCAACTACTTCGGCACGCTATGTACTACAAATACTTTCATGTTCTAACTTGTGCTAATTTGTTTCATCTCCTGCAATAACTAATATTTCAAAATTGATAGAACAACAGAACTATACTGATGACATTTCATCCAATTGGACCTAACATGAGATGTAAAGTATTTAACTACAAAAATTACAGAATTGCTAAACTATATTACATTTGAGATAAAAAATAAAAATAAACTAAAAAGGGATAAATAAATCAACGCTTTGTTTTATGGGCAGAAAACAAAACAAAACACAATACTGATAACATTACTAGCCATACCATGATAAATTGTGAAGTAGAAGGTTTGGAATGATAATTTCCAATTACCTATATTGTAACTCTTTTTGGCCTAACTATTGGCATCGCACAGTTATTCAGCACTTGCTGAGGCAGAGACGAGCCATGATTTCAAAGAATATCTCTCAAACCCTTCAAACAATGAAGTAGCAAGTTTCACCATTAGCAAAAAAAAAAAAAAAAAAGGGACAAAACAGGAACCAAGCCCGTGTGGCCTTCTGCAGGGGTGGAACGGGTCAATTGATCTTGCAACAGGCACAAGAGACGACATTAATTGGTCATGTCATAAGAACGACATACCAGATTTTATTTAAATAAAATAAAATCATACCTTGCTTAGAATTATCTGCATTTTCAAGCCTAGAAACTTGCAAGCCAACACCCCGAATCTCCTTCACATCTATGTAAAATCAAAGAGCAGGAAACATGAAGATGTTCAAATAAATAAATAAATAAAAGCTATACTTAAATAGAAAACCACCTTCTACAACAGGATTGATCCACCCAGGAAATCTAACTTGAAGATGATTTCCTAATCTTTATAAGTTTTTTAGTGATACCAACATGTGATCGATTGTATCCTACCCAATGGCTCGCACCGTTGACGAACAACTGCTTTTGATGGCTTACAAGGAAATATTATGAAACTCTAATATCATACTAAAATGTTAACTGGAAGTTGAAATGGATTACATTGGACTCTAATACCTTTTTGAAAAAGTATAAAATCTAATCTAAACACTGATGGAAACAAACATTCACAACATCGTAGAGACTAAATAGAGTATACAAGTCATATGATGGCAAAAATGGCAATTAACGAAGTACAGAAAAGTAAGCAGCTTCGTCCTTCCATCTGTTTCTCTCCCGTTCTTGTTCTAGTGTACTTTCCTTAGCCATCCCCATTTTACTTCTAGCCCCATCCTTTCCTTTGAACAAAAACACCAGTCCTCTGATGCAGGCCTATCTTCATTAAGCAAAACTAGACTTTCCTTGTAAGTATTCATGGTAAGCCGTTGATCATATCGGATTTTAATTCCCAGATCGGTGAGCCTGTGTGTCTTGAGATCAAATAACACCAGCATTTTTCCCCTTGTCAACAGAATCTCGTCTTTGTTCCTCAAACTGAACAAACTCCTTCTAAACCCTCCCCAGTCACTTAAATCAATCGTAGCGCATATAGTCCATGACCCTACGACGCCGTACTCCTTCAACAACCAGACGCTGCAACTCAAGAAACCTTCTGGTCGCCAGGGGTAGTTTATCAACGAAAGCAATCCGCCGGAGACCCCTAGACAAACGGCAGGGAGGAAGCATCCGGTTAGACGATCTGGAAGCTTCATTAATCGGAATTCCTCATTGCACATATCAAAAACCACGGCCACCAAATCACGCGACAAGCCGAACCAATCATGTGATGTATTGAATCCTAACCAATGGCACGCACCGTTCACGAACGACTGCCTTTGATCGCCTACATGGTACCGAAAATCCTCATCGACCCTCACCGTCTTCCAAGCGCCTGTTTGGAGACTATAGAACTCGGCTCGAAGTGGGCCCATGTTGGAATGCCCAACCTTTTGTCCTGGCACGATTCTCAGCACCTTGTAGTCGTTGCTCCCGTGGTCAAAACCGAAACCGTAAACAGTGTCAAAGATTTCGCGAACCTCAATGCAAGGTCTGGGTAAGATCATGGACTTTCTAACCGAAGGATTCCACAGAATGCAACCTTTGTGCTCACAGGGGAAGAGTATTAATCCGTTACAGTCAAGGACGAAGCGGCGGCGTTTAACCCTTACTTGGGACGAAAGTTCTGTACTTCGGAACTCGATGAACGAATCATTGAACTCATAAGTACCAATGTTCTCCCCTTGATCATAGTCATACTGATGTAAGAGGTGAAAGTAATTGTCGGTGATTTCGTTGTGCCTGGAAATAAAACCAGAGCTACTGATCAATGATTTCCACGATCGGGAAACACATCGGAATCGTAAAAGAGACTTAACGGGTAATCTTACCAGGATATCAGCCTGAAGGTCGAGTGGAATCGGCGCCGGCATCTCTGTCTCGCTCCGTTGCACCCCTAACCCTAAGGGATATGCTATTATGTCACGACCCTAGTTTTTGGATCGTGCCCTTAGAACCCAAAATAACACCGATGAAAATAAAATACCCAATTATATTGAAAATCAAGCAGAATAATAACTTTAGGAAAAAAGCAATATGCAACTTATAAAGATTAAAAACTTAAAACTTTTTTAATTATGAAAGTCAAGCCAAGGTTTCAATCTTTTTAATAAGTATTCTTTTACCTTCCTCGTAACCCTTTATTTATAGCTTAATTCTTAGCCTAGTATGATTGAGTTTTGGATTTTCAAAATAACTAGATTTCATATTCTTAAATCGACTAAGTTTTGAAAAATTTTCAAAATTATTTAATTTTTTAATTAAAACAATCTAAAAAACATAACATAATCAATTAGAATTAGATCTCTAATTTATCATACCCTACGCTTGACATATTAGAATTAAAGTAAACACAGAATAACACATAACACTAATATTGGATTGTATTCAAAATCAAACAAAATAACAACACATATACTTACAGTGCCAAGATTAAAATATAAAGCTTTCTAGGCGAAACTAAGATTTTAATATCTTCAATAAGTATGACTCTATCCTTTTTCCTTCACCTTTTATTTATAGTTTTTCTTAATCTAAAATGAGTGAATTTTGGATTCCTAAAACAACTCGTTTTAGATTATTAAAGTAATTTGGCTTTGGATATTTTTCAAATTACTCAATCTTTTAACCTAAAAAAAGGGGATTTTGGACCCAAATTGACTAGATTTTAGACATTTTTCAAAAATTACTTAACCTCCCTAATTAAAATAAATTAAAATATAACATAACCAAATGGGCTTAAAATTTCTTATTTGGTATACTGGCCTGACACTTTCTCTTTTGCTTACTTTTATTTCTGTTCGTCGAGGACGACCAAAAACTAGGGCCTCCGCTAATACCCTAATTTGTGGTTTTTGTGGTTTCTTGGACAAGAACCAACTTCAAAGGGCCGACTTGCAGTTGGGTTTTGGAGATAGACCTCGAGATATCAGCAACTTCATTTTTAATATTTTTCATTTAATTCTTTTTATTTCAAGGAAGTATTTTTCAATTAGTTGATTGTTATTTTATTATTTTTATTTGGGTTGGCATGCTGAATGGTGTATAGCAATTTTCAACCGATTATCTAGTTAAATGGAATTGACTATTAAAAAAAATTCCATACAAAAATAAATAAAACTAAATGATTCTATTGTATGTTGATATAAATTAAAGGAAAATTTTCATTAATGAAGTTTGTGCTTTTTCCATTGGAAGGATCATGAACTTTTATTTTTGACAATCAAGTTCTTTTTTTTCAAATTAGGGCTTTCATTTAGCCTCAACCAAAAAGTTGTTATATGCTCTATTTGGTCGGGTAGAGAACCATGTCAGTAAATTATTTTAACTAATGAAGTTGAGTTAATTTTAACATCTACTACTAAAATTTCAAATTCAGGTGTGACATCTCATTATGTATTATGTTCTCATTATGAACCTGCTTTGATACCAAAAGGAAGGTAGAGTAATTTCATAGTAGAGAAGTTTAAACTGTCACGTAAGCCAACCCAAGATGAGTATAAAAGTACTAGGATTATATAACTAACATGAACGTGGGCACGGAAAACAGACTTCTCAAGTTTACAAGGCTAAACTCATGCAGCACGTTCTATGTTTTGCATAGAGGCCACGGCCTCTTTTATAGCTAGAGTTCAAACATAAAATATTACAAACCATTGTAAAATATTATAAAGCCAAAAGGATAGTTTCTTCTTCTCAAGATAAAGGCACGTGAAAGTCATCATGAGTCCATCCTTTATCTCTTTATCTCTTGATTAGTTCATTACTCTTTTCAACGTAGCCATCATGAGTAGCAGGTTTGTTTACGCAACTCAATATCTGCGCCTCAGATATTATTGTCCTTCTCGAGTATCTTCATCATACTGTGAGTGACTTGGGCTAGCGTTGTCATAATGGTTTCCAAGGAGAGCATGTGGAGATGATATCCATCCGGGTTCATCAATGTATGGGAGAGGTGGAGTCATCGGTTCCATTTTGAGTCTACCGGTGATGTCAGCTAAGGCTTGGTTAGAGCTACTTCCCACGTGTTGGTACGACCTGCATGAAATATAGTCTGATGTAAGGGCAGGTAAGTTCAAATCAAGAAAGTTAACTGGTGAAGCTTCACATGCATGAGATGGTCCAGCATCTACATGCAAGGCATGCTGGACATAGGCTATGTGTGCTCCATAGTGAGGAGGATTGATCCGAGATGGGGCAAGATCATTAATAGGCCCCCACAAGCTTCGCATGGATACCAGGCTAAGCTTGGCATGAAGTCCTTCAAATGGTTGACGAGGCAAGGCTTTAGTAAGGATGTCGGCAAGCTGATCAGAAGAGCAAACATAGGTAGTGATAAGAGTCCCTTACGCCACTTTTTCCCGAACGAAATGATAAGCAACCTCAAAATGTTTGGAACAATTATGAAAGGTAGGTTTAATGGAAAGATAGAGTGCTGGAAGACTATCAAAGTGCAAAATGGTAGGAGTGAAGACGTTGAAGTTCAAGTGATGCAATAAGTGGAGGATCCAAGTTATTTCCGCAGCACCAACGGCCAGTGCCTTATATTCAGCTTTGGCTGAAGAGAGAGAAACAACATTCTGGTTCTTGGATGACCAAGAAACTAAATTGGCACTGATGAATATGTAGAAAGCTCCTGTAGAGCGACGATCTCGGCTAGAACCAACCTAATCCGCATCACTGAAACCATATAAATTGGTGGGGCTATGATGATAAAACCAAAGGCTAAGTGTGGCAGTTCCTTGAAGATACCGAAGGATACGTTTCAGTTGATGGTAATGCTGGATCTTTGGGTTTGCCATTTTTTGACATAAAATATTTACAGCATAACTAATATCCAGTCGTGTAAGGGTCATATACTGTAATGTTCCTAGAATGCTCTGGAAATGTGTGGGATCACCGTAGGGATCATCGCCATTTGCAATCAGGTTACGCTTAACACCTATAGGAGTCTGCATAGGTTGGCAGTGGACCATGTCAGCACAGAAGAGAATATCATATATGTATTGTTACTGAGATAAAACAATCAGTGCTATCTCGTATGACTTGTATGCTGAGAAAAAAGTGCAAGGGTCCAAGATCTTTGGTCGAAAATTCTTTGCTAAGAACTTGAATAAAGTGCTCAACATGGGACGATGAGTTCCCAGTAATGATGATATCATCCACGTAAATGAGAACCCAAACGTGAAAACCATTATGTTGGTAAACATAAAGAGATGGATCAAAAGGAGAACAAGAAAATCCAAAAGTTAAGAGAACTTCAGAGATTTGATTGTACCATGCACGTGGAGACTGTTTCAGTCCATAGATAGGTTGAGTGAGTTTGCAAACATGGTTGGGTCTGGTTGGATCCCGATGGCCAGGTGGTTGAGCCATGAATATAGATTCAGTTAGGTTCCCATGTAGAAAGTCATTGTCCACGTCGCATTGTCGAAGAATCCAACCTTGTGAGCAGGCCAAAGAGAGTACCACACGAATGGTGGTAGGACGAATGACGGGGCTGTAGGTTTCAAGAAAATCTATCCCAGATTCTTGATGATAGCCTTTGGCTACTAAATGCGCTTTCAAGCGCTCTAAGGTCCCATCAGGATGAAATTTAGTTTTGAATACCCATTTTGAACCTACCACGTTCGTGGAGTGATGGTATGGGAATAAAGTCCACATCTTATTATCATGTAAAGCTTGAAGCTCTGCTTCCATGGCTTGACGCCAACCAGGATGAGATAGGGCTTAATGAATTGTGGTGGGTACAGGTGGGGCATCACGGAGGGCCAACTTTGCGTATTTTGGGTTGGGTTATGGATGTTGGATTTGCTTGAGTGATGATAGGTGAAGATGGTGGTATTTTGGAAGGTTTGGGATTATGTGTGGGAAAAGTAGTGCTAGTCAAAGGAAAGGTTGAACTTATGGGAGAAGGTGGAGATATATTTGGTAGGTAAGAAGATGACTTGGATTAGGAAGAGTCTTTATAGGAGGTTGAGGATTCACGGGGTTCTTGGGTGATAAGAGGGTTGTCTGTGGCTATCTCTTGGATGATAAGTGGGTCATGCCTATTTTCTAAGTGAGTCTGAGGTGATGCATGTGAAGGAGACGTGTCATGTGAAATATTTGGACGTGGAGTGGTTGCATGTGGTGAAAAGACATGGGGAGTAGGAGGTGTTAAACTTGTAGATGGAGTTTGGTGCGATGCTTGCCATGTGTCTTTAGGTGGTAAATGAAGGTTTTCACTCCATGGGTCACGTAGTATGCAATGAGATGTGGATTTGGTAGATAATGGAAAGCTTTCACTTTGTGGGACATGTGGCATGCGAGGAGGTGTGGACTCATTTTGTTCGGTGGACCATGGCATGCATTGAGGACTCAGGTGGGTAGAGTTATCGTGAAGAGGTGAGGCACTTGGATCAAGGAGTGGGGTATCGTGAGCTGGGTTTGGTGTTTCAAAATGGTTGGTGTGCAGGTTATTTGATGAAGTGTTGATATTTGGACAAACATCGTTCAGTGATTGAGAATGGTCGGAAGACAAAGGCAGCGTTGTAAAGCCATGATGAGTGTCTTGAACTGTGGAATTAGGCCTCCTTATTGGATGAGATGTGGCTATGTCATCATCTTAGGAAGTACCTGCAAATGGAAAGATGTTTTCTTCAAAAAGTACATGACGTGAGATAAAAATCTTTCCTGTTTCAGCATGAAAACATCTATAACCTTTATGTTTGGAACTGTACCCAACAAAGATACATGCCAATGATTTTGCCGATAACTTATTAGTCATTGTTGCACGAAGACATGGGTAACATCGACTTCCAAAAACTCTAAGTGTATTGTAATCTGGGATTCAATGATGGAGTAATTTAAAGGGTGTTTTGTCCTGTTGTGAAGTACTTGGCAATCGATTTATAATATACACCGTAGTCATAAAAGCTTCAATCCAATATTTCCGAGACATTTTTGCTTGGAGTAGCATTGAACGTCCTAGTTCCACGACGTGTCGATGTTTTCTTTCAGCAATTCCATTTTATTATGGTGTATATGGGCAAGAGAATTGATGAATGATTCCTTTTTCTCTTATGAAATCCGCTAATATTTTTCCAATATATTGATGAATGATGCTCTATCATTTTAATAAAATCCATGAATATTTCACAAAATTCTGACTTTCTTTTTAGGGGGAAGATCTAAGTAAACCGAGTAAATTCATCAACCAAAATAGCATAGTATAAAAAATTCTGACAGGAAGGTACAGAAGAAGGTCCCCATAAGTCACTATGGACTATTTCAAAAGGTGATGTGGCTCTTTAAGCTAAGGAGGGGAATGGTAAACGATGACTTTTATTGACCATACATGTTAAACATCCTTCTGGTAGCTGGCCTTTTATTTAGATAGATCCTTAGAATTTCAAAAGCTTCAAAAGACAGAAATTAGAGTGTCCCAGTCGTTGATGCCATGTTACTTCGTCAGTTATTTGTTTTTAATGGCAAGCAAAGTAAGCTTTTATCCTCTTGCTGGGAAGCACATAGATGTCATTCCTTCTAAATCCCTTTAGCAGGATTTCCTGAGTGGTCAGGTCCTTTACCACAAAAGTATCTTTGTTAAAAATAACAGAGCAAGGATAATCTGTAGTAAGTCTAGAAACTGATAAAAGGTTTTGTTTAATCTCTTGAACAACTAGTACGGATTTGAGCTCAAGATGTTCATTGAGTTTAGCATCTCCAATGAAAGTTATTGGAAGTAGTTTACCATTTCCAACTTGTATATTGTCATGACCTAAATATTTTGTAACACTAATAAGTTTACATGCTGTGTCCACAATATAAGTTGAAGCTCCAGAGTCTGCAACCCATTCTTCAAGGTTGGGTTCCTTAATTTGGAGAGCAGTTAGAGCTTGAGGAATGGTACCTCGTTGGAAAGTGTGATCAAATCGCTTCCAGCATTCTAATGTGATATGTCCTCGTTTCTCACAGATCTGACACAGTGGAATGTTACATGGAGGGAAGATTGATTGATTACCTGTAGGTAATTCATCTGATGATTCTGCTTTTGAATTCTGTGATGCCCCAGTTGTCTTATTCCCAAAGGCTGATGGATTAAAACCTCTTCCTTAGGAAGAAAATTGTGAGCCTTTACCTTGAGAATTGAAAAATAAGTTTCTACCACGACCACCACCGCGAGGTCCTCGTCCTCCTCATTGAGCTATAAAGGCTACATTTTCATTCACAGATGTTTATTTTGAATACCTGCTTTGTCGGGCTTCAAAGGATTGTAGTTGTGAAATAACTTCATTAAAGTCTAGAATTGGTGGTTTGAACATGGCGGTTTTGAAAATATCATAACTTTCATCCAAATTTTCAAGTAGGCGAAAATTTTTAGCTGAGTCACTTAGAGGCTTACCGATGGCACTTAGCTGATTTACAAGATTTTTAAATTCAGCTAAAAAGGTAGGTAATGTTTTACCTTCTCTTGATAGGTTATGAAGTTGTGAGAGCAGATCAAACTCTCTTGTTACTGTTTTCTGAGCAAAATGATTTGCTAGAGCATTCCACACTTGAGCAACTATTTCTAGCTCAAAGATGTGTCCCATTGCTTCTTCAAATAGCGTGCTAATGATCTAAGATTTTACCAAAGCATCGCTTTGGATCCAAGCATCATAATTAGGATTTGTTTCCCATTTATTGTTTGTTCCAACAGTTATAGTGACATCTGGACATGCCGTTGTACCTATGATGAATCTGGTGAGTTTCTGTGTTGAGAGTAGTGACTTCATCTGTGTCATCCAAGCAAGATAATTTCCTTCTGACAGCTTGATAGTGACAAAGTTGTTGACATTGACAGAGTTAGGAAAAGTGAAGAATGTTCGTTGAGCCATGATTTGATCTTTGAAAGGATTTGGCAAGATGAACCTGCTTTGATACCAAAAGGAAGGTAGAGTAATTTCATAGTAGAGAAGTTTAAACTGTCACGTAAGCCAACCCAAGATGAGTATAAAAGTACTAGGATTATATAACTAACGTGAACGTGGGCATGGAAAACAGACTTCTCAAGGTTACAAGGCTAAACTCATGCAGCACGTTCTATGTTTTGCATGGAGGCCACGGCCTCTTTTATAGCTAGAGTTCGAACATAAAATATTACAAACCATTATAAAATATTATAAAGCCAAAAGGATAGTTTCTTCTTCTCAAGATAAAGGCACGTGAAAGTCATCATGAGTCCATCCTTTATCTCTTTATCTCTTGATCAGTTCATTACTCTTTTCAACGTAGCCATCATGAGCAGCAGGTTTGTTTACGCAACTCAATATCTGCACCTCAGATATTGTTGTCCTTCTCGAGTATCTTCATCATACTGTGAGTGACTTGGGCCAGCGTTGTCATAATGGTTTCCAAGGAGAACAGGTGGAGATGATATCCATCCGGGTTCATCAATGTATGGGAGAGGTGGAGTCATCGGTTCCATTTTGAGTCTACCGGTGATGTCAGCTAAGGCTTGGTTAGAGCTACTTCCCACGTGTTGGTACGACCCCTGTGGAATATAGTCTGATGTAGGGGCAAGTAAGTTCAAATCAGGAAAGTTACCTGGTGAAGCTTCACATGCATGAGATGGTCCAGCATCTACATGCAAGGCATGCTGGACATAGGCTATGTGTGCTCCGTAGTGAGGAGGATTGATCCGAGATGGGGCAAGATCATTAACAGCCCGTAATCTTCTTCCACTTCAATTCCCAGATCGGTGAGCCTGTGTGTCTTGAGATCAAACAACACCAGCATCCCTCTATCTCTCACGAACAGTCCACGACTCTACGACGCCGTACTCCTTCAACAACCAGACGCTACTACTCAAGATACGTTCTCGTTCCCGGTCGTAGTTTATCAACGAAAGCAATCCGCTGGAGACCACGAGAGTGGCGTCCTTGTCTAACACGCTGTCTAGGCAATCTGGAAGCTTAATTAATCGGAATTCCTCATCGCACACATCAAAAACCACGACCACCGCATCACGCATCTCCCACGCAGCACCTTTGAATCCTACCCATTGGCTCGCACCGTTCACGAAGAGTGTGATCGATATGCTAGACAATACCTAAAATCTTCATCGACCCTCACCGTCTTCCAAGTGCCAGTTTGGAGATTATAGAGATCGGCTCGAAGTGGGGATGAAAGATTCACGATAAAATGCATGTAACACACGATTCTCAGCACCTTGTAGTTGTTGCTTCCGTGGTCAAAACGCAACCCGCAAACAGTGGAATAGAATTCGGAAGCGTTAATGCAAGGTCTGGTAAGATCATGGACTTTCTAACGGCAGGATTTCACAGAATGCAACGTTCGTACTCACTGGGGAGGAGTATCAATCCCTTACAGTCAAGGACGAGGCTGTAGCATATACTCTTTACTTGGGACGGAAATTCTGCACTTCTGAACTTGGTGAACGAATCATCAAACTCATACCAACTAAATTTTTCCTTTCCAGAACAATTCATCCAATGTAAGAGGTGAAAGTATTTGTCGGTGATTTCGTTGTGCTTGGAAATAAAACCAGAGGTACTAATCAATGATTTCCACGATCAGGAAACACATCGGAATCGTAAAAGAGACTTAACGGGTAATCTTACCAGGATATTAACTTGAAGGTTGGGTGGAATCGGCGCTGGCATCTCTGTCACGCTCTCTTTCGCTCACTTTAACGCGGTTTGGAGAAGACGGCCAAAAACTAGGGACGCCCTCAGCTAAAACCCTACTTTGTGCTTTTTGTGGTTTCTTGGAGAAGAAGGAAGCCCAAAGGCCTACTTGCCTGCGATGGGATTTGGAGATCAACCCCGGGATATCAGGAGCTTGAGTTTTAATATTTTTCAGTTCTATCTTTTTTTTTTTTCTTTCAAGTATTTTTCAATTCCTTGACAATTATTTTATAATTTTTATTTGGGTTGGCAGTTTGAATGGTACATAGAAATTTTCAACGGATTATCTGGTTAGATAGGATTGATTAATAAAATAAAAAATCTCCATACAAAAATGAATAAAACTAAATGATTCCATTGTAAGCCGAGATAAATTTTAAGGGAAATTTTTGTTCATAAATTTTGTGTTCTTTCCATTTAAAGGATCATGAACTTTTACTTTTGAAAGTTAAGTTCTTTCTTAAAATTAGGGCTTTCATTTAGCCTCAACCAAAAAGTTATTATATGCTATATTTGGTTGCGTAGAGAACCATGTCCATATAAAAATCAAAACTTGTGCAATGTAGGGAAAAGAAAAAGAAAGTAGTAATTCATCATAATATTGTTCTTTGTCTTTGTTAGAAGGCCTAAAAGCCCAACTCAAAAAGTTAGCCTAATATTAATAAAGTTTTTCATTCATTTGAACTTTACTTCAAAAATCTTTTCTATACACAATCTCAAGATATAGAAAAAAATAAATAAATAATGGTTTTATCTATACAAAAAAAGTAATAGAGAGTAAAAAAGACATTTGAAGAATGATTGTCGTTAAAAAAAAATAATAAGGTGTGTGAAGAACACTTGAAGAATGATTTTATCTGTAAAAGGAGAAATAATAATAATAAATAGTGGTTTTACTCATTTGCATTTAAGAAGGAAGAGATAGAGTTGAAAACTGATCCTATAAAGAGTATAATCATTATTATGTGTAACAACAAGTTAAACTTTACACAGTTATAGGGTATAAATGTTTTTGGTTGAAGTGAAGTACTTCGTCTTTATTTGTATGAGATTGATTTTCACTTTCTCTGTTTTTTTTGTCGTGTGTCTATAGGTTGAGTTAGTCTCTCCCATTTTCAAGGAAACAAAATTATTTCATTTTCTTTGATAAAATGAAAGGAGATCATAGATCTTCTTAATGGTATCTTGTCTTGTGTTGAACTTCAATCTAAATACACATATCATACTTTCTATGATTGAATATAGTCAACTTGACGATAACCAAATTTTCATTAAGATTTATACAAAAAATTCTAATGGAAAAATTATTTGTCAAGCTATGCTTAAAAATTTTAGTCATCATAAATAAATAAAAAAATCATAACTACAAATCAAATAATTTCCATTACAACTATAAAATGTAACATTTCTAAATTTTACCTTTAACAACCAAAAGAACCTATACTGCATCTCATTTCCTTCATGCAAATGGATGCTACCATTTGTCATTATTATTATTATGGGATCAACAAGTAGCATTATTTTATAAATAAAAATAGTAATAATTAGAATAAAAAAGATTACATAAATATTAAATTTTGACATAAGTCATAAATTATATATATCTTGCTTGAGAATCCTCTTTATAAGGAATAAATATCCAATTGACTTTTAGATTGAAATGAGCTTTCTAACAAGATACTAAAGTATAAGTTTTAAGTGCTCACCTCATTACAAATTAGTTTCCTATGATCACCTTTAAATTGCTCTATTTCATCACTTCATGAGTTGGCCCACGCTTGGAGGCAAGGAAGCAAATGAAATAGCATTTGAGTACCAATTGCCAAAATCTAGTTTAGGAATACTTCTTCATAAGGAAGAAAAAATCACATACTTTTAAGTCAAATTTTAGACAGATTGGGATCTTAACCATGAAAAAGTGCCCAATTTACACTAATTTAAAATTATTCATGTTAATTTTTTAAATTATAAGTATTATAATAATAGATTTGTCTTTTTAAGTTATGAGTAATGGACTCTTATATAATTAACCACTACATGTTTCTTGACATTTTTTCTTTTAGTCTATTTAAGGATACCTTAAGTGAAGAGAAAAAGTGGTATTAATAGTTTTAAAATTGCAGTCCAACTAAAAGACTTTAAAATTGCAATCCAAAAGACAACACCACATCATTACACATAATCGAATATAAAAAAATTTCCCAAAGTCATTAATCTTTTTTAAATTTTCCTTGTGTGCAAAGATTATATGTATAGTAAACAGTTAAAAAGATGCCAGCCATGTTATTTTCAGTACCTAGTTCAGTAACTAGATATACCTTGTGCAGAAAAAGTTGTAAATAATCAATATAAAAAAACTATCCATAAATTGAAAGATGACAAATAAATTCATGTTTAGCTTAAAATTTTCCAATTAATTGCTCATCATATTAAAATTTTAAAATTCAATCCGAAAGTTAACTTTAATAAGCAACTAAATCAACATAAAGATTTAATAGTATATAAAAGTCATATCAAAATAAAGATTTAAAATCTCTGTTATTTTCTTTCCTTTGTTTTTCTAATGTTTTTGTTTTGTGTTTAGGACTTTGGTTTAAAAAAGAGAGGCCAAGATTAAAAAATTCTTAAACGTTAATTACGGTTGACATATTTATAGTTCATTCCGAGCCAAACAAAGTTTGTAGAAATAGGATCTTTCGTCCATTTAAGACCTGGGAAAGTTGCAACTTTCTTAGTGCAGTAAGTTGGGCGCATCAGAATCGAAGTGGACTAGAAAAGGCATCATTTAGTGGGAAAAAGAAAGCACGGCGGAAAGACTATAAATTGCAATCCAAAAGACCACCACATCACTGCACATCGAATATAAGAAAATGATCTAAGTCATTAATCTTTTTAACTTTTCCCTGCATGCAAACATGTATCTGTATAGTAAACGGTTCGAAAATACCAGCCGTGTTATTTTTAGTACTTAGAAAAGGTTGTACGAAATGTATATCAAAAACTATCCAAAAAAATATAGAATTAAATAAATTGATGTTTTGCTTAAAAATTTTACAATTATCATCCATCATTTAATTCAAAAAAATGTTGTAAGTACTTCCAAATTGAATAAGTAAATATAGGTCAATGAAAAAGAAACTAGGGAAATGAGAGAGAAGAAGAAAAAAAAAAACCTGGTGAAATCGGAGAATGGTGCTTTGCAGGAGTAGCCAACAAACCCTAGGTGCGGCTTAGGGTGCCTATTGCTATTATTATTATCATTAGAACAATTTGTGTTAAGATGTAGTCAATAAATTATACATTACTAAGAAAAATATTAAATATTCTACTTATAAAAAGGTGGATTAAACCCTCTAATACCTTAAGGTGTTAAGTTTGATATGGGCTATACTTTATAAAATTTAATATGATATTAAAACCAAGATTTTCCTTAGCATCCTTATAAACTCCTTTTAATTTTAATTAATGCATTACCCATAGAATACTACAACATGATAATCCAATAGTTTAATTATTATGGAAACGGAGTTTGTTAGATGTGGCCAATGAGTTTCACATTGGTAAAAAAGATATTAAATTTTTTTTTATAAAGATATAGGTTTTATCACTTAATATTTAAATTTTTAAGTTAAATATGAGTCTCATTCTATAAAATTTAATAATTTGAAGTGGTTGACTTCTTGTTAAAGTTGAAGCCTCACCTAGGCCTTTAAGCTCTAGATGAGCTTATAAAGCAAGAAGAATCTATATTCATTCTCTTGTAAAACTTGCGTCGAGGAAGTTTGCTCAAAACCTTATTCAAATGAAGTTTTGTGAATGTACGAGTGTGTGTTTGATGGAGGCCCAACAAGGCTAGGCCGAATTGGGTTGAGTTAAAGTTTGGTGAGAAAAAAATGATGTTTTCATGAGCAAAAGATTGAATCAAAATAATATTACTTATTACTCTAAAATATTAAAGGGTAATTATCATATAAAATTGTAACATGGTATTTTTTTACATATTTAGATATTTGTCTTTCTTAATAAACTATTTTAACTAATGTAGTTGAATTATTTTTAACATTTACAACTAGAATTTCAAATTCAAGTGTGGCATCTCATTACATATTATCTTCCAACAATCTCCTATCCATCACTCCTTCTTGTTACTTGCTATGGATCTATAGGATCCTATTGGTGAGTCGGCTTACATTTTTTTTCATCTATCATGTAGAATTTTGTAAGCAAAGTAAATGTTGTAACCAAGAAAAAAAAAGAAGAGAATTATATATATGCTTTAAGCAATTAAAAGTTAGCTTTTCTTAAAGAAACTATAAGCATTCCTCTTTTCGTTTATTTATTATTTAAAATAGATAAACACAAGAATAAGGCAAAGAAAGAAGAGATTACATTCTTAGTGATTGAGAATATTTATGTAACCTAAATTTATATCATAGAATAACTTGATTTTCCCCTTAAAACCCATCTGTCCGTCCAACTGTTTCTCTCCTATTCTAACTTTTTCTTTGAACAAAACCTGTCTTCATTAAGTAAAACTAGACTTTCCTTGTAAGTATTCATGAAAAGCGGGTAATTTTCCATTTTAATTCCTAGCACGGTGAGCCTCTGTGTCTTGAGATCAAACAACACCGGCGTCCCTCCACCTGTCACGAACAGAATCTCTTCTTTGTTCCTGAAACTGAGCAAACTCCCCCTATGCCATCCCCAGTTACTTAAATCAATCGTAGCACCTATAGTCCATGACTCTACGTCGCCGTACTCCTTCAACAACCAGACGCTACAACTGATGATACCTTCTGGTCCACGGTCGTAGTTTATCAACGAAAGCAATCCGCCGGAGACCACGAGAGTAGCGTCTCTGTCCAACACGCCGTGTAGGCAATCCGGAAGCTTCATTAATCGGAATTTCTCATCGCACATATCAAAAACCACGACCACTGCATCACGCATCTCCCACGCAGCACCTTTGTATCCTACCCAATGGCTCGCACCGTTCACGAACGAGTGCGATCGATATAGTAGACGATACCTAAAATCCTTATCGACCCTCACCGACTTCCAAGCGCCTGTTCGGAGATTAAAGAGCTGGGCAAGAATTCCGACTTCGGAAGGCTCATACTTGCGTTCATAAACGATTCTCAGCACCTTGTAGTCGTTGCTTCCGTGGTCAAAACCAAACCCGTAAGAAGTCTCATAGGATTTGGGAACCTCAATGCAAGATCTGGGTAAGGTCATGGACTTTCCAATAGCAGGATTCCACAGAATGCAACGTTCGCTGTCACCGGCGAAGAGTATTAATCCGTTACATTCAAGGACGGAGCTGTACCATATACTCTTTACCTGGGACGGAAAATCTGTACTTCTGAACTCGGTGAACGAATTATCAAACTCATACGGACCAATGTTCTCCATTTTAACATAGTCATACCAATGTAAGAGGTGAAAGTAATTGTCGGAGAATTTGTTATGCTTGGAAATAAAATTAGAGCTACTGATCAATGATTTCCACGATCGAGAAACACATCGGAATCGTAAAAGAGACTTAACGGGTAATCTTACCAGGATATCAGCCTGAAGGTCAGGTGGAATCGGCGCCAGCATATCTCTATCACGCTCTGTTGCACCCCTAACCTTAGGAATGTGGTCTTAGAATTAAAGGGAACACAGAAGAACACAAAACACTAGAAAATAACAACACATATACACACAATATCAAGATTGAGAACCTAAAGCTTCCTTGATTATAAAGGGCAAACCAAGATTTCAATCTCTTTAGTAAGCATGATTCTATCTTTTTACTGTGTTTTTTATTTATAACTTAATTCTTAACCTAGGGTGAGTGGGTTTTGAATTTCCCAAAACAACTAGTTTTAGGTTCTCCAAAACTATTCAATCTCTTAGCCTAAAATGATTGTTTTTTAAACTCCCAAGTTGATTGGGTTTTGGACATTTTTCAAAAACTATTCAATCTCCTTAATTAAAAAAATCTAAAAACATAAAATAACATAACCAAAGGGCTTAAAATCCCTTATTTAACATAACTAGATTCGATAGCCTCTCTTTTGCTCACTTTCACGCGGTCTGGAGAGGACAACCAAAACTTGGCGATGCCCTAAGCTAAAACCCTTGTTTGTGCTTTTTGTGGTTTCTTGGACGAAGCAATTGCAAGGGGCCGACTTACTTCAGCTAGGTTTGGAGATAAACCCCAAGAGATCAGGAACTTGAGTTTTTATATTTTTCAGGTCTATCTTTCATTTCTTTTTTATTTCAAGGAGTTATTTTTCAATTCATTGACAATTATTTTATAATTTTTATTTGGATTGGCATGTTGAGCGGTATACAGCAATTTTAAACCAATTGATTATTAAAAGAATTTCCATACAAAAATGAATGAAACTAAATGATTGCATTGTAAAGCCGACATAAACTTAGTGAAATTTTCATTCATGAAGTTTGTGTTTTTCCCATTGAAAGGATCATGAACTTCTATTTTTAACTCTTAATTCATTTTTCTCTTTAGATGAATTGTAATGCTAGCTTTGAATTTTTTTTTTATATTAAAAAGTTAAATTTAATCCAATTGAACTGTATTACCGGATTAAAAAGCATAAAATTGATCAAAAACTAACTAAAATGAATATTTACACATCGTTGAGACTTAAACAAAATATAAAAGACATATCATAGCAAAGACGGCAATTAACCAAGTTCAGAAAAGGAGGCAGCTTCGTCCTTTCATCTGGTTCTCTCCTGTTCTAACTTGGTTTTGTTCTGTTACTTTCCTTAGCCATCCTCACAGTCCTGCTAGCCTCATCCTTTTCTTTGAACAAAACCGGTTCTCTGAGTAGCCCTGCCATCATTAAGTAAAACTAGACTTTCCTTGTAAGTATTCATGGTGTGCCCGTGACCTTCGATTTTCATTCCCAGATCGTTGATTCTCTTTGTCTTGAGATCAAACAACACCAGCATGTTTCTACTTGTCTCGAACATAATCTCTTCTTTGTTCCTGAAACTAAACAAACTCCTCCTTAAAACTCCCCAGTCACTTAAATCAATCGTGGCGCATATGGTCCATGACTCTACGATCCCGTACTCCTTCAACAACCAGACGCTGCAACTCAAGATACCTGCCGGTCCCCGGTCGTAGTTTATCAGCGAAAGCAATCCGCCAGAGACCCCGATACAAAGGTCAGGGAGGTACGCTCCTGTTAGACAACCCGGAAGCTTCATTGATCGGAATTCCTCATCGCACATGTCAAAAACCATGACCACCCGGTTGAACCCTCGAAGTGATGCATTGGATCCTAACCAATGGCTCGCCCCGTTCACGAACGATTTGGGTTGGCATGTTGAATGGTGTATTGCAGTTTTCAAAAATGAATGAAACTAAGTGATTCTATTGTAAAAAAATAAAAATAATATTAATTAAAATAAAAAAGATTACATGAATAATAAATGCTGGCATGAGTCATAGATTGTATAAATCTTGCTTGAAAATCCTTTTTATAAGGAATAAATATCCAATTAACTTTCAAATTGAAACGAGCTTTCTAACAAAATATTAAAATTTAAGTTTTAAGTACATCACCTCATCATAAATTAGTTTCCTATGATCACCTTTAAATTGCTCTTTTTCATCACTTTATAAATTGGCCCATACTTGGAGGCAAGGAAGCAAGTGAAATAGCATTTGTGTACCAATTGCGTAAATCTGGTTTAGGAACACTTTTTTATAAGGAATAAAAAGTCACTTACTTTTAAGTCAAATTTTGAATAGATTGAGATCTTAACCATACAAGAAGTGCCTAACTTATACTAATTTAAAGTTATTCACAATATTTTTTTAGAGCATAATTATTTTAATGATAGATTACTCTTTTTAAGTTATAAGTAATGGATTAATCTATAATTAACCACTACATGTTTCTCGACATTTTTTCTTTTAGCCTATTTAAGGACTACCTTACTGAAGAGAAAAATTGGTATTAATAGTTTTAGAAAACTACAAGACCTAATTGATACTATTAGATTTTGTAATGAATGATTTATATCAAACTTAAACCGCATTAAGTAGAATAAAATTCGTTTTTAAATTTATTGTTTTCCCACGTGGGGCTTAACAATTTAAAATCTATCTTATTCTTTTTCCTTTATCTTTTGTAATGCTTTTGTTTAGTGTTTAGGGACATTGGTTTAAAAAAAATTCTTAAAAATTATTTACTTTTTTCTCTTTTTAATATTACAATACATACATACAATGTAAAATTCAAACTCACAGTTGAAATCTCTATTATTTCATTACTAAACTTACTAAGCAACCTAAAAGTTAATTACACTTAAAGATGTATTGGTTCATTGTTAGACAAATGAAATCTCTGGAATCTATATCTTTCGTCCAATTAAAGCCTGGGAAAGTTGCGCCTAGCAATGTGGGGCCATGATAATCAACGGTCTAAGAAACGAATCGGGTAGTGGGGAAAAGCGAGCACAGCTGAAAGGCGCGTTGCACGTCCCATCAGATTCGCGTTGCGCACGCTCGTGCACATACGAGATTGTCTGCCGCCGAAGGCAACTGCGAACTAAAGGTACTTAGGTTGTACCCACTCCCCTAGTCCTGAATCAACCAGGCACCCCAGGTTGCTGATTGGACTCAAAGCAGCAGGGAATAGGCCCTCGTTTCGGAGATTATTAAAGCTTAAGATATAAATCGTCTAAAAGTTTATTAATATTTTAGTATTTTTTATTTTTTATTGTAATAAATTGAATATTTGTTCTATATAAAATCAAAATTCAAACTTAAGAAGGACTGTTATAGTTTTAGTCTAAGTAAAAAAAAAAAAAAAAAAAAACTTTACATGAAATATTATTCAAAGATTATAAACTAAATATTATTATTATTATTATTAAATATGTTCATTTATTGAGACAATAACGACAACTATTAAAAATGATATCTATCTCTTTTTTATGTATTTAAATGTCTCTTTTCTTGAGAATTTTTATATAAGGAAATTAAAAATTGATCTTTTTGTTGACATTTTGTATTATATATATAAATGTTCTTCCTCTTTCAATTGAATTTACTTTATTTTATCTCACTTACAAGTAATATTAAATATCAAAGGAGAAAAATGAATTTTTTTTAATCATTTACCTTGTTGGAATCGTATTGATTTTATTGACAAATGGAATAATCTAATCATATAAAAAAAAAATCTGATTACTTCTATTAGATTGATACTTTTGGATGGAACTCAATCTGGCCCTAATGAATTTGTTCTGATCATAGCTTCCAGGACTAGAAAATAAGGTGACCAAACCACTGTCAATCTTTACACGAAGAGAAATACCCTTTTGTTCTAACAGAGGCCATGGAGGTTGCAGCATGACTCATCAACGGAGTCGTCGTGGGGGAGAAGCAACAACAATGGAATGCAGAAAGCTACTTTGAAAAGCGAAAACCGCAGAGAAGAGGGTTGCGACGAATGGACAGACCCCCCATCTCAAAATCCCTTGGTAATTGATTAAGCCTTGGAAATTTACAAGTACTCCATTCCTCAGAAGCCGAAAGGCAACCCCTTTGCACCACAGATACTCAAGAACAAGACGGAAAGGAAAAGAAAAAAGAAACAAACTTTTTCCCCCTACTATTTTAGTCTCTCATCCCTAACCATGTTCGTGCAGCTTTGATCCTCTGTCAGCTTTGTTCACCCTTTTCGACCTTTTCCAAAAAGGAGCGTTTACAAAAAGATGGGTTTGACGGACCAGTATTCTCCCTCCCTACTTTGTTGACGATGGGGCGTTGCTTCCCATGGCCGCCGGCGACCAGAAATCAGCACCGTTGCTGTTGGCGACGTGGGAAGTGGATTCTACGGGAACCAGGCACAGCCCTCGGCTTCTCAAATCCTTCCGCCCATCTTCTCCGTTTTCTCCACCTCCTCCTCCTTCTACTCCTCCCTATCAATCATCCACAGAAAACGATAATGAAAGTTAAAGGATCATCCTTATCTTGATTCACGGAAAGATTGTACTGACTACCGATTCCTTTTCACCATGGCCCTCATGGTCAAATTTCTTCGAGTTTAGTGTATGGTCACGCTCAGTGGCACCCACACCTGAACTCTAACAAAGTGACGACACGCCAGGTTGAATCAGAGCAGGTTGTGGGACCCTAGTGTTCTTGGTCCCGCGTCAATTCTTATGGCTGTTGATGGGACAAGAGGGTTGTCGGATTTCATGGAAAAGAATACTTTACTGTTTACGTTCGGAAATAGTGAAAGAGAAAGAAAGGAATCTGAAAGTGATGTGCTTTTTGCACTTACAGCTGCGGGGTGGGGCGAGGACGATGGCAGGCGTTGAAGGTAAGGAGAGCAGAGGACCTGCACCTGTTCGTGCAGAAACCTGATATATCCCATCGCCTCGTGCAGCACTGAGGCCGTATCTGTCTGCAACATTTTCGTTTCAGAGTTTCAATTTCCAAACATATCTGCATGCCATTCACTGAACAATACTTCGACGGCGAAGATTCTAAACTTTACCTTCCCAAACGGAGAAACCAGCTGTTGCAATGTCGTGATTCGTTCTCCGAGCTTCTCCTTCCTCTGCCATAACCAAAACAAAATCTTTACGCGAAGTAATTCATCGCAAGAAATGGCATGCAGCAGAACTATTGTTTGATTTATCTAACCTTTGCATGGCCGGCCGGGCTGGGAGTCTCCGTCTTAGTCTTTTTAGAAGTTCTCTGACCGGCTACCGCAACTGCGGTGACGAATTCCGGACCGGACCCATTTCGCTTTTTCTGCAAAGACGATGAAGAGAATACTTCAAAACTGAAAACCCGTACCAAAGGCCCTACCTTTTATCTGTCAAACAAACAACCGCGTCGACTCACAACAGATTTTGAGAGTGCGTTTACGCCGCCGTTATTGCTTGAAGAAGCTGAGGAGGAATCGCTGCATGTAACCCCCGATTTCTGCGGAGTCGTGGTAGTCTCTGGATACACCAGCTCGCTGTCGTGGTGGTAGTCCCCGAAGCAGAGCATTCTGGGAGGCTTTTCGGAGGAAAAAACAGAGGAGTAGCTGAAGCTGTTGTCCACATCAAGACCTGCAGCAACATCGCCATCGTCGTCTGCCAGCAGAAGCTGAGAGAAACTCGTCGCCTCCCTGAGATGGTCCCCGCCGAATCCCTCATTTTCCGCCATCAAAAACCCCTGACGATCTCCCCCACCCGGAACCCAAGATTCAAGCCCCTATTTACTTTCCTCAGAGAGTGAGGACCACTGAGAAAGAGATTGGGAAAGTGGAGTTTGGTTTAAGAAGAAAACAACAGAAGCTTCTTGGAGATGGTATTCTGCATCTCCCGACACAGACTTTGTTGTGTGCTGCTTTAGCCGTTACGAGTCTAGGCTCGGGGGCTCGCTTAGCCGTGGCTCGTATTGGGCTTTCTTTTTCCAAGGCTGGCGTTGGTTTTCGGCGCCTTCGGTCAAACCCACCTGCCCCGAGAAAACCGTGGTTTCGTCTCCCAACGCGTTTCTACCCCAACCCCGGTTTTCCGTTTCGGTTCTCTTCCCCCGAAACCGATACGTCATTACTTAAAAACCTTCCACCGACTTAACCGTGGGGCCCGGCAGTAGTTTTGTGGGTCCCACTTCAGAAAAAATCGTATCTCTGTGTGATGATCTGTCGCAATCGGGACCTCTGGACTGGTGATCACCGGGTCCCAGAAGTTTAATTTCAACATGAACCAACCAACATTCATTTATGTACCAAGCACTTCTATGCAGCTTGTAACTTACCATGTTATTTTCCGGCGGAGTTTCTCCTACTATAATGTGTTAATATCCTTATTCCGTCTCATAATTGACAAAAAAGTAAAAGAATACGTGCACATTTGACCAATTATACATACCAATATCTTAAAAATGTATGACTGAATATTTATATTATTAATCTATTTTTTCATCATAATGATTTGACCTAAGTTATCTCTACTATTACTTTTACATAGAATCTTAATTTACTTATATTTATATAAGGATGCATAAAAGAACTTAAACTTTAATATTATGTTAAAAAATTTATTTTTATTAAATTAATTTAATATTTGTATACATATGAAAGCTTATACAGAAATATATATATATATATATATATATATATATATATCTAAAGTAAATTTTTTAAAAAATAAAAATTCTCTAATCCTTAAACTAATTTTTAAATTAAATATTTTTAACTTTTTAAGTCGTATCAAAGTTCATGTTAATTCTTCTTTACCTCGTATAATTTTAAACTTAATGTCACTCTATATACAAAAGCGAATGTATAAGAAGAAAAAAATTTTAAAAAAAAATTAACCCTTAAACTAATTATTAGGTCGGGCATTCTAAATATCTTTATATCCAATGATCATAATTTTTAACGATTAATTTTATTTTATTTTATTTTATTTTGGAATGTTGAGATGTTAGAGAACAGATGTTACGTGGAAAGGCACAAGGCTGCCGTTTCTCCGGCCACGTTGACTCAGGCATGCAGAAATAGTTTGGCCGGTTCTAACTTCCGTTTTCTACAGAGACACGTGGGGAAAATGTACGTGGTTAAGAAAGCACGACAACCGAGGGTTCCCCCGACATTTGCTTCGTCGCAAGCTGCGTCTCCCGACACCTCGTTGGTCGTTGGCTCCGTCACTGATGCATGTCCCTCCCTTTGAGCCCTTCGATGCCTAAAATAAAAGGACCGGTTCCCTGTTCATTACCACAATTACCATTCACTTCCCTCCCCTTTTTTCTTCAAATATTAAAAAAAAACAGTTATCTAAGCCACCAAACAGCGGAAAATACAGGGAAAAAAAAGTGTTTTAAAATAATATTTTACAATCAACTACTTCATGATAATATATTATCTTTTGGCAATGGTGCAGAAGGATGGGCGATAACAACTAGGGTTCAAGAAAAAGGAGCGAACTAAAACGTGCTTTTAATGTTGTCTTGATGCAGTTCCTCGGGAAGTGAAACGGCGAAGTATGTAGAGGGGAAGAGTTAAATTAATCAACCAGCACTGTCTCCTATCAATTTTGAATTTTAAAATTACCTTAAAGAGTGTTCATTTTATCCTATTTAACTCTGAACCTAAAATATATTCACTTGGGCAAAAATGTAGAATACGAAAATCTCACATAAGAAAACATGATTTAGAATAATAATTGAACGAAAAAAAAACTAATTTTTTTGGCTTTAAGAATGGAAAAATCATGAAAATCCAAGTTTAGTCTACATGTGATAAGATGATGTGGTAAAACCATATGAATTGAATTAGTGACGAGATATTATATTTGAATTCACTCTAATACCATGTTAACGAAAATCCAACTCCCCTTTTAACACTAATCAATTAAAAATAACAAGATACCTGAAACGATGGCTATTCTTAACATTGCAAACAATCGGCCATTGTTTTTTGGACGATTCATGGCCAGGTGAGAAAGGAGGGGTTGGGGGCGGCAGAGAATGAGAATGTAGCTCCGAAAGCAACAAAATTTTCCCCATGTAATGGAGTTAGTGTACATTCAAGGAGACCAGGAAAAACTCAACCAGTTATGGAGGATCGCCAATCTCATGGTTTCATGAGTAGAGACTTAGCAACTTAAGAAAGTAAAAGAATTCAAAACTTAAGACTCGTTGCCTTGACAACCAGAGAAAACTTGTTTAAGTAAATCAGGGTTATTATTGAAGAACATTCAAAGCCAGTATTGCAGTAAAACATATGAGGCAGAGCCATAACAGTTCAATATCCCATGAACTACGTTGCCAAGTTATCAGTTTGCTTGAAACGCATGCACTGGGAAGAAAACTATGCAACAGAAACGCTTCCCCTTGTCAGAAGGCATACGAAGAGAAATTTGCAAAACTGAGAAAGTCAGTACTTTGAGGAATAGAATCAAGCAGTTGGTGGACATATGAGTTCCCACTACCCGTAACAGATCTCCTTCAGCTTATTCGCCGTCGATTCATCCACCGAATACTGTATCAACAAGAAGACCCAGATGGATCAACAAAGCAAACCACATATAAACCGAAAACATAAAAGTTCGAAGCCATGTATGAAAGAAGTGGGAGGATTGACGACCTTGCCGAGGACCCAGATGGAGTGGTTGTAAGCGCGATGGAAGAGCTCTTCGAGGGCCTTGGGATCGTGGGTGTCAACCTCCCTGTAGTTAACAAAGTTCTCGCGGGCGTACTTGGCGTAGTAAGGCCTGGTGTCCTTTGGCAACCGCCTCACCAGCCTCAGGACCTCGCCGTAGATTCTCAGCGTTTTCTCCATTTTTCTTCAAAGCATCGACCAACAGCCAAACCCTCTCAAATAGAACTGGGCTTTGGACCCTATTACATTGCTTCAAGCTTCCAGAATCGACAACCTGCCCATGGGCCATTTCTGGTTAAACCAGCCCAATTTAGAGGTTCAATTCCTTCATTCCATGCCGCCATGGAGATCGAAATGGACAGATTGGTGAAGCAACCTTGTGTTGTTTAGCTTGGTTTCACTTGGTCAGATTTTAAGCGTTGTGGCATACTTTCATTCGCAACTCTTATCGTTACATTAATTGCATGAACGTAGACTGCCTAAGGAAAGTAGAAGTTTGTATGTGGCACTTGTTGGTACACGTATAGCAAGACATATGCAGCTCTAAAGTCCCAACGTACTTCAACACTACTGTTTCACGAGTATATTATATATTTTTAATAACTTTTTCTTTTTAATACACACACTCAATTTACTTCCAATTAAATCAGACGCTTATCGACTTAAAATCTTTTATTGAGTTCCAAAATCTTTAACCCACAGCTTTTGGCATGAGAGAAAGATGATCGAGTATAAGGAAAATTTTAGTTCGAGTTTATGTTTAAAGTTTTAGAATTTTCAGCTTTGGAGATGAAAGAGTATGAGATAGATGGTTAAATGCTTTTGTATTTAGAAATTGTTGTTGTGGTGTTTGAAGAAATGAAAATACTTCAACAGCCATATTTCATATTTTTGTGATCACTTAGTTTATAAACAAAAACAAAACGTATTTTATATTCTTGTTCTCTCTTAGAAATATGCCTAGAGTCTAACTCAAAATATTTTTTATATTAAATTATTATTAAAATATTAGATCTTGTCAATATGGAGTTTTCATTTCCAAATACTTTCTATGTATGAAACACACCTTAGATTCAAAGTTGAATAAGATGAAATATGGAACAAATTAACCATGACTTTGATATTATATTACAAATAGATCTAAAATTTAACTTAAAAATTAGCTCTTGAGTTAATAAGATATTTTTATATTTAAAAATTACCCAAAAATAATATTTTTCTAATTTAAAATTTTCATCTCCAACATTTTTCTTCACCAAATTACATCAAGAGATGAAATGGTTTTTCTTTTGGAAAATTAAAACTTAGCAAAACCCATTACAATGATTCTACATTTCTGCAAGTGACTTACACTTAATCTTCTCATGTTAGTGAACGAAAAGTAGCTGATCAGCAAAACGAGATTTCATATACAGCTGAAACAATCCTTCATTTTTCTTCCTCATCCCCTTTTCGTGATTCAGAATTGGACATGCAAGGTGGCCAGCATCATGTTACACGTGTAGGCCTCCAGGCCCCATAAAAAACCAAACATCGACGTTCCCGGTTGCCACAGTCCATGCAAACATTTTCCATCGATGTTTCAAGCAAGAAAATTAGATTAATCTGACCAAGAAAGTGAGAGAAAACTGACACTCATTAATACAAGCCAGAAACGAAAAACTCCAAATCGAACACAAACACACACTTAGAACCATTAGTTCCAGCACCGTGTTACAACCTTACCTCATGCGTGGTTCTTGTTGATTCCAAGTTGGCAAACTTAGCATCACTCGTTCTGTCCTTAAAACTCCAGGAATCTACACTCTTATCTCTTCATATTTTCCTATCGTCCAAACAGCAAACCAGGACCTCTAACCAAACACAATGTTGGATATTTGGTCGTGGATGTGCGAGCTCCAGAACTCGGAGGAGTGGGGCAAGTCTGAGTCTTCATCCTTCCTTGAACTCGCCAGGTCCGGGCCGAGTTCCGATGGTTCGACTCGGTCGATCCAGCTCATGGCCGAGCGCAACTCCGAGTCTGACACCGACGCTTTGGTAACCTTCACTGTATGCTTGCAGGGCTTCCACTCCGAGAACAACCAAACAACCCTCTGGGTTTCCGACGCGTGTCCTCTCTCTTCACCGAAGCCCTTCCTCCCATTCTTACTGCAGCTTCTCCAACAGATCATCTCCCGCTCTCCCACGGCGCAAGACACCACATGCCCGAGGTCACGGCTCCAGAAGCTGAAACCCGACCCGGTTTCCTGGATAATGGATTCCCACTCGCCGGAGTCCTTATCGGGCTTCTTCAACCTCGTCTTCCTCACGCACCTGTTCTGTCTGTGCGCATGCGAAGCGACCACCGAAGTCGGCTCGGTTTACTTCAATTCCTGGTTGGCTCCAAACATCGCCGCCTTATCGTGCACGCACGCTCCGGTTCTGCGAACATTTTTAGTCACGGTGGGTGTGGACGCCGAGCTGTGCTTCATGCGCACACTTGGGTACATGTTAGCAAAATGTTTGATTTTAAAAGAGATGCGAGTGGGATTACAGATGTTAACACCAGCTCAGAACGTCGGAGTCTCTTATGCCACCGAGGCTCATGGGTTCTGGGTGTTGAAAGGTTACTCGCCGGTGTTGGGGATGAAACTCACGCGTTCCGACGTTCAGAAGTCTCGCTTTCCTGTTATCGACGCGAAGGAATCCGTGCTAAGATACACCCTGGCGCACCAACAGTTGGAAGCCGTTATTCAGTTGGAATATTCGGTCGCATTCTACGACGGGTTTCTTCAGGTGAACGCACGTCTGGACAACATACGCATCCACGTGGCAAGACTGGGGTTCAACGACAACGACGACGCGGACTACGCCGACGAGAAGCACTTCCCCTCCCGGGTTCGGGTATGGGTGGGGCCGGAAGTCGGGGCGACATACGTGGCCGGAGTGAGCTTGGGCCGATCGACGTGCAATGGCGAGAGAGAAGTGGAAACGCAGAAGATAGTGAAAGGTAACTTTGGAAAATCGAAGTCTCCGAGGGTGAAAGCCACGGCGAGGACCTCGACAAAGACGAGGACGAGGATGTGGAGGAAGGACCAGGACACGGAGGGAAACGCAGCAATCTTCGATGCCATTTTACACGACGGCGTGACCGGCGAAGAAGTTGCGACGTGGAACCCAGTTGCCGGTGGTAAACAAGCTCACGGTTTTCAGAACCGGTACACCGGGTCGACTAGGCCGTTTACGAGAACCGGCGGGTTGGTTTTCGCCGGAGATGAATACGAAGAAGGCGTATGTTGGAGGTTGAGCAAAGAGATGGAAGGTAGTGTGTTGAAGTGGAGGATAGGAGGGCAGATTTGGTTGAGTTACTTGCCCAACAAGGTAAAGAGTTCGTATTTCGAGACCAGATGTGTGGAGTGGTGTGATGAGGTTGATTTGCCCCTGATTCCTGGTAAACTGAGCCTTTGAGAGACACTGTTCTTATCAGGCTACCGTTGATAAGTTATGTTTATGTTTTAGCACGAACTTGCATGCATATGGCAGCCGATTCCATTATGTCATGCAAAGTTAAGATCAGAAAAAATATGTAAGAAAAACTGAATCTAAATTGTGTAATTATCCTAGTTATGCCCAAGCTTCATTCCTAAAAGGTTTTATGTAGCTATGATAAATCTGATAGTGGCTTTACTGCATACTACTTAGATAGTTGAACATGGTGGAATTGGATGTGTTTAGTGTTTGTATCTTATATAAGATTCAAGACGACTTCTCAATAGAAAAGATAAATGTTTAATTCATTTTAGAGTGAGTACTGCTTAAGATCTCTTAGTCTTAGATTTGACATCTAAGTGTGGAAGTTTGAATGCTCACATCTAACATTAAAAAAAAAATGTCAATAAAACCTAATATTGACAGTTTAGTTTTATGTTAAATCATTTTTTCCCTTTCTGTTATGGTTTATTGATGTTAAATTAAGACTTGAAGTCTCACTGGTATCTAGACTTTCTTAAATTGGATTTTACAAAAATCTTAGGACATGGTTTAGTTTAACAAATGCCAAAGGAGACTATGATATACATGATATGCGTATCGGGCACTTGCAAATGGTTTTCAAAAATTAGTAAACCTATACACAATCTGGAATCATTAACTTCTTAATGTGCAAAGAGGCTCCGTGTGTAAACAAAACATATGCCTGTAACCATGAAGTGTATATGAAGCTCATTTTCTTCATAATAAATAACAAGAACTCATGGAGTGTTATTCTTGGTAGTTTCTTTGGGACCCCTACTAACCAAAGAGTTCTCATTAATCAAGGAGGCTCTTTTTCAAAAGGATACATATTTTACATGTTGGGTACCCATGGGCACTCGAAAGAATCTGAACTCAGATGCTTCTACAGGTCCTGGCCCATTCTAGAGCAATCCCTTATCAAGTTCAAATATCCACAAGGACGCAACTTCTGGGATTAATAAGAGACTGATTTGTTTTTCAGAAATCATCTTTGTTAGGAACATTTATTTGTTTGTTTAAATCGGCTTATTAGGAGGAAAATTTTATTTTATTTTAAATATGTTTCTTAGATAAAATTTAGGGCATGAGAGATACTTTATGTATGTTTTTATTAGGCTTTTTTAGAATCAATATGAGTTCTAGAGTTTGTTAATGGGATAATATAACTTCTTACATATACAATCGTGTTATTTCTTAAACCTTTTATACAAGACAAGGGTTTCATATGAAAAGATAAAATCTATAATATAAAGTTTTAATATATATATAGAATTATTCAACCTTTGAGTTAAATTTTAAACTTTCTAACATAAATTATAATATATAATAAAATTATTTCATTTCATGTGACCTTGGGCTCAATGAAACTCAATGTCTATGAAGATTGTAGTATAATAAGAGTCTTACATTAAAAGATAAAATTCTTAATGTACAATTTAAACAAAGAAAAGTTCTTCAACTTTTAAACAATCTTTTAAGTCAAGCCTTTAAGTATTCCATCAACCTTAAACTCTAATATCATATTTGTAAAATCACATTATTTTTTAATATATTATTTATAATTAATTTTGGTTACAACTTTCATTACTATAGTAATATATCCATTTTTATATATATAAGAAGTGCCACTTCTTGAACTTGATTTCTATTATCTTGCTTAGCAAGTTCATTTCTCTTGTAAACTAACTTATACCCACAAAAAAAAATCCTTTTAAATATATTTTTTTAATAAATTTAGACTATATTTGCCATTTTGAACAATTTTTTAATACTGCTAATAGTGCTAATACTGCTCCAAGGCCATACGAAACCGCTCAAAGAGGCCCTATCACACCCGAATGATGCTTCTTGAAAATCTCCGATGAAATCTTCTTCTTTTTTCCCCTTTAGAAAGGGCTGTAATATGCTGTAAAGAAAATGACACCCTTCCTCAATTAATGGCACCAGGTGTCCCGTCTGGCTTGGACACAGCGAATCCAGATTTCAGAAACTTTAAAATAAATAAGGCAGATAAATCTGAATTTTATCTGAATCGAGTATTATAAAACTAAAAGAAATTGAAACGAAATAAAGAAGAACAAATATTCTCAACTTTTTGTACAAAACTATTTTTCTATTCTCTTACTTTTTATTCACACTATTAATCATTTTTTTCAATTCTAAGATTTGAATATAACTTAATTTTGTGGATTTAGATGGATTGTGTGAGTTTGTTCAATTTATAATAATTTTGAAATTTTTTAGATTTTCTGGTTTGTGCTACTCAAAATTCTTGAGCTTGAACTTTTTAAGTTCTATGATCACTAGTAAACTTTTTTGTTTTAATCCAAATATTGGACCTTAAAAAATAATGGTCTTTGCTAGCGTTTTTTTTTTTTTTTGGGTAAATGATTTTACAGAAAACACGGAGACTTCACTTTGGCTGCTCGGGTAATGAGAAAATTAATCTATGTACCGTCAAACACAAAGACTTGAAAATCTTATTCACGGATTATTCTCATTCAAGCACACTTATCCGAATGTTAAGATAACACACTTATTCCAGATGTTGAGATATTTTGTTTTATCATGTTTCAAAATTATTTGATTTATCTGCTATTAAGATTGTATACATGGAATGATCCAATTTTAATTACCTCGCAACAAGATTTATATAAGGCACAAAGCTTTTGTTTGCAATTATATAATTGAATTTTTTTTTATTGTAACAAATGTTTTGAGTTGCTTATTCAATTAGCTCAATAATGAATTAATAAGATTTCAACTATAAAGTTTAAGATTTGATATTTTGCATGTGTAAATTGTGTAATATTAAAAAAATATATATTTTGATCTTTAATGCAAACTTTTATAATCTTTGTCAATTCAATTATTTTAATTATCAATTTCTAAGTTTATATATAAAAGAATGACCATTATTTATAGTAAGAGATATTTAGAAATATGAAAAAGTGCATCGCATTGAAGTAGCATCCCAATACTGATTTGTTTCATATATTTAGAGGATACAAATTTAATGCTTATTAATGGCTGAGAATCATCACGTACAAGAAAATAGAGTTATTCATTTATCACAGAAAGATATGAAACAAAGTATCCGTCCAAAACCAGTAATCTCCCATTTATCAAAACTTTATCATTAACGAATTCCCAGGATGTCATCCACAGAAAGATTCTCATTCTTGTTCCATGCATTTTTAATCTGCTTTATATTTTTCCATTCACTGCCTTTCTGCTTGGTCCAAAGCAAAAAGATCAGTGAAAAAACGAAGAAGATGAAAGACAACGATCTCAATGTCTTGTTTCGCTCCCGAGCACTGTGCAATGCACAGATGTCAAACTTCAGACGCATCCAATCATAAAAGCTACTTTCAGAGCTACGGTAATGGTGTGTCGCGTGGGCCCGGGCAATTCACTTCACGCCATGTGAAAATTCAAGGCAGAGGGCCTCTACATGCCTACCGAACAACTGCCCCTCCTTTACTCTCATCTCTTACCCTTCACGTTGTGAGAGAGAAGTCACAGAGTGCCCACAGAGAGATTTACGCGCCAAATATCTCTCTTGATTCTTCTTCTTCGTCTTCTTGTTAGAGTGGTGTGTCGGCGTTGTGGTTTTTCTGGGTTTGGTTGTTTTGGCAATGGAGGATGGAGAGTGGGTACTGGTGCGGCCTCCAGCAGAGAAGGAACTCTGGAGTCCGAGTTCAGAGGACAGTGACAGTCCAAAGCCATTGAAGCTTAAGTTTGCTGGGCCGGCGAAGCACAGGACTGCTGCGATTCCCATTGGGAATGGAAGGCTTGGAGCGATTGTTTGGGGTGGAGTGGCAACAGAAACTCTGCGGCTTAATGGTAAAAAGATTTGGACAAAAATGTGGAAAGCAATGCCTCGTACTGTTAAAATTGTCCATATCGATTTCCCATCACTGTATTAATGGTTTTATTTAGTTGCCATATCTCTACTTTTTACAAAGGCCTGAGGAGATATGCCTGCCTTTTATACGTGCCCTTGTGTTTCTAAGAATTATTATTTGGATTTAGAAAGTAAAATCTTTTGTTATTTTTTGTTAGGGAAAAAGAAAGCAATGAAAAGAAAATTCCGGCAAATTTTTGGTCTACATGCAATTTGATTTGTCACGCAAGAGAAGAACAATGAATTTTCACAGTTTTAGCTGAAAATGAACAATCCCGGCACCATTCGACTTGGATCGTCGGCGTTCTGAAGCTCAGTTTTGTTACCTACTGCCATGTAAGAGAGAGCGTGGCTAGTGACTAGTCAACTAAGGAGGGGATGTGGCAAGAAAGATTGAATTAGTTTAGATGCCTTTAGATTGATACAAAAGTATAATGTATTAAAAAAATGTCAACCCCACAATTCAGCTAAAACTTAGTGGTATTTTTTAAACCAAATATTGACTAATAGGTCATGGGTTCAAATCTCTTTCCCTCGTGTGTTAAAAAAAAAAAAAACCACATGGAAACATAAATATATACATTTGGTAAACATTTTACAAATAATGGTCTTTGTTAGCCTTTTTCTTTTTCGGGTAAATATTTTTACACAGGAAAGTTTACTTTGGCTGCTCGAGTACTGAGAAAATTAATCTATTTTACAACTTCCATTGATGATCACCCATATAATTTGAGACAAAAAAAAAATTACTACTTTCTTATTATTCTTCATATTGTTCTTCATATTTTTTATTTTTATAATAATTTCCACAATATATTGTAAAAATTATTATTTTAACTTCTTTGAAGCTCAGGCCATCCCTTCTGGTAACGCCACTAACGCCATTCACTTCTTGAACTTGCTTTATAATATCTTGCTAAGAAATTTCATTTCTCTTTGTAAACTAACTTATAGAAAAAAAAAATTCATTTTAAAGTTTTTTTATAAAATTTTGATAATATGTGTCATTTTTAACAATTTAATACTACTTATACTACTCTAAGGCCTCAAAAAGGCCCTATTATACTTGAATGATGCTACTTGAGAATCCCCAAGATGAAATCTTTTCTTTTCTTTTTTTCCCTTTAGAAAAGGCTATACTTCATAAAGAAAATGACAACCTTACTCAATTAATGGCACTTAGTGTCCCATCTAGCATGGATAAGGCGAATCTAGATTTCAGAAACTTCGTTTTGTTGAGATAAAATAAATGAGGTAGATAAATTTGGATCACACTCAAGAAGTAAAAGCAGCAGCATGTTAAGAAATCAACCATTAATGAAAAGAGAAGTAAGGCATCAGTGTTATAAAATCAAAAGAAATTGAAACAAAATAGAGAAGAATAAGTGTTCTTAACTTTTTTTTACAAACTATTTTTTTATTCTCTTACCTTTTTTTCACTCTAAATGACTAGTGTTCTTCACATATAAAGCAGTTGTATCTTTAAATTCAAATTCATAGTTGCATCTTTAAATTTAGTATTAATCATTGTGGATTTAGATGGATAATGTGTGTTTGTTCAACCTATGGTAATTTTGAGCCTTTGAAGATTTCTTCATTTTTGCTACTCAAAATTCTTGGGCATGAACTTTTTAAGCTTTATGATCTCCCTTAAACTTATTTTTTAAAACCAAGTATTGGAAATTCAAAAAGAATGGTCTTTTATAGCTTTTTTTTTTTTTGGGGGGGGGGGGGGGGTAAATGTTTTTACACAAGACGGAGACTTTGGCTGGCCGGGGTAAGAAGAAAATTAATCTATTTTATAACTTCAATTGGTGATCACCCATAAAATATTAGGAAAAAAAAAAGGATAAGGAGATACAAAATGGATCGTGTTAAGAGTTACGGTCTAACATAAAGGCTTGAAAATTCTATTAGCTGACTTTTTATTTTAGCACACTTATCCAAATGTGGAGAGTTGTCACTTCTTGAACTCACTTTCTAATATCTTGCTAAGAAAGTTCATTTCTCTTTGTAAACTAACTTATACAAAAAACAAAAAAACAAAAAAAAAATCATTTTAAAGATTTTTATAAAATTTAGATAATATGTGTCATTTTTAACAATTTTTGAATACTACTTATACTGCTCCAAGGCCTCAAAGAGGCCCTATTATACTCGAACGATGCAACTTGAGAATCCCCCGTATGAAATCTTTTCATTTTATTTCCCTTCAGAAAGAGTTGTACTATGCAGTAAAAAAAATGACAACCTTCCTCAATTAATGGCACCTGATACTTATTGGGATGTTCAGATATTTTGTTTTATATAGTTCGTAAATTGCTTGGTTTATCTCTTGTTGAGATTATATATATCTAATGATTTAATTTTTTAATTCTTTTGTACAAGGCACAAAGCCTTTGCTTAATGTTTTGATACGTAATGCAAACCTTTACAATGTTTGCCAATTCAGTTATTTTAATCATCAATTTCTACAAATTCATATATAAAAGAATGAACATAATTTATTGTAAGAGATGTTTAAAAACTTGAAAAACTGCATAATCTTAATGAAGCATCCCAATACTGATTTGTTTCATATATTTAGACGAGTACCAGTACATGGTACAAATTTAATGCTTATTAATGGCTGAGAATCATCACTCTACCGTACAAAACAACGAAGTTATTCATGTAATGAAGTATCCACCCAAAACGAGTAATCTCCTATTTATCAAAATTTTATCATTTACGAATTCCGAGGATGTCATTCACAGAAAGATTCTCATTCTTGTTCCATGCAATTTTAATCTGCTTGCTATTTTTCTATTCACCACCTTTCTGCTTGGTCGAAAGGCAAAAAGATCAGTTAAAAAACAAAGAAGATGATGGAAGACGACGATCTCAATGTCTTGTTTCGCTCCCGAGCAGTGTGCAACGCACAGATGTCAAACTCCAGACCCATGCAATCATAAAAGCTACTTTCAGAGCTACAGTAATGGCGTGTCGCGTGGTCCCGGGTAATACACTACACGCCATGTGAAAATTCAAGGCAGGGGGCCTCTACATGCCGACCCAACAACTGCCCTACCTTTACTCTTATCTCTTACACTTCACGGAGAGAGAAGTCACAGGGCGCCCACAAGAGATTTACGCGCAAAGTATCTCTCTTGATTCTTCTTCTTCGTCTTGTTGTTGGAGTGTTGTGTCGGCGTTGTGTTTTTTCTGGGTTTGGTTGTTTTGGCAATGGAGGATGGAGAATGGGTGCTGGTGCGGCCTCCAGCAGAGAAGGAACTCTGGAGTCCGAGTTCAGAGGACAGTGACAGTCCAAAGCCATTGAAGCTTAAGTTTGCTGGGCCGGCGAAGCACTGGACTGATGCGATTCCCATTGGGAATGGGCGGCTTGGAGCGATGGTTTGGGGTGGTGTGGCAACAGAAACTCTGCAGCTTAATGGTAAAAAGATTTGGAAAAAAATGTGGAAAGCAATGCCTCATGCCCTTGTGTTTCTAAGAACTATTATTTGAATTTAGAAAGTAGAATCTTTCCTTACTTTTTGTTTAGGGAAAAAAATGGCGATGAAAAGAAAATTCCGGCTTTCTGAAAGCTGTTGGTTTTTCTTATGAAGGGGCAAAGCAGAAGATCAGAGAAGGAAGGGCGGGGTCGCTTATGTAGAACATTCTCTCAAGCCTTAATAGATCTTTGCCTTTTTTGATTCTTTTTGGTTTCTTTGAATGTTTCTAATTATTTTTAATTTCAAAGGTTTTAGTTTTATTCTCTGTCTCCTTGTTGATTAAGAAAGTGAATTTAGTTTTTTGTTTGTATTTTCGTTGCGGGTTTACTGCATTGTCTGAGCAACAAAATCGGTGGTCATCTGGACGTTAAGTGGTAATGGATTCGGTAGAAATGCTTGGTGCGAGCTCAAGTGATCTCCTTGCTGATTAAGATCGAAGGTTTGACATTGTGACTTGTTCGTTCTAACATTTTCTAAGCAAACTAACCAGTTGGAAACATCACAATCTTTCGGTACTCAAGATACTTGAAATGCCGGGAGTTGACTAGGTTTGAAATGAAAGATTTACGTTTGCATTTACTAAGAACCTTTGTGCACTCTCTTAGTCTCTGAGATTCTGATTATAATTAGGTGATGTTGTTCTTGAATCCGAGTTGCCTTTTTGATTCAACTTGTTTTAACAAATCATGAAGTTTATATCTATGATCTGTCAAGAACCTCTGGGTTAGGTTGCTGAGATTCCAGAGTGAAGGAAAGGGGGGACTCAAAGTTATGTTTCTATGGTTTCTATAAGATAAAACTTTGATCACTGTCTGTATCATTTTGCTTTGACTGGTCCCTGATAATAGAAGGGCCTGTAAACCTAGACGGACATTTCTTTTCTTTTCATATATTTCCTTAAAAACAAAATGGAGTGAATCACAATTATGTTCATCAGCTGAGCTCAAATGTAACGGCTATTTCATTTCAATTTTTCTCTAGAGGACACGCTCTGGACTGGGATTCCACTGAACTATACCAACCCAAACGCTCCAGAGGCGCTGACAGAGGTCAGGAAGCTTGTTGATAGTGATAAGTATGTTGAAGCCACTGCAGCAGCGGTCAAGTTGTCAGATTCACCTTCTGATGTATGTAGTTTCATTACATCTGATGCTGCTGTTCTTTATTTTGTTATGCAGTAAATCTTAAGTGCAATGAATAGTGTATTGAGCAAATTTATGGAGTTCCTGACCTTAGAATTATCCACACAATTCGGTGTGAACCTTTGTTCTTAGCTAGTAGTGCATCCTGTACTTTGTTTAATTTGTTGTCTAGCACGAAACACTGATTGTCCATGCATAAACTGTCCATTTAAAGCAGAAAAGAAATATTTTATAATTGGTGCTTATACACTGAACAAACAAGATGTTAAATCTGGAAAATAATATCTGAACCTGATACTTTGCGACTGCCTGAGTACCCAGTACATTCTTTCTTACATAATTGGTTAGCATTTGGATGTAAAAACTTAGACGAAATTATGGGATTTACATCCTGGTGATTATTTTATGATGATGAAGGTTTATCAACTTCTTGGAGACATCAAGATTGAATTTGACGATTCACATCTTACATATGCTGAAGATACTTACAGCAGAGAGCTGGATTTGGATACTGCAACAGCAAGAGTAAAATATGCTGTGGGTGGGGTGGAATTCACAAGGGAACATTTTGTTTCCAAACCAGATCAAGTGGTTGTGACAAAGATTTCTGCAAGCAAACCAGGGTCTCTATCATTTACGGTGTTTTTAGACAGCAAGTTACATCATGGATCTTTAGTAAATGGAAAAAATCGGATAAGACTGGAAGGAAGTTGTCCTGGTAAAAGGATCCCACCTAAAACAAATGAAGATGAGAATCCCAAAGGAATCCAGTTTTCTGCAATTCTTGATTTACAGATTAGTGAAGGCAGAGGAGCGATACAGGTTTTGGATGGCAAGAAGTTGAAGGTTGAAGGTTCAGATTGGGCTGTGCTGCTCCTTGTGGCTTCATCTTCATTTGATGGGCCATTTACTAAGCCTTCAGATTCTAAGAAGGATCCTTCTTCAGAGTCAACCAATGTTTTGGAGTTAGCAAAAAAAATTTCATACTCTGACCTCTATGCACGTCATTTGGATGACTATCAGAATCTTTTCCATCGTGTCTCATTGCAGCTTTCAAAAAGCACCAAGAAGCTTTTAGGAAATAACTTTTTGAAGATGAGGAAAGTAACATCTTCTGTAACTAATTCAGATTTCAAGGAAACTGGAGATGATTCCTTTTCAACTGCAGAGAGAATCAAATCCTTTCAAACTGATGAAGATCCTTCCTTGGTCGAGCTTTTATTCCAGTATGGTCGATATCTACTTATCTCTTCTTCACGTCCTGGAACTCAGGTGTCAAACCTGCAGGGTATATGGAACAAGGATATTGAACCTCCTTGGGAGTATGTTTTCCTCCCCCCCCCCCCTCTCTCTCTCTCTCTCGTGTTAGTTGATGTCTTAACTTTTCTGAGATGGAGGAAGTCAGGCTTTGCAGAGCAAAATAGGCAAGACTGAAAGATATCTGGTTGTAAATGAATATTCTAAGAATACTATCCCGTCCCTTTCTACACTTCTCCTTTTCTGTCTATTTATCTACATGAATTATATGTATTGCATGGATAAACTGCTCCCTTTGAATGATAGTACATAAACATAAAATGTGGTACCTTGCAATTCTTGTGGCTGTTTCTATCATGATTTTGTTTGGACAGTTACTTACTTGATCCTTCCTTTTCTATTCAGTGGTGCTCCTCACTTGAACATTAACCTTCAAATGAACTATTGGCCTTCCCTTCCTTGCAACCTTCATGAGTGCCAGGAACCCTTGTTTGATTACGTTTCCTCTCTGTCGGTTAATGGGAGCAAAACTGCAAAAGTAAGATTTTTACTATCTAGTTTGCAGTTCTTTAACTCATTTATTCTATCTGTATATTTTGTTCAAGGTATAAACTTTTATTTTCATGGAAGCGTCTAACGATACAAGAATGCTGGAAGTTTCGTTTTAAGTTGCAGTATTGAGATTAATTATGGAAAAAAATCTGAAAAACCTTAAATTTGCTTATGTATGGATAGTGTAGTGCCTATGTGATGACCTTGTAGGAATGTTTAGTTTCTGATGCAATTTTATTTTATTTTTCTGTGTGTCATACTAATGTGGCATGCTGGGGCATATATTACAGGTGAATTATGAAGCAAGTGGTTGGGTTGTCCATCAAGTCTCTGATATATGGGCAAAAACATCACCAGATCGAGGTGAGGCCGTGTGGGCTTTATGGCCAATGGGAGGAGCATGGCTTTGTACCCATCTCTGGGAACATTATACGTATAAACTGGACAAAGTAAGTACCTGATTTTTCCTGTGTGCAGCCCTTACACACAGGACTTGAATTGGTAGGAGCCTTGGAAGTCTTGTAACATTGGAGATATTGTGGAAACAAATATGAAAGTAGCTTTCATAGTAAATCTGTTCACTGAGCAAAGTTTTTTGGTAATCAATTCAACTCTCGATTCTAGAGAGACTAATACAACTTTGAAAATATGTGAGTCGTGATAAACGTGCAGCCCATATTGCTCTTGGTGCCTAATCAGAGATGGTTGACTTTGGAAATTTTTGTTTTTTGAGGTTAAATGAATTGAAAAAAATGAGGAATCAGGGACCTGAATTATGGATAAAATTGAAATCTCAGTTTTGTACCTTGATACATATGTGTCATTTACTCTCTTGGTGATAATAACTGATTCAAAATATCTAGTATGCATATGATTGCTAATAATTTCTATATATTTAGGATTTTCTAAAAAATAAGGCATATCCTTTGTTGGAAAGCTGTGCATCATTTTTGTTGGATTGGTTGATTGAAGGCCGTGGAGGATATCTAGAAACCAACCCATCAACTTCTCCAGAACACATGTTTATTGCTCCAGATGGTAAGCCTGCTAGTGTGAGCTACTCATCAACCATGGACATCGCTATCATAAAAGAAGTTTTCTCTGCTGTTGTTTCTGCTGCTGAGGTGGGGTTCTTATATGCTGTCCAACTCAATCGTAATGTTCTATCTTCGTAAAATTCTTACTGTTTACTCTCTGGCAAACAGGTTTTGAGGAAAACTGAGGATTCACTTGTTAAAAAAGTCTTGGAGGCTCAACCCAAGCTACCACCCACAAAAATTGCTAGAGATGGTTCCATTATTGAATGGGTATGCTAGCATCTTGAATTTAATTACGAGTTTGTGGAATGTTTGTTTTCTTCCAGTGTGCCTGCTGAAGTTTCTTTATGACTAGGATGACTGAATTTTTTATGGCTGAAAAATGTGCCTTATTTCAGGCACAAGATTTTCAGGATCCAGAGGTGCATCATCGGCATCTTTCGCACCTTTTTGGCCTGTTTCCGGGGCATACAATCAGTGTCGAGAAAACTGCAGACTTATGTAAAGCAGCTGACTATACCCTCTACAAAAGAGGTTTGTATGCGAACTTCATCAATATGGCTGTAGTATTCTTTTTAGAGCATTATATTGCTTTAACAGTTGGTGTTGTTATATTCTTTTGACATGCAATAGGAGAGGATGGCCCAGGATGGTCGACCGTATGGAAAACTGCATTATGGGCTCGTCTTCACAACAGTGAGCATGCATATCGGATGGTCAAGCATTTGTTTAACTTAGTTGATCCAGATCATGAAAGTGACTTTGAAGGAGGATTATATAGTAACTTGTTTACTGCACATCCCCCTTTCCAGATTGATGCCAACTTAGGGTAAGCCTCTGTATTTTATTTATACATTGATCGGTATAATTTGTCTCAGTAACACACTTCAATCACTTACCTGGAAAGAAACTGTTGTCTTTGATAAATTCCATTCCTCTGAGCCCAAAAGTTTATTTCAGTGTACATTATTGCAGTTGTGCTAATAATTTCTGAAGTGGGAGTTCAGATACAGCAATTTTTCACCATATTGAACTGTCTAATATACTTGAGTTAAAGAGATGTGCCCGAATACTGTATATTCTTCTAGCTTAAGAAAGGCAGGGAGGATTTCAGCCCTACAATTTGAATCTGTTTTTCACCTTGTAAAAGCATCTGATCCCGAGCATTATAGGTTATCATAGCTGTAATTGGGGGTTTGATCATCCTTGATATACTTCACTTGAACTAAAAGCCATTTTGGAAGTAATACTCCACTCTTTTCTGATGATTGTGTAAACTTTTGGTTGTAGTTTTTCAGCAGCGATTGCAGAAATGCTTGTCCAGAGCACCGTAAAGGATCTCTACTTACTTCCTGCTCTTCCTCGGGATAAATGGGCGAATGGCTGTGTGAAAGGATTGAAGGCGCGGGGTGGGATGACAGTCAACATCTGCTGGAAGGAAGGAGACCTCCATGAAGTCGGCCTTTGGTCGAAAGACCAGAATTCCCTCAGAAGATTACACTATAGAGGAACTACAGTCATGGCGAGTATATCATCTGGCAGAGTTTACACTTTCAATCGGCAACTGAAGTGCGTGAAGACATACTCTATCTGAGAACACACGGGTTTTTTTTTCTTTTTCGTTACAGTTGAGATCGAGTTGATCATATCAATTCCTTGGTATTTTTCGATCAAATTTTTGGTCCGGGTGCAATTTGATTTGTCAAGTAAGAGAAAAACAGTGATTTTTCACAGCTCTAGCTGAAGATGAACAATCCCAACACTGTTCGACTTCGATCCTCTGCTTAAAGCTTCACATAATGAGAACATGAAGGTTTCGATTTGATTCTGAAGCTCAGTTTCATGTCCTGATCAAGGTCTTTTAACAACAATGGAAAACCGTTGGTCTCCTTGTTTGGACCTTATAATCCAATACCAAACTTGAAGAACTTCTCGTGCAAAACTAAAATGATACTGTTGGATTAACTGCTATCAAGTTCTTCCTTTATGGAAAAAAGAAAAAACTTTTCATCTTTCCCCCAGTAACCACCCGTACCCACCCCTACAGGATTTCACATGGAGCAGACCTAACCTAACAAAACTTGCAGCCTAACAACCATGGTATACTAAACTTCTTTAAAAATTATATCTTGTTTTATTTAAAAACTGTATCTTGTCTTAACTCTTGATCCTAACAGTCCTGGATGAAACAAAATATTATGTGGGCCAAGGTCAAGAAGGAATTATGGAAGAGTTTGCCAACATCTTTGGGTGGAATGTCTAGTGAGCTGCTGGAACGTCAGCTCAGAAGTATGGTAAAGGGTAGAGGAATAAATGAAATGATACTTAACTCTCAATTTTGAAGCTTTTAGCATAGTAACAGAGGATCATAAAGACTCTTCCATCTTCGTGGCTCAGCAAAAGTGAGTCTTCTTAGAGTGTTGTTCTGTGGGAAAGTTAGGTAGTTTCAGTTATGGAAGATGAAGAGTGGGTTCATGTGCCACGGCCCCGAGAGAAGGATCTGTGGAACCCGAGCTCGATGGAGGCTGGGAATTCTACCAAGCCTCTGAAGATCACGTTCACTGGGCCCGCCCAGCACTGGACCGATGCGCTGCCCATTGGCAATGGCCGCCTTGGAGCCATGGTCTGGGGCGGCGTCGCATCTGAGACTCTCCAGCTCAACGGTATGATCAAAGCCTCCTTTGCTTGGAATCTAAACCAAATTATACAAGAGAAAGAAAAGAAAAGTAGTGGAGCTAACACGGTGATGATTGTATTAGTTGAAGCGATTCCATTAGAATGTGAGACCTCTGTGGTTGTGTCTGCTACTTGGGCGTTTTCCATTCGATTGGAAAGGTTGTGAAGTAGTTTGACATTAATCTGCTAATTGGTGTTAGGATACTGATCAAGTGAATGCAACTTTCAACTGGAAAAGTGGTGCAATAGCTAGCTATTGAGTTATTTATTGGTCTTAGGATATCAATTGAGTGTACTCAGTCTAACTTCAGATTCTAAGGGCAATTAGTAACTTTATCATGGTATAAGAGCTTGACTAAGCGAACGACTGCTTCATTTCTGTCAATTTCGCCATTGGATATTAGATAATTTCATAGGTATTATCTGTTAGATAATGATCTGATTAGTAGGACGATCAGTTTTATGCTTCATGTTGTTTGGGCAAAAGATGTCAAGCGTATATGCATGGAAATGCTTTCAAGTTCTTGATTATTAGAGCTTTGGAGCACAAAACTATTTCTTTTGTTTTCATATGAGTTCAATCGGCAACCAAATGAAGCAACCTGAGTTCATAGATAATATCAATGAAAAATTTCATGCTGCTGGGAAAAGATGTTTCTGATGTGTGAAATACAGATGACCAGAGTATTCATAATGTGCAAATTCTTGCAGAGGACACGCTCTGGACAGGGACTCCTGGCAACTATACTAACCCTGATGCTCCAAAGGCGCTATCAGAGGTCAGAAAGCTTGTTGACAATGGTGAATATGCTAAAGCTACTGAAGCAGCGGTCAAGTTGACTGGAAATCCTGTTGAGGTGTTTTTCATTACCTTTATTTTATTTTTTTATTTTTTTAAAAAGGGTTGAGACCCTTGTTATTCACACTAATATCACTAGATGAGCAAAGACTCAAAACCTATGTAAGAAATTAAATAGGATAATGAACTTGACCCCTCAATAAATTATCCCAAACTTCCTATAGTAAGAAAAAGTCAAATAAAACTTTAAAAATACCTAAGAGAAGCATACAGTGAAAATAAATAAATAAATAACTTAGAATTCTCAAAATTGATACCCTTAAGGAGGCTTGTAATGTTCCAAGCCTAATTGATCCTCCTAAGCTATTTGCCTACAATGTGTTGGTAGTGATCCCCATGTAGACAAGATTCATATCCCTATAATTGAGTGACCAAAGTTAGCCAATCCATGTACAAGGAAATTGGCTTCGTGGAATATATGAGAGATATTGACATTTAAGAGTTGATAAACCAACATTGGCATAGTTTATATTCTAAATTCTAGGGGATTGAAAAGTTCCCTCTAATGCATTGAACCATGAATTGAGAATTAGCTTCAATATACAATACATTACCTTTACTCTGGTTGCTTCCTACTGTTGGGTTATTAATTGCTCTTGGCTTTAGGATACCATAAAATATTATAGTTCTCTACAGAGCCCTTCTCTTGAAATCTGTAGAAACTATTTTGTGGTTTGCATAATATAGATTATGTGAATACCCCCTTTTTTTCAGGGTGTGTGTGGATGGGTTGAGGAAGAGAAGGTTAAAAGAGGGGGGGGAGGGGATGGGGTAGGGAGGGAGAGAGAGTTTTCCCAATCTGAGAGAGTATTACGACATAAAATCTTTGGAGGACCATAACTCAAAGGAATTTGAATTTCTACAATGGTTTGATATTATTTGATCATTTGAAAAGTACTCAGGCAGTCAACTATTAAGCTAGATAAATTGTATATGCAAAAGATGATCCAGACTTAGTCTAATAAACCTGTATTATGTGACCATGTTCTTTCCGTGTCTATCTATTGCTTATGGTGGGTTTTTGGAGTGGTATATATACAAAAATCCTCCACCATAGTGATTTGCTTCTTATTGTTGAGGTGATAAATTACCAAGGATCTTAAAACACTTAAATTACCTGTAGTATTTGATCTTAAAAAACTCTTTGAATACTCTCATCATTTTGTGCTCTAAACACCATTTATTTGTGAGTCTAATGTGCAAAATTAATTTCAACTGAAAATAATGTATCATGATACCATGATAAAATACAAACAAGGTGGCTGGATATACCTGGAAGCTGAACGTTATTGTCTGCAATGGCTTAGGCACCTAATGCACGTACGTGCCTGGTTTGCACCTAGTGGTAACTTCTTAGCAGTCACCCTGGTATTGTATGTTCTAGCTGGACATGATAGTAAATCTTTTACTAAGATAATGTGTATCACTACCTAAGACTAGCATCAGTTGTAAAGGGTACTTGCTAGCCAAAATATTTTTCTTCTTGTATTCCCGTTTTGTTTAGTCGGTGTGTAGAGTTTCCTTACTTTCAATATGTCATAAAAAGACCATGAGCTTTCACTTTGAGATTATTCATCCTGGAAAGCTTCAGATAAGTTGAGTCTTGTATTGGAGTGATTACTTTGTGATGATACAGGTTTATCAACTTCTTGGTGACATCAAGCTGGAATTTGATGCTTCCCATCTTACATTTGCTGAAGAAACTTACAACAGAGAGTTAGACTTGGATACTGGTACAGTAACAGTAAAATATTCTGTGGGTGATGTAGATTATATAAGGGAACACTTTGCTTCCCATCCTGAACAAGTGATTGTTACAAAAATATCTGGAAGCAAACCTGGATCTCTATCATTCTCAGTGTCTCTAGACAGCAAGCTGCATCATCATTCATATGCTAATGGGAAAAACCAGATAATTATGGAAGGACGCTGTCCTGGTAAAAGGATTCCCCCAGAGGTCGACGCAAATGATGAGCCAAAGGGAATTCAGTTTTCTGCAGTTCTTGATTTACAGATTAGTGATGGCAGAGGTGTGATACATGTTTTGGATGATAAGCAGTTGAAGATTGAAGGTTCAGATTGGGCTGTTTTGCTTCTAGTTGCTTCATCTTCATTTGATGGGCCATTCACTAAGCCTTCAGATTCTAAGAAGGATCCTACTTCAGAATCAGTCAACATTTTAGAGCAAGTGAAAAAACTTTCATACTCTGACCTTCGTGCACATCATTTGGATGACTATCAGAATCTCTTCCATCGTGTCTCACTGCAGCTTACCAAAAACTTGAATAGCATTTTATCTGATAGGTCTCTGGAATTGAGGGAAATTGCGCCCTCTGTGACTGGTTTATATCTTGAAGGAAGGGAAGGAAATATAGTTCCAACTTCAGAAAGAATCAGATCTTTTCAAACTGATGAAGATCCTTCCCTGGTGGAGCTTCTTTTCCAGTATGGTCGATATCTACTTATTTCTTGCTCACGGCCTCAAACTCAGGTGGCAAACTTGCAGGGAATATGGAATGAGGACATTCAGCCAAAATGGGAGTATGTTACACTCTCTTCAATCCTTTATCTGTTGTTCCTTCTCCAACCCAATTTTGCTTAGCATTACTTGATAATTTCTGTTTTGTGTTCTGTCTCTCTCTCAAACACAAACCCTTTTCCCCCAAAACATTCACACAAGCAATTTATATATGGGAAAGTATTTCAGTAGATCTAATATAGACTTTCTAGGGGCTGACCTTAATTAATGCATCACTTGAAGTTTGCATCCTTCTTTCTCTTTCGCTTCTTTTCTTCTTTTCAGGGAGTTAAAGTTCAAACTTCCTTTTTGCAACTGATATTCTTCTACTTCCTTTTACTCGAGGTAACTTCCTGAGTTTTACGGATTGGTGGTTGTTGTGTATAGATGCATTAAAGGTTGGCTATGTCTCTAACGTTTTTGATCATTCCAATTTGGGACCAAGTGGAGAAACTAGATAGACACTTTCTTGATTCCATCTCTTAATGTATTTTTGATTTTATGATTTTTATATGCCTTGTCTATCTCATTATTTGCAAAATGATATTACAGTAATTAAAACAAATTCCACTAATAAGATTGTGCAGAAAGTTAGGCTTCTAGAAAGAGAAAAGAGAGAATGAGAGATAAAAGAGAATGATGGACATACCCAGAAGAATATTTTACTTTACTTTCTACTTTTAACATGCCAATTACAATCGTCATATGTATAAACTACCTAACAACAGTAGCAACAGTAGCACATTGATGTAATATAAAAACCTCAATTACTTGCAGTTAGTTGCATCAAGATTTTATCCAGAGAGTGACTGACACCATCTTTTTGTTCAGAGGGGCTCCCCACTTGAATATTAACCTTGAAATGAATTACTGGCCTTCCCTTCCCTGCAACCTTAGCGAGTGCCAGGAACCATTGTTTGACTTCATTTCATCTTTGTCAATTAATGGGCGTAAAACTGCAGAAGTAAGACATTTTCCCCTTCTTGTTTATTTCTTTTGCTTGCTAAACAATCTGAGGTGCCGGTTGGCATTCCAGTTTTCCATAAACATTTCAAAAAATAGTGGACGCGGATGAGGAAGTCCAAATATGCTGCATGCCTACGCACTGGAGGCTCCCATGTCAGAATATTTAGGACTCTTAATGTAGGAATTTTCAGTTTTAAACTCAATGCTGTTATCCTTTACGATGTGCCTTCTGGAATGGGGCTTATTTTAAAGAAAACAACTTGGAAACAACTGTTAACTGCTAGCAAAATGTTGACGACCTAAATTCTTATGGCTATGTTTGCACACCTCAGGCATGAGGTGTACAAGGTCTAGGCCTGCACAATCTGTGTCAATTGCCTTGCACTTTGTGATATTATTTTGCTAGTGACGTTATCTTCATATTTTACAGTCCAGTGCACTGTTTTCTTAAATTGCTGAATGTTATAGGTAAATTATAAAGGAAATGGTTGGGTTGTACATCATGAATCTGACATTTGGGCGAAGTCATCAGCAGTTCAAGGTGAGGTTGTATGGGCATTATGGCCAATGGGTGGAGCATGGCTTTGTACTCATTTATGGAATCACTACACTTTTACAACAGACAAGGTCAGATTTTGAAGTCCATTTTATCAATAACTGCTTCATGACTCGTATAAAATAGACTAGGTAAGTTTTTGAATTTCCAATTTTTCTATAAATCCATTAAAAAATTATTTGCATAATAGGCAGAGTTGGCTGGTATCTATTAACTAATTTTGTTTTATCACTGCACAATTTTCATGAATGCCTCTTACACTAGAGTCGAGCAAGTAGTTCTGTCAGTTCTTTTAAGTGACAGGTGGTCCCTGAAACTCAGCGACTTCTCTTTTGAAGTTGAGGTCCACACGGAGGCATTGGAATTCTAGGGTTAGCCAATATTGTAAGTTGGTTAAATCTCCATGGTTTAATGCATGAAAGAACAAATCTCTTGGTGAAACCAATTTTCTCAGTAGCCAACCTACTAGGAGACAATCTTAATGATGTGTACAAAGCTCAGACCTAATAACACACACCTCTTGCTAAAGCAAACTAGATATGAGCTTCAACCACAAAAGTAAAAACCATAGGAAGCCACAAAATAAGATGCCCATTCCCTCGAGTAAAACTCAGCTTCTTCAACTGGAAGGGTTTATAGCATATGAGCATATTGCTGATTCAAGTGTTACAACATGTCAGTTGATAGGCGAATAGGCCAAAAAATGCACATCAAATTCATGCACTAACATAGCTCAAAATTTCATTAAATGCATGCTATACTCAGGTATGCAGCCTAGAAAGTGCTGCTGTTTCTTGGGTTGAAGGTGATTATCTTGTGATTTTCCGTTTCAAAACCCTAAGATGCTGGACCTGGAAGTACATAGGTGTTTGTAAAAGACATATTTCATTACCACATCAAAAAATCTTTTGCTTAATTGTTTCCCATTCTTGAAGACAGTTGTTCAACATTAAACAGAAAAATACATCTTGCAGCAATGTACTGTATAAATGTCTGCTAACAGTATCTAATTCACTTATTGGAGGTAAATTACTGATAATATGTTCTCCATAATTAGGAGTTTCTTGAAGTCAAGGCTTATCCTTTGTTGGATGGATGTGCGTCATTTCTGTTGGATTGGTTGATTGAAGGCCGTGGAGGCTATCTAGAAACCAATCCTTCAACTTCTCCAGAGCATAACTTTGTTGCTCCTGATGGGAACCCAGCTTGTGTGAGCTACTCATCAACAATGGATATGGCAATTATAAGAGAAGTTTTTACTGCATTTATTTCTGCAGCTGAGGTGATACTTTTACTTTGTTATTCGAATCAATACTCTTTTTAGTTTCCATACGTCCCATATCTTTATATCTTGAAAGATTTTTGGCAACAGGTTCTGGAGAAAGATGAAGATGATCTGGTTAAAAGAGTGCGCAAGGCTTTACCTAGGCTTTATCCAACAAAGATAGCTGGTGATGGTTCGATTATGGAATGGGTATGTGAGTACCTCCAGTATAAACTTGAAAATTATTAGCAAAAGGTCTTGCTTTGGGGTAAGTAACAACGTTTCGTAATGAGCCAAAGAAATCATTTTGTGTTGTGACAGGCACAAGATTTTAAAGACCCAGATGTCCATCATCGACATCTTTCACATCTATTTGGCCTGTTTCCAGGGCACACAATAACTCTTGAGAAAGCTCCTGATCTTTGTAAAGCAGCAGAAATTTCTCTCCACAAGCGAGGTGGTTTTTTTTTTTTTTTTTATGGATTATATTTATTGATTTGTTCTGGGAACTGACCAAAGTTGCTTATTTGGTTTTGCCATGTAAGATCTCAATTTCTTCATTTGCGCCCCTTATTCTAGGATTCTCTTAGTTGGTTTTCTGAATCCTGTTTCTGTTAATCACTCAAATCGATCTACATCACAAGATTTACTCATGACTCGTTAACAAATAATATTAAATCACTTGGCCAATAACTTTTACACCCTTACTTTTCATGCACTAATAATAACAGCAGATGACTACAGTTACAGCACTTGTTTTTCCATTAGAATTGGTTCTAAGACATTAAATTCAAAAGCATAGGAATACAATTGAAAAAATTGAATACCCATGGGTGTGCCCTGAATAACCAAACATTAGAGGATTGGTAGTGAAATTCAGTCCTATACATCTGTGAGTTGATGATGTAAATGTTGTGTACCCACAACCAAAATCTTGCATACATACTTAGGCATAATCTGTTATAATGAGAAAAGTATTTTGAATTTGACTTTTTCACAAAACCTAGACATCACGCTAAGCGTGACCCGGGTCAACACCATCACAAATAAAGTGGCTAACTTATGCAGACCAGATTCTGGAGTAGTTTTGTCGCTACTTTTGTGTATCATTTTTGGCAACAAGTCAAGGAGAGTTGTTTCTCTTACGTTTTGTTTGTTGTGAACAGGAGAGGATGGTCCAGGATGGTCAACTACCTGGAAAGCTGCTTTGTGGGCCCGTCTCCAGAACAGTGAGCATGCATATCGGATGATCAAGAAGTTGATTAACTTGGTGGATCCGGATAATGAGAGACCATTTGAAGGAGGACTATATAGTAATCTATTTGCAGCACACCCTCCTTTCCAGATCGATGCCAACTTTGGGTAAGCAGCAGTTTTCTGTTCATGTCAATGATACTCTGCAGCATTCATCACATCATAGTCTAAGCAGTTCAGCGTAAGAAACCTTTGATACCATGTATGCTGGAACTTTCGGAAGAAATGGAAGGGGACATTTTTTTTTTTGTTATTTGTAAGTTCTATAGTCAACAGCATTAATTACACCTAAGTTGCTGTTTAAGATACTGGGTGTCATAAGTCTATTTAAGTTTCTTATCCATGTTTTGGTGATATAAAACTATACTGTCCAGTTATCAGTAACACATGTAGGTAAGATAATTAAGACTAGAAGTTGTTTTGGTTGTCAAAAAGGAAATTCTAAGTATAAGTTAAGTCATATCTGATTGTGACTAGGCAACATATTTGTTAAGGAATGGCATAATAAAAGTCTTATGTTGCTTAAATCTATTAGAGAATCCTCTTTATGAGGAAAGACCTACTACTCTTGAGTCAGCTAATTAACATGGTATAAGAGCAAAGATTCAGGAGGCAGCACCCTCATTGCAAGAAGCCTACAACTGAAAATGGTCAGCTAGGAGTTGTACACCTTTGGCATGAAACCTGAAGCTCATGTTGGTTGTGAGGGGGAAAAAGTCCCACATTGCCAAAATCTTGTTTGAGAATCTTATTTGGAAATCCTCTTAGTAAGTAGGAAACACTTTCTCTCTAGAATTTGGCTTTTGATTAAGAATGCACTTTCTAACAATATTTGACTTCAGCCTCTATTTTTTCTTTTTCTTTTCGTTTTTTTCCCCCATATCTTCTGCAAATAGATTTTGCATTGCAATTATTGACAAGTCTATATGATGTTATTTTGATTTCAGCTTCGCAGCAGCAGTTTCAGAAATTCTTGTCCAGAGCACCTTGGAGGACCTGTATTTCCTTCCTGCTCTTCCCCGGGACAAATGGCCTAATGGTTGTGTGAAAGGGCTGAAAGCCCGTGGTGGTGTAACAGTCAGCATCTGCTGGAAAGAAGGCGATCTGCATGAAGTTGGTCTTTGGTCGAAGGACCAGAATTCTCTCAAAAGATTACACTACAGAGAAGCTACGGTCACAATGAACATCTCACCTGGCATTATCTATTCACTCAATGCACAACTAGAATGTGTGAAAATATGCTCTCTCTAAGCAGCAGCTTTTCCTGGAATGTTTAATTATTTTAGGAACATTAGTCATACATTACTCTAATAAATCTTTATTTTATATTTTGCTGGCAATCATTCTTGGTCAGGGCTTGATTGTTAGTTGGCATAAAGTAAAGCAGAAGAGAGAAATCAGAGAGTTGGGAAACAGGCTTTGTATTTCTGTACTTAACCTATTAATAGTAGGCCTATATATGTATAAGATGATAAATGTAAAATTGAAAGGGAAGTAAATAATACAGAATAAAAATTCCTACATTTTTACAATACACATTTTCCTAGATATCAAGATACCACGCCATATGGAAAGAATCAAGAAGAGCAATATATGTAGATTTATTTATTTCCATTAAGCATCATTCATGTAGCCTTTTCAATTTTTGGGTGATGGACGTGTTACATCTTCAAAGTTTGAGAAGAATCAAGAAGAGCAATATATGTAGATTTATTTATTTCCATTAAGCATCATTCATGTAGCCTTTTCACTTTTTGGGTGATGGACGTGTTACATCTTCAAAGTTTGAGAAGAAGATGCATGAAGGAAAAGAAAGCAAACATGTCATGTTTGAGCTATAGAAAGGATTTAATTTGGCTTCACACTTTGATTTGGATTGTTGATAACCATCATACTCAATCGAAAAATGAAGAAAAATACTAAAAATATGTTATGCCTTTAGTTTTTGACGTTGGCAAATATGTAGAAAAGAGAAGGAAACAAATCTATGGAGCATATATAATTTAACATTTGGCTTTGCTTTTAAATAATTAATAATTATCATATCTAATTGAGAAAGAGGAAAAAAGAGCATATTAAGAAGTATCCATGATGAATAATCTATTTTTTATTATATAAAATTAATATTTTATATTAGTGTATGTAATATCTACTGATTGGTCATTCAATTAATAACCAAAAATTAAAGTCTTAAGTTTGATACTTTATATCTATAATTTTTTTTACTTATTAAATATCTGCAATCTTAGCTTTAATTCGTAATAAGTTGAAAATAATAGGTCGTGAATGATTTATATTTAGGTAAGTAAGGAGTCTTAAATATTCAGTTTATAAATTAATAAGTAAAAATTGAAAAAAAAAAGGAATATCAGTAAATCTTGATCTGAGCTCCTTCACGTGACACGTGTTACGGTACTTGCCGAGCACTGGGCAAAACCATCACAAACCCTTAAACCCTCGAAAACCCCTTCGAGCTTCCAGTTTTCATAGAGAGAGAAAATGGCTTTTCGCTCGGGATCGGTGTCTCGGTCGCTGATCACGGCGGCGAGGTCGGCGTCAATCCGCTCGACGCCACCTGTTCCTCGTGTCCGCACGCCGCCACTCGCCGCTCCGCGCGTGCAGCCCTTCCGCCGCCTCCCCTTCGCCGCCGCTCCCAGGTCGCCTCCAGCCCTAACTCCATCCTCCCTGTTGTTTGTTAGAAAATGGGAGAAAAACAGCAGGAAATTTTGAATTTTTATGTGCCTTGTTTTGCTTATTAGCTTCATTTATTAATGTTGCTTTGGATTTCTTTGGACATCGAATATGTGAGATATAAGACAGAAAGGCAACTTCAAGCATTGTGTTTGATGTGAGGAGATGAAATAAATAAAGTTTGGATTCTGCTGTGCTCTTTTACGGGGTTCATTTGTCCCATCACTTGTTTTTGAAATTGTCCTCTACCTTTGTTTTTAGGATTGTATGGGTTCTTAAGTTGACTACTGTAGTTATTTGCATTAATTGCAGACCACTTACAAATACCGCTATACTAGAAATGATTGGTTGCTGAGAAAGTGGGAACAAATTATAGGGAAATTGGGAACGTTTATCATGTGCTAGTTCACCTTTTCTTTTTTCTTTTCGCTTAAAGTTATGAAAGTAGTTTAGTCTGTTTCTTTTCCATGTTTTCACCTAAGCCAACTAGAATTTGATACTTCAACGCTTGATTAAACTCAATTTGTACGAACACCTTTTTATGTCATTAGATGGGCATTTGCATTCTTAGGACATTGATAGTGGTAGAGGGGTCAAAAAGTTATCGTTTTCCACTTGTTCCATATTAGTAGATCTTAGATGATTGTTCTCCTGGGGTTGACTGGTTTTCTTGTGTTTCCTGTAGGAACTTGGGAGAATTGGGATGCACGCAATCACTCCTGCCATTGACCAATGTCATGGCCAAGGCCTGCCTAACATCTCATCTTGCTGTCAACGTGCGGGCTTTCTGTGAGCTGTCTCATGGTACCTTCCGTCGTACTTGTCAGGATCGCTAGTAGTTACTTTGTGAGTCTTGCTGTTTCTAGGACATGTGACAAAAATGAAGGCAGTTATTTTTCCTCATTTTGTTGTTATATCCACTAGCACCCTACAGAACATTGAATGTTTTGGCAATTAAAAAAAAAAAAAAAGATCTGGTAACTGATATGTTTGGTTGATAGAATGAGGGTTTTGGTAGGATTTTTTGGTCTTTTAAGCTTTGTTGATGAAAAGGATTTGGGATTGGGATTGATAGGGAGGAATGGAAAAGACGGGTGATGCACAAGGACTCTTGATCATCCAAAGGGCAGGGAGATGATGCTGCACTGTAGGTTATCTTTTTAAACCTTTCTTTCAAAAACATAAGTTTTGTTGAATTTTTATTATGTATGAGTAAATGGATAACGTACAACCTTTGGAATGATTAGAGAGCTTTTCAGTTAATTGCGAGAACAAATGAACCTCTTTCTTTTTGGAGTTTATAACAAGGGTAGAAGGTTGTGTTTACCAATTTTTTAGCCGCCACTTTAACCCCCCTTTGCCATACCTGAAAGAAAAAGCACTCTGGATTAATACCAAGTGTCATTAGGTTTATATTTTGGTTTTACAGTTCCATTTTGAATGCTGTTGCTTCTTCGGTTTTTGGATCTCTGTTGGCTGCTAAGCTTTCTGAGTCTACTACTTACGTTAATTTGGAGACACTCAATTCACTTTTACACAAAAAGGAGGCACCATCTTCTTTCTTTATGTGAGAAATTTGTGAGAGTATAATAAAATGATCTAATAATCCTTCTTTATTTATAATTTTAATTCTGGCTTCTAAGTGTTGTGGATTGGAATATGTTTATAAAGATGATAATCAGAAATCATCTGCTATATCTTTTATCTCTTCTATGGATTGTAGCTATGGGTCTGTTGCTATTGAACTTTTGTCCGGCTAGAAATAGATCAGATTCTAAGAACAAATATGAAGTTATGGGGGCTAGTGGCTTAAGTTTTTTTTTCCATTTGGAAAGGAAAGTATGTGTTTTTTCTGATATTTCTTGATAGAATCGGATACTCATAATTTTTGTAGTGCTTGAAATGATACATTCTTGATCAAATGAAATGCTGGTTGGATCTGGTTATAGCTTTCTTTCTTTCTTTCTTTCTTTCTTTCTTTCTTTCTTTCTTTCTGTTCCTACCCTTTCTGGGTCTCTTCTTCATCGGATTTCGGGAACTGGCTTTATTTACATTGTAGTTGAGAAGGGGGGAAAAAGAGAGCTTCTCAACTACGAGCGCATGCTTGGTTTGGATATTTATCCGATCATGCAGTGGCAAGTGAACATACTCAGTCTGACCACCTGAAATGCTTGTGTTGACAAGCATTTGAACTGTGGGTGCTGATGTTACCTTTTTGTTGTAAACTAAAATATGCAAAACATGCATAAACGTAGCTTGGCTTGAATAAATGTTGAGAATATTATTATGTAATCCTTGCACTTGGCCATTTTTTCCCCCTAAATTCATTTTATGTTCACTTATGTGATAGCAGAGAAAGTAAAACTAGATGTTTCGGATTGTGAAAAGTAGTTTTTGAATCATGTGAGACTTAGGGTTCCTTTTAAAGTAATCACAGCCACGTTATGTAATTTCACATATCGAGCATGTTTCACTTGGAGGGAAGTTTGCAACTAGGGTTATTCTTGTGGATCTTCATTTCCATCCCAATCTGTATTAATTTTGGGAACAAGCAATATGTTTTGTTTGGTATCTTGGAAGTTGCAACATCTTTCAGATCACTTGGTGTATATGATCCTATTTCGCATGCAATTTATGATTTTTTCGCCATGTCATTGCAGGTACTTGAAATGGCTGTTGTTTTAGCACATTTGAGTGCAAAAGTTAATTGCGAAGGTCGTAGGGAGTGGAGATCCTGTTGGAACTTCAGTTTTCTTGGAGGAAATTAATAAGTTCTTGTTTAAGTTTATGCCATTTCCAAGAGTAAACTTGGGGTTTTTCTAAATCATTGTCTCCAGCTTGCATTGGTCCTGGCTAGCCAAATATTGTTTATTATCTTTAGTACTGTTACCTGTTGTTAACATTTGCCGCTTAGCTTTTATTCAATTGGAAAATGGATGCTTTCCTCTTTGTTAAGGAATATTGTGAATGAGAAGTGGTTAAAACCAGTGTGCTTGCTGGCGGATTTACTCGTTACATTTCTAGAACGGTTTCGTTCTATGCTTCCTCTGACAACTAGAACATGACAGAAACAAAGAGGGTTTGCAGTTGTCGGTTGGTTTTTATGACAGGAACGGTGTTGGTGACAATCGCCTGCCACACTATGGACGATCACGAAGGGTGTCAGTGTGGGTTCCTGCAGCATGGTCCACCATCAACACTCCGTTGGGAGCAACTTAGGCTCCAAACCAGAGGAAGTTGGTTCATGAATCAGATATTATAGTGGCAGTGGCCCATGTTTTTTCATCATGACTGACCCAACTGACCGATCTTGTCCTGCAGCACCGCCCTAGAACACGTATTCTCGTAAGTTTCTGTTCATTGCCACCAATGCTGTTTTAGACAAGACAGTTCACCTAGATAATATTTCCGTTTTGGAGGTACTTTTGTTGTCCCATACAAGTTTGTCTAATTGTTTTGAAACATCTAAGCTTTTTAAAGGAAATGGCCAGTCTCCTTACGATTTGTAAAATTCAAAACCCCCAGTACAGCCAACATTCTTTTCTCGACTCTTCTTTGGCAATCTCCTCTCAGAACCCTTTTGGTCCTTGCTAGCGATATCAGTTTTGGCCTCTTCGTCGGTGACTAAAGGCAGTGTGATCTTTCTTGTGCTTTAGAATCTGTAGAGATTGTGATGGCGATTCTCATGAGTAACGATGGGGAAAAAGACAATCAACATTGGACGATCTAGAAATTGGGTCCTTCGTAAGATTTACCAGCAACTTGTTCAATGGCCATGCCCACTACTTGGAGGGAATAGACCCCAGATAGGAAACAGCGGGAAACAAAGTACCCACGTCGAATTCCTTTTATAATGGGTGGTCCATGTCTGCAAAACCTTGCCTCTTTCTCAAAGCTATTATTCCAGTGAGTAGAAAATATCTCTCTCCTCTCTCTCTCTCTCTCTCTTCGGACGCTTACACTGTGGACGTGACAAGACCCCGAAGTGATCCTAAGATAAAACATTTTCAACCTTAGCTGAAACGAGATTTTGAACAGTGCCTTTTGCACACTATCCATTCTGCAATGATGTACTAGAAATGATCAATCCTGAAATGATGAGTAAGATTTAGTATTTACGACAAGGTGTGAAAACAGAAGGAATCAGTCAAAAGCATGTAGCTCAAGCATTCTCTCGAGGAATGTAGTTTTCTAACTCTTCTCACCATTCATTTACTTCTCAAGGAATCCGATTTGCTTTTACTGCATTTAGAGGTGAGAATAGAATGTCCTTAGATTAAATATTAGTCATGTACCTCAACTTTAGAAAGTCAAGAAACGGAGAAAGGAATATTAGACTAGTGACAAAACCATACTTTTCCCGGGTCAAGTAGTGGTAGAAATTTAGATGAAAGCCAATTTAATAAAGAAAGTTCATAAACACTACCTACTAATTGTTTATTGTAATTAAACAATATCTACTAACTAATCAATGTAACGTGTCAATAGATTAGTAACCTAGCAACTAGTATTCAATGCAATGTGTCAACAGATTAATAACTTAATAATTAGTTTTTGACTATGTATATTATCTATTATTCAAAACTTATCATTGTATATATATATATATATATATATATATATATGAAGAAATTTGTTATCCCTTGAAGGAGAAGTTCCCAAAAGATAGGCAGACAAACTGTTCAAAAACAGTTTATTCCAGGTAGCTCTGCCATGAGGACGGACCAGCAATCCCAAGTAGGCTGAAGTTATTTCACAAACCGGAGATCCCATTGGTTGTGTGGTCGTATTCTTTTTCCTTGTTTGGCCCTCTCGGGTGGGTGTCTATGGGGAAGAAAGCGAGAGAAAGAGATGCCCTTTCATGGTTTGATAACCAAAAAGACTTAGAATAAATATGTGGCCCTCGGAGCACTTCCCTTATTGTGCCGACACATTGCCCATTACCTGTTTGAAAAAGAACACCAGAAGCCCCAACAGGAAGACATCCATAAGGATTCCTTGACCCCGTGCTTAAATTGTAAGATACCAGCCTGTCTGGTTCTCTTCTTTTATATCCTTTATTGGCAACCCTCAGTTGTTCACTAACCTAGCTAAAAATATTAAGACGGTCGAGTCACCTCAACCGTTGTATTCAGCTTTTGAAGCTCGTGAGTTACTTTTTCTTTCTTTTCTGAACAAGCTCATGTGCTACTTTTTCTTTCTTTTCTAAACACCCTTTTCTATATCTGACTCAATTGAAACATGTCCTACTTAAAATCTCTTGATTTCAGATTAAATACCTAAATGTATGAGTTTGAATAAATATGTTAAAAAAAAAAAAAAAAGGAAAAAGAACTAGGACATTCCGGTGGCAGCATCCACATTATGTCCCGTACCAACTTCCTGTCTACTGCAATTTTTCTGGCCTGTGAATAACAGATGTTCACAGTGGAAGGAGCAGAGGAAGGGCACTCTGTTCCACCAGATGAAGACGAGTGTGCACTAATTTACTCCACTGAAAAGCCATAGAAGAGAACACCAAAGAGTAAATTCATACTGAACAATTTAGGAGTCATTGAGAACCCAGCTTGATTCAGTGCATAAATCGCTTTCTCCTCAAAATTTTGGGTCTTGAAGCCTAGTCTGCGTCAATGGTTCGAGAAACTGCTAAAGCCGATGGACATGTACATCCAATAGCAAGAGCATCATGCTTGTGTCAGAAAGGTTCTGTCGATGGGAAAGTTTGTTTGGTGGATAAAAGGCACTCTGGCAGGGAGTCAAGTGCATGATAAGATTATGGTTTGGACTAATCAGAACATTTTGTACGATTGTCCACCTGGTATTCCTTCGTTACTCCAGAGAGAACCATGTAAAGTTAGTGTGATTTTCAAGACTGAAAAAGAAAGACAAAAGATGCAAGTGGGGAATCCTAAGCTTAACAAGGGCTACAGTAAAGATGACATAAGCGATGTCCCCTAGAGCACCGAGCATCACAATGTGGGGTCAGTGAACTGAGATAAGGTAAAAACAAATAAAAAAATCCCATCTCACTTCCCGTACATTGTGATACCTCTCCCACCCATTTCCTTCCTCTTTGACGAAGTTCGTCAAAGAGGGAACAAAACCAAACCACAAACCCTCTCTAATTCATCCAAACGGTTGCCTGATATTTGATATTTCAGTAGACATGATCTTTCAGGAAGAAGAAGCAACTGAAAGATCATGTCCTGTACATACTGATCCCTCTCCCCACCCATTTCCTCCCTCTTTGATCTAGTTCTTCTGAGAGGGAACAAAACCGAACCACAAACCCTTCCTAGGCATCCAAACAGCAGCCTGTTATTTGATACTTCAGTAAAATGATCTTGCAGGAAGAAGAAGCAACTGAGGTAGCTGCAGACAAAAGGCAAGGCGAACTAACAATCAGTGGTGATGAAAACAAGGGAACAGAAGGTGATAATCCAGCAGAGTGGCTGAACCTCAGCCTGGGCAGGAATTTGGTCTCAGCAGCAGGAGACTCCGACCCACAACCAAAAATTGCTTCTAACAGAATCTTTTCATGCAACTTCTGCATGAGAAAGTTCTTTAGTTCACAGGCATTAGGGGGTCATCAGAATGCCCACAAGAGGGAAAGAGGTGCAGCCAAAAGATATCAGTCCCATAGGATGCTGGCAATGATGGGATTACCTGTTAATACACCCGCGGTGCGATCCATGGGTGTCCGGCCACATTCACTTGTTCACAAGCCAGGAAGAGACGCCACTGCAGTTGTAGCAAGATTTAATGATGCTAATACAGGGTCCAGAATGGCGTGGTCACCAGTCATGATGGAAGACACGGTAGATTTGATTTGGCCAGGTAGCTTTCGTTTGGATCAGCACCTACCAGAGTCATCATCAGAACCAGTCAAGCTTGACTTGAATCTGCGGCTCTGACCGATCTGCCTTCTGCTTCAGTTTGGAATTTCGTACTCTACTCCGGTTGGAATGGCTGTTGACTTCATCCATCAAGGACAGAAACTAACCGAGGTAGTATCCAGAGTTCCAATAAACTGGATGGTGGTTCTGCCTAATGAAACTAGAAAAAACCAAAAAATTTCTACCCCTTATGCATGTTGTAGCACAACCAAAGGTGAAACATAACCTCTCTTTTCAGTAATTCCTCCTTGCCTGAAATAATTGCTGAGTTTTAACAGGATTTCTCTTATCCTAATTATCAATTTCTAGTTCAGCACAATTTCGCTTTATCCATGGTTCAACCAGTATTATTGTGCAATAATTGAATTGTAAAGAAATTTCCTTGAGTTGAGCAGTTTTACAAACTCTATAAAATCATCAATCACGCAGTTCTGAAGCGAGAAAAAAGAGAGCAATTAATTAGCACACATATCTTGTCCTAATTCAGTCAATAGGTGCTGCACTAAGAAGTGAAGAAGATGACAATGAAACTTCCTTGCCATTAATTTGATAAAAGCTTTGCGGACAGTTACTTAATTCAAGGCTCCTAGTAGAGAAAAGAGGGCAAGCTCACAAATAAAATGTCTAAGATTATCATTAATGATTTTGGTGGAATGAACTTTACCACAAACCCAGAACTGCTCATCTACATGCACAGAAACACATGCCAACTTAAATTTTCAAGTCTGAAAATGTTTCTTTTCTAGCTGCTTTTCTCATATAAATTTCAGGGAGACTTGCTCTAGAAAAAGAGGGCAACGCATTTGGAGATTTCCAAATTAGCAATTGGGGGTGAGGTTTTGGGTTGTCGGGTTTGTGGGGACCGCAGCGTGTAGCCTAGCACTCTGTGTTTCATCATCCTCGTTTGTGAATGAACCAAGAAACGGTACCATTTGGAAGTTGAAACATAGATAACCACAATCAGCGCATGTTGCATTTGCTCTTAATTTCTCTTCTAATTTGTCAAAAAGTTACGTTATAAAAGATAGAAGTAGAAAGTCATGAACTAAAAGTTAAGAACACGCAATTACAATAACTTAAGTTGAACATGAGAGATTGAGACACAAGAATACATATGTGAATTGCGATGTCCAAACTCTCAACAACCACAAAACAGGGGGAAAATGTATGACTGACAGTTATCACCTTACAAGTTACCAGGAACTTTAAGCTTTTGGGTCTTCTGCATGACGATGGGAAGTCTCCCGCTGCTGATGGTTGGATCACTATATGCAGCAGAATCAGATGGGTATCCTTTCTGCACCATATTTGACCAATCAATGGATCAAGAAAATAAAATACCTTTAAATCCTCAAAATTCAGGCATAATACTGTGCTCTTTCTTAATAATTAAACAAGGCTGAACATTAGGAGACCAAAAGATGAGAAAAGAGATTGAGAAGGCAAACTATAGGAGTGACTGATGGTACTAAATAACCAAGTACAAACAGTCAAAAAACTTAAGTAGTTTCTATATTGACAAGGTCCTAACTTTGCACTCACCAAAGTTTTACGTATCTAACATTAGAGCTAGGAAGAAGCAGAAATTTATAAAGATCAATGAACTTCAAATGACACCAGAGTCTGGTTTATAAGAATTGATTATTTTCATCTACCGTACACCTGGTTACTTGGCAATCTCTCCTTGTCCTTATACTAAATTCTCTTTCCTCATAAGTCTCATAATTTCTTGAGTTCTTTTAACCTTGTACCAGCATTTATTCCTTCCCTTTTGATTCCTATAAGTACTACTTATGCAACCCTTACTAGCCGAAACAACCCTTTTAAGTAAAGCAACCATTTGAATGAAGATTCTAATGCTGTCCCGTACACTCAAACTATGAACTCCCATTAGAAAAGTTTCACCACAGTACGAATAATCTAACCATTTTTTTTTAACATCTTAAGCTACAGTTCAAACAAATATGAAGTTCAAAAAGCAGCCAGCCCACCAAACTGAATTGATTTAAAACATTTTGAACTCCGAAAATACCTGGATAAATTAGCACATAAGACCCAAAAAAGAAAAATAATCCAAAAAGATACTCTCAAAAGCACCTCAAGATTAGCAAAAGGCTTCCTGTAAAAATCTAGAGGGTAGCAGTTATTTCCTTGAAAGCAAAAACCATACCCAGTTGTTCAATGAATCCTACAACCAATATATTAGTACCACTCCAGAATAGCTCAAGAGGAAGGCAGTTCACACTCCAAATAAGATATATTAGAGATATGTGTACCCCAGCACAGTATTTCTAAGGGGTATGGAAGAGAAGAGAAGGTGTCGTTGGACTTTAAAAACTTCCTACACAATGGAAGTTCATACTATCTCAATCAACCCGAAAGTCAAAGAAGCACTTCTTCAACAGTCCAAATGCAGACAAAACGGGAATGTTTGTGAAAGATTTCACAAATTGCAGATAAACATCATCAACCCAAAATTATTGCGCATATACACAGCATTTTCTAATGCGTGAAGACTTGATATCAGGAGATGTAATCCTAGGACCAATAAACTTTATGATTTAGCAGCATATGTGCAAGTACAAACATGCACACAAAAAATGCAGACTTACGGCAGATAAGGCTCCAAATGTGCCTTCTCTCCAGCAACTTTCTTTAAGAATGACATGATTCCCATCGCTTCCAAAGATGCAATGCATACGAGTGTCCCTTAGCCTCATCAGCACTCCATCAACTCTAAGCTACAAGAAGAACCATGTCAGTGACCAAACAGAGATTATATACCAGGAAAAAATAATGGCCTTTGGGCCTAATGGCACTTTCACCCTCAATGGTTGGATGAGACTGTGGGTTCAAAACCCGCTTTGTTCAAGAGTTAATTGACAAGGAAAAGAAAGAGAAGCATATATTTGGCGGCAACAACCCCCCCACAAAAAATAAAATAAAATAAAATAAAATCTAGGACAGCGCATTGCTTTTGTGAGCTTTTTCATCCTATTTGGATATATGAACACAAAACTTACAGCAATGGCTCAAACAATCACATAAAAAATCAATCAAATAAAATCTCCTTTCACTGTCTAAGTTCGAGCAGATAAATAGTGAATGACTTACCCAGAATCGTAGGAGAAGAAACCAGCAACTAGGCATGACTCTCTAGAAAAATAAAGAAATAAAAAACTTGATCAGTCCTTTACTGTCTCAATGTTACACAGATAGCAATTGGTCATCATATTAAAAGATTGGGCGCTTACCACTTTTACAGTTAAAAGTGACACTCCATTATCAGCCAATTCGTCTTCATACAAGACAACCTGTTCCATTACAGGATTACTTGGTCATGGCATGGAAACATTTTTAGGGAGGAGAATACCCTTGCTTTGAGGTATCAAGATGCAAACCTCATCATAGAAGAGAATAGGCTCCTTTGATGCCAGTGAAACCACATCAATTTGCTCTTCACAGTCCTCCCAACAGAGACTGCATGTCTCCTGCGAGACTTCCCCTCTTCCACACTGATCATAGCACCAAACATAATAGTACCACTATTACTATAAAACCAATATTACACGCATAATGCTAATCCAAAGGTTCAGCTTCACATACTCCTTTCTGTTCCCAGCAAAATACTTACTTTGCATTCTCAAAGATGAAAAGCACAAAGAGAGAGGAATGCAATGAATGGGAAAGGGACGATTTAGATTATGTAACGCACTCACAGGAAAACCCCAATGTACGTATGAGCCTAGACAACAGAAGTTTTGAAAAGGTTTCACTCAAGTGGGAGCAAATACCTCCTCCGCAACTATTTCAATTGTCTCACTCCCACAGTATGGCGTGGTGAACGTATAGTCATAGTCCAATATCACCTGCTGGGAAGGTTTGCTGCAATTCACAACAAATATTAAAGACCCAAAATCAATCTTTCCACACATTCAGTTATATTCGCAGAAATAACCTAATTCACAGAAACAAAGCCAAAATCCTAGTCACACCCTCGAATTATATCCCATATGTAACTACTGATTGGGGTAATTTAATACCTGACATGAGCAACATTCTTTTGACACTTATATTTCAATTGAGGGTGAGTCAACTCAAGGAAACCCAGCCATTTTATGAGTAAGAGAAAATGTTATATCCATAGAAGCTTGATATAATTTCATTCTCTACATCGATCAAATTGCATGTCAATAACGTTCACGTTTGATCCTCTATCAAAGCTATGCCTTATGTACTTAGGTCCGGTTGTCCTCAAGAAAATTACGCAAGACAAATAGCTCACCTCCTGAATTTCCATTTCGCTGCGGCAGGGACTTCAACTGGAGGCAGCGCCTCCTGCTTCCAACCACTCAGAGCATCGAATGCATTGAAGTGAATTTTGGTGCCACTATTCACATGTTTAAGAACCAAACAGCTCTCCCCAAAAACCATCTCTGGCAGGTGAGAAGTCTGAAGCTTCTCTTCCCAACTGCAGCCACAACACAAAGGACCACCACTAAGATCTCATTGAATAACACCAAATTCAAAATACAGACTTGAAAAACCTTCAATACAATTCGTTATGCTCCAATTTCTACAAAACTCTTAAAACTTTCCTATTCTTGTATAACAGAAACATGTTCAATACGAGCTCAAGCTATGTATTTCATATGAAGATTGATATCGATGAAACAATATTCACGCGCGACATAAAAAAAGACAACAATTTGAACATTTCGTTGAAATTTTGTGCATTCTTGGACAAATCTTCTACTGACAGTTGGACGTTGGAGGAGTTGAGGATGGAGCGCTGGCGAGACTCGATCTCCCATCCATGGATGCGCAGGCCACGCCTGCCGTCGGGCAAGGGTTCGGCCCCGGCGGCTTTGAGCTTCGTCTCGTCCGCTTCCACTTCCATTCTTCACGTATTCGTCCGGTTTCCCGTTCCGTCGGCGTTGTTTTTATGACGAGAACGTTAAGCGTGAGCGACCGTGTGCGGACGGGGAACGGTGCCGTACGACTCGGAGCTGACCTTGCGATTGAATTAAATGGGAAAAGAAAATTAAAGATTGTTCAACCCTAAAATATTTTTCAAAAGAAAAAGAAAAGATGTCGGAAAAAATTTCACTTGTATTATGCTAAAATACTTTCTTTAGTTGTTAAAGCCGTTGGATTTATAAGTCCAATAATATTTTTATATTAAAAAGGGCTACTTATTCAACCGTGACATATAATATAAAGTCAGGAATAATATTTGTCTATTTACTATTTAGTATATAGTTTTACAAAAGAAGCCTAATAAAGTTAGTTAAAGTATTTTAGCCAAGTGGGTAATCAATACTTTGTTAGATTAAGATAATAAAATAATATTTTGACTATTAGTTATAATTTTTAACCTAATGACAAAACCTAGCTATTTTTACAAAAGAATTTTTAATGATTAAAGATTGACAATCTTTTGTTTTCTAATAAAAATATTCTTAACGTAAAACTTTTCTCTACTTAAAACAGTATCACATATTAAATATTGTATAAAAATCAAATTTTAATAAATAAAATTTAAATAAAAATATATCCAATCTATATACTGTATTTTCTTATTTCAAAACTCAAGACTTTTTAGATTTTATAAATTGAACTCAGAACCTTTTTTTTTTTTTCATATTTAATGTTAATTTTTAATTTTACTCCAAAATTCAAGAGTTTCATTTACTTAAACCGAGTATTTTTATAATTTTTGGAGAGATAGGAAAGATTTAAGAACCTACAATGTTTATCTTAAAAATATCCTAAAAAATTAACAAGCTCAAGATTACTCTACAACTCAACTATAATTACAGCATAAAGCCAAAGTTAGTGTACGTGACTTAATTGGCCCCACTTCATAGCTGGAACCAAAAAAATCTGTTAACAAAACAGAGAAGAGCAACTGTGAATGATCAAATGTTAAAGAATGTTTGACATCTTTGAAATATGAATGGTCGGCATGGAAAGAGATCGAGTAAAGCATCATTCTTTAAATCTACGGTCATGATAACAAATGAATCACAAAAAGAGAAGAATCTTTCATTTTTGGTGGATACTGTGGAATGAGTTCACATCTTCATAACTAGCAGAGAAGCTGCCCGATCAAAAGAAAAAAAATGAAAAGAAATATATGTTTACAATGATTTCGGGAACGAAAACACACGTCAACTTCAAATCGAGCAGCCCTCAACATCAAGTGTTATTTGAACTCCAGTTTAGCAACAATAGCAGTATCGGAAGAAAGAAGTAATCAGTGATCTGTTATTTGTTAGAAGGAACTCTGTACCAAACGCCTGTGCAGACTTCAAAAGGGGCTTTCCTTCAGAATGTCATGGACGCCTATCCATTTATGGGCTCAAAATAATGTGCGGGAATTTCTGAGGGAGGATTCAACCTTGCTACACTCATGTACTGCCATGAAAATCAGGACAAAAAAAATTTAATCAATTGCTATTAGAAAATGTTTTCAAGTATGATAAGATTAAAATCTTTCAAAAAGCTAATAGAATGTTTATTTTCTCTTTTAAAACTAATTTGGAAGATAGTGAAAAAATTTTATATACAAGAAACACATGAAGATGATATGTTACTATTTAATTTGGATGCACATCTAAATTTTAATATGCCTTATCACCCAATGTGTGGAGAGATACATCCTACAAGGATACAATCTATGTCTAGTGAGATGCTTTGTTTGAAACTTGGAGTTTGATACCATGTTAAAAAAAATTATTTCATTCCTTAAAACTGGCTTATAGGATAAAGATATTTTTTTTTATGTAAAAAGCACAACATACTAATATATTGATAATGTGAAACACAATCAAATTCAATTAGAGCAAAAGTTTCATAATCTGAAAATACATTTTAAAGTGTCTTTGTTTAATTGATATGACATTGGCATAAGTCCAAAAAGAAACATACTCTAGGCCTAAACCAGTTCTCTTCAGCTATTTATAGGAACTACACTTCCTAAGGGAGCTACATTCATGAGATCACCAATTTCAAATAGTGTCTGTGGAAGATGCAAAACAAAACGATCATAAAACAAGAATACCTTGTTCTTCGTGTATTTCTCTCTTATTGCTTTCAGAGAGCTTTTCTTTCTATTCAATTGCAAGTCATGAATTGCAAGGATGCATTCCTTCAAGTCGGATGGTGTATAACCAGAACGGTTCTGAAGTGCTAAGCTCTGCACAAAGTGGAAAAGAACTCATTGTCCATCCCAAATAAAAGTAGGGTGCTCAAAACTCTGGAGTTGAAAACAGTATTCAACAAGCTACGGATTTAAATATTATGATATATCTAAAACATAATCTGTCTTCCTTCTCTTCGTAGCATGCTATAATGCGGTTCAATTTCATGAAATTCATCCTGTTGATCGGATTATTCACAAAAGCAAAAAATTTCAAATTTTCAGATTAGCTTTATGCTTTTTGTAGTGCACAATTAATACTTCCTTACCCAAGGATGCATCATAGGTTCGATTGTGAGTCTTGAAAGAAAAACAGCCGATGCAGCAATAATTGATGGTAAGAACGATACACATCTATAATCTAACAAACTTAGCTCTGCAAGATAGCTACCCAATAGCTCGAACTTTAACTTTGACGACTGAAGAGCAAAAACATTACAGAATTGTTAACAAAAAGATGAAGAAGGAAAGGACAAAGAACAAATATCAGTACTGATGAAGATTATGGGCCTACTGTGGAATTCTCTTCACCAATTCCCATGAAGATTCTGAAAGCACAATAAGAAACGTAAGGCTCATCATATTAGTTTTCGGATCAATCACATTTGTATATGAAAAGAAGGGAACCAAAAAAAAAGAGGAACTAAGCAATTAACAAAGGTGCCACAACAAACTTCATCCTAACCCAAACCAAAAAAGAGGCGGACCGGTAACATTGTTGCAGCATTCTTGCCTGAGAAAAGTCTTTGTTGTGGGGGTACCCCTTTCAAAGTTCAATAATTTGAGCACATCTTGTTCCGTGTCCAGTAGCTGCACAATGAACACGAAGTGAGACGCTATAGAAGTTTGCTGGGATAGATTAACAAGAAAATCTAGGAAATAAGATAAAAATTGATATTTGAATCTTAGATTTCAACAAATTTGGACCCCAAGGGATATGTCAAAATGGGGCCAGCATAGTTGAGGAAAGATATTTTGCTCCCTCTTTATGAGAAGAAAACACCGAGAGAGAAAGGAGAAAACTGAGGGAAGACAGACACCAACAGGTAAAAAAGAAAAAAGAAAAATAAGAAAGGGAGGGCAAAGCAGAACAACGAAAGAAATCATAGAAACCTCTTCCTTGGTGTATGTATTATCAGTTACATAGCAAAAGTCTTCAACATGTATAGGACTGATCTCTTCATGCTTTCTGTATCATCAAACCAAGAAGCAATAGACATTTCAATAATGAAAAACGATGCAGACTAACAGCAGAAAATACAAAATCATAATGGATTCATGTCTTTACGATGCAATAAACATGCATGAAACACCAAGCAGCTGCATCTTATTCTTGTTGATCGTGAGGTGTGAGAGGAATCTGTCAATATATGACACAGTGAGATAAATTGTGTCTTGAACAAGCTTGTATTCCTCCGCCACTTCTACCAGCCAATCTACTAGAATTTCTCGCATAAATGGAGCAACATCGTTTTGAACTAACTCCATGTAATTGGGCAATGGCCTTCTGTCCACCTTCATCTGAATTAACAACCAAAATCATTGGGCAACTTAGATCCGTAATGGCGAGGTGCCAGAAGAGATAGAAATTAAAGGTTAACACTAGATTTGTGTGTTATGCGTTGGAGAAAAAAAAAATCCTATCAAACCTGAAACAAGTTAAACCCATTAGCTGCTTCAGTAGCTTAAACAGATATACCAGGAGTCGAAAAAATATTTAATTTTGGAAGCGTCTAGTGCCAAAAAAGAAAACGAAAATGTGACAAAACAAATTAAATGCAGTCCAATAGGAAAGGCTTTATCATATTTCCACTCGGTGATCAATGTTAAAGCATCGTTGACAAATTCGTTATCAATTTCGACTCTTTCAGGATGAAAATCCAGGCAGATCCATGTGATTATTCAAGAAAGCACAAACAAACTCTAACCGTTGGCTCAGGCAGAACCTGGAAGATCGCCCTCCACGTTCCTGGACCCAATTACAAATTGACACAGCTTGTTCCCCAAACATAGCATGAATCAGAGAAACTCCCCCAACAAGCTTTGTTAGTTTCTTTGTCACATAATATGCTTGCGGATAACAGATATGATGTTAGAATCATAGGTTTATTTTCAAGAAACAAAATCCCAAGAACCATTCAGTAAGAAGATTCACCAAATACAGAGAAAAATGGAAATGTTTGAGCAAATAAAAAATAAGAGAGCGTACCTCCTGGGCCCGAAGATACTTGTACAAACCAGTCGGTTGATCGCACTTCAGGCTATGATCCACGGAGCTCCCGTCAATCTCTGCCTTCGGAGGCTCCTGGTTTTCTTCCTCCTTCCCTACCGTCATACTTTTCATTTTCTCGGGAGCGAAATCCGAGTCCCGGCACAGTCCAAAATTCTGCGAGTTGGTGATCTCGCCAAGAACGACTCGCTTCTTCGCCGTAAGGGGTTGAGGAGAGCTCACCACCGAGGCCCGCTTCTTGGACGGGCGCTTCGTGCTCAAGCGGTTCTCGTCATCGCCCATGAGGAAGTGTAGGAAGATTAACAGCAGCACCACTGTACCCTCGGATACGTTCGGTTACGGATTAGAAACAAGAAGAAGAAGAAGGAGGAGGAGGAGGAGGAGAAGGCGTCTGCGCTTATCAAGCTTCTAGCGTTGGAAGGTCTGTTTCTTGAGAGGGAAGATGAGTCCTGCTGCCGCCCTTTTCACCATTTCAAAAGTCTTCTGAGCGCGCGGTCGGATGAGAATCCCGTAACCAGTCGTTGGGGAGGCTTCGCGTTGCATGCCAAGCAACCCCGTTGAACGACGCCGTTTAAGCAATTTTGCTCATCTTTTTAAACTCCCTTCAATTTCTGCCCCAAATTTTGGTTAATACAAAGGATTTTCTCTTTTGATACCCACCCAATCAGAGCAAAATTGTTCTACTTGGATTCGCTCAGTGTCTTATGTTTTTTTGCCTGTTCATCAGAGGAGAAAATTCAAAATCATAATCAGGACAGAAAGGATCATATTTGCTCCCTAAACTTGGCTTTTTCGGCGAGCACCATTTTTTTCTAATATAAACCACAAAGCAGTGGATTTAAAACAAGTGTTGAGGGAGACTTGATATCATGATGATTGCAAACTGATGCAGCACATATCAAGCATATTTCTTGGCAAGCTAATCTTAAGAAAAAAGAGGGCATAATTGATATATAACAAAGCCACATTCTACAGAAAGGATTTATTTCGTTGGAGAGCAGGACCAAGAAACCACAATGAAATTACAGAACAGCAATGGCATGGGTGACATTTTCAGGATGCCAGCTGCTAGTCTCATAAGATCTCACTCTTGCAAGAGGTGAATGGTCAAAACTACACTCCTAGGCTTACAGTTAGTGTCAAGTAACTATCTCCTCCTCCTCGTCCTCCTGGTTCCTCCTAATTGAACTTCATTTGCTTTTGGCAATTCTTCGGCTCTCACATCTGAATTTGGTTCCTGGATATTTGACCTCCCCTTCCTCTTTCTAGAATTTGCAGCTTCGGAATTTTCCAGTTCACTATCCCGCTTATCCCCGCTGCTTTCTGCAGTGGGGGCTGAACTGGGGGAAGCATGCTCGGCTCCATTGCAAATGGTACTGCCGATAACCTTATCTGGTCCTGGCACAGGCTGATTTTCACTGGTTTGTTGCGAGGGTGTGTCCTTTGAAGCAGTGTTAGCTGCAGTAGCTTCCATACGTGATGAATGTTGAAAGCTCCAGCGAGTGTTCTCAAACCATTTGCTTACCTGCGAAGTTTAGAAAAGAGAGGTTGAGCAACAAAGCAAGAAACTATAACGGAGTTATTTTCCTCCTAAGAGCAATGGAGAAGATGGGGACCTGCTGGAAAGTGAGTCCCAACTCTTGTGCCAAGCTCTCTTTAGTTGCCCGCTGAGGATAATGATTCTCCTTAAAGGATTTGTAGAGCCTCTAAAAAGATAAAATAACTGCACGTATAAGCAAAGTTCTTTCTTCTATGTATGCACGTATACAAGAGAGAGAGAAAGAGAGAGAGAGAGAGAGAGAGAGAGAGAGAGAGAGAGAGAGAGAGAGAGAGAAAGAGACGGAGAGACAGAGAGAGCAGAATTTTTACTCATTTTGGTAAGACAGGAACTAATTACTGACTAGCTTAAAGTAAGATTCATGAATCTTATTAACTCAGCAAAATAATTAACCAGCAGGATGGGATCAAATCAAAATCAATTTTCCAATAATAGTTTTTTTCAAAAAGGGAAACAAAATGAAATGCATACGCGTCCTTGATCCTGAGTGTTATTTTACTTTCCTGTTCACCAGAAGACAGGCTACTGGAGCTATCCATTCTTGTATAGAAATTTAATCCCATTTCTCATAGCATAAGCACCAGCAGCGTAGAACCTATACTTCAGCTAAAATGATTTCAAAACTATATCAACTTTACCAGAAACAAAGGGCAATAACTTGCAATTACCTGAGTTACAGCTTCCCCAAGTCTTCTGTATGCTGATGATCTAGCACTTTTACCACTAGAAGTAGATTTACAAGAGCCACCTGGTGATTTGGTTAGTGAACTATTTCTATCTTCAACATTTGCCTTCTTATGAGTCCGTCTCCTAGAAGTATGATCAGTCTCTTTATTCTTTCCATTTGGTGACTCTGTAGCAGATTCTCCAGCAGTTTTCTTCCTTCTCCTTGGTGCAGGAGTATCATCATATTCTTCATCATCACTTGAAGTAGGAACATTTCCATATGTCTCCTTTATAAATCAGAGAAGCGAAGTCACACATTGAAATGCACATGGTTAACAATGAACATAGTAACAAAGCAATAATAACCCAGTCATATATTGCCCTTGAACAGCAAAGTATCTCTCCAATACATGGACAAAGTGGAGCATGCAATCCAAGTATAGTGACCATCAAACTTTAAATTCTCTCCCACTCACCATCCCAACCCTACACACACACACACACACACACTTCACATGAACTTGTTATGAAAGATCTTAGTTTTAGTCAGAACAGAGCTTCCTTTTGAGATTGTTACGATGCACTGACACATGCAAACAATGACTAGTAAAACCACCAATAGCGGCTCATTGACACATTGATTTGAGTAGCTATTATAAATCCCCAGCCTCCAAACAAGGTGACATAGCAGTATATGGTTGCTTCTTTCTTTCTCTAAGAAATTCCTTTTCCTCATGATCATCAAAATTACGCAAGAATTTTGCTTGACTAGACAACACCCAATTAGAACAGAACACGACCAAATTGTGTTTGCAACTTTTCTGTCGTTTACCTTGACAGAGTGCTGAAAAACTTCTATAAGCCAATGCTGAGACACTGATGCATAAATTACCCAAGCTACTATTAACTACTAAACCTAAATGTGAATCTGTTCCAGCTAGTTACTGTAAACAATATCAGAACCAAATGAAGATACCAAGCACCAGAGCAACTTTAATCTATTTGATTACCGAAAATGGATAATTCAAGAACCAAAATTTTTACTTTATATACACACATGCGCAGATTATCTTGTCCAATAATATGTCCCATTATTCCACCCTTCCCCAGAAGTTGATGACTATTAAGATACTACCCAGACATCCATTATACATTGTAAAAACGTGCATAAATACAGATAATAGCAGTAAAAAAATTAATCTGATAACAAGAATAAGTAAGCTTTCCTTTGATTAATCAAATTGAGTTGCTATTAAAGAAACTATCGCATGTTTTCAAATGAAAGAATCTGAACAAAAGCAAAAGGAAACTAGAATCAATGGATCACACTAAAATCCGAAATATAATGCCACAATTACAATATAAAGGCACTTACGTCATGCAACTTCTTGTAGTCCAGCCTTTCCACATGTCTCTTTCCAGAAACAGGTGTAGAACCATCTTGGCCCGAATCTGACTCTAAGATGGACAAAAGCTCATCATTTAAAGACTGCTTATTTCTGTCACCTTTGAATTTTTGTCCACCAGAACTTCTGAGAGGCTTGATACCGTTATTGGATGCAGATTTAGAGCCGTCATCATCTCCGGAAGACTTGTTATCATCAATTGCTGCAGCAAGATCCTCAGAGTCAGATGTAAAGTCAGAACTAGAACTTTCCTTCTTATCATTCTCAGTCACAGCTGGAGCATCAGGGTCATAGTCATCATCCTCAGAATCATCAGAAGGAAGCCCCAAATCCTGCTGACCATTAGGAGAAGCCTCCAATTCCTCATCTGCAGAAGCATATTCAGATTCATCAGAACTGGATTCATCTCCCTGTACCTGCTCATCATCTGGCTCTTCAGGATCATAATCATTATCATCAGAATCATCTGAAGGAAGTCCAAAGTTGCGATCTGCATTATGTGCAGCAGTGGCAGCAGCCTCAGGAAAAACCTTCTGCACATGAAATAGGAGCATGATCAGGAACACATAAGTTAAAAATATTTCTAATCAGCCAATAAGGCTTGAGGTTTATCATTGACCTCCCAGCTGTCAGTAACAGAAAGATTTGTTCCTTGAGAGTCATTGAGTAGGTCAACACAGTCAACTTTGCAATCACACCCAGGGCATAGCCAACCCTCTTCGTCAGGGGGAACTGCATGCCAAAAATAAGGGATAAGAACCAGGAGAGCATAACTGATGATAATTGAAAAAGGAAAGTTGATTTATGCTATCAAATAGGTTATATGGACATTACTGTCTTCACTAAAAAGTGGTGGTTCTAAACAGTACTGGTGGAACCCACGGTCACAAGCACCATCACAGAGTATAATATCATTATCCAGAGACAAGTCTTTTGACCCACATTTGGCACAGAATATCTGGCATAAAGAGATACTCACATCTTAGTATTTACAAAGAGAGAACATAATTACTAAGTATCAAAAGAAGAATAGCATGAACTAAGTATTTTATGAAGAGTAAAAGATTTTAATAAGGACTGAACATGACATCTAGTTGAAGAATTCTCCTACATCCTCACTGCAAATTTGTCCTTCAGAGTCAAATAAGGATTTTGCAAGCCTTCCTTCGGCACAGAGAGAGTCGAGGCATTCAAATAGATCTCTTATTTTCAGTTTGCGTCTAAGTATCTCAGATGTTGCCCGTTGAAGCTCCTTCTCAGGCTTCAATTTCTCTAAGCTGCAAAATTACAGAAACAATAAGAAGCTGATCCAGGTTTAAACCATCGACTCAAATAGGAGAAAATAGAAGATAAATTTAAGACACAAGATCATATGCATTTGACTCAAATTACATGTCCACACAAGATGGATAAACAAAACAAACAAGTATATATTTAATCTTGCTTCATTGAACTTAGCGAATTTGTCAGCACACAACTGAACACACAATATGACAGCCGTGTGACAAGGATTTAACCATTACATAACTGTCATTTATTTCCATGTATCTAAACGGGTAATTGGATCAATAGGAGCTCATATGTACATTATTCTCATGGCAGAACTATAGAATTCTGGAAGTTGATTGCAGATTTTTCTATTTAGTATTTTAAGTGTATTTTCATTATTGGACCAAGTCGTAGTGTTTAGTTTTTTTAATCATGCACCGTTTTGTGTCTATTTGATACCTTTCGTAATGACAGTGCCAGACATAATTGGATAGGGAGGAGTAAAAGTATAGTAGCCTTAACATGAAGACTCATCCCGTACACTGACTTCTGAAGCAAACAGTGGATTACAACTAATCCCAACTTACACCTTACCAACTGTCATCACAGAATACAATGTATCTACAACCACCCAATCACCTCTCTTTCATAACACTACCTCCAAATTTGAATTTCTCATGCATTATAGGAAGTTAAAAAGACCAGTTGACCAAAAAGAGAAACCAGATATGGGCACAACAACGAATAACCACCTGCTAGCAGAAACAGTAAATTTAGGAATGAAAAATGGGAACCATTGTAGTCAGAGAACCGATCTGTTCCGTTGTCATTCAGGAGCCTCGCTTTTTAATGGAGATTGTATTCCGTATTGAAATTCCTTCACTACGAACTATAATGAATATATTACACTTTCCACCTATAAAACACTATTCATGTGTCAGCTCGTAAACTTAAGTTCTGTGAAATTCAGACCCTTTTTTGAAGCCTTAACATTTTGTCCATTCCACTAATATCATCCATTAAATCGGAGAGAAAATATGTAAAATGACTAAATTACCACTTTATGTTAAAAACTAAATAAAATAAAATGAGCTTAATGTCAAGGCCCAATTTTGTCATTTCACGTATTTTTCCGTCCATCTTAATGTTTGATTTCAATAGTGGGAGAAACTAAAAATTAAATTTCAAAAAAGGATTCGGATTGCACTAAGTCATAAGGTCACGGTGGTAAACAACAGGCAATTACAATACAAATGGAACGTGTAATTTACCCTTATTCAACCCTGCATCCTGATTTTGGTGCAACGAGGATAAAGGTGACAAATTATTTATATTACAGTTAAAAGAGTAGCCTTTACTTAAGTCCGGCATTGATGACAGGGGTTAATGTCCTCATAAGAAGTTCCAGCCTCAAACATTCGTCAAAGTTAACCAACGTTCTTCAGCTGCATAGATGGGCAGCATATTAGGTCCTATTTAGTTTGAATTTGGAAAAAAAAAATTCCGCTTTTAAGTTTGACAAGAAAAGAAAAAAGTGTAAAATTGAGCTACCAAAGTTGTTTTCAACACTATTTTCAGACGCTTCTTGAAATCCTCTCTTTTTCAGAGAACTAATTATTCTTGAGAACATTCTGTTTTCAGAGAACATCAAAATGAATAAAAGTTTTGGCTTTTTTACTTCAATTTATGAATAAGACCACCAAAAAATCAAATTTTACAGGTTTTTTTGTTTCTTCACTGAGCATAATTATAAATTTTTTAATAAAAATGTAAAGGAAATGTCCCGCCCATCCATAACAGTCAGTATACTCCTAAAACTCCGCCTTGACTACAGCATACTAGATACAGCTAGCTTTACCAGAAGAAATGAACATAAAAACATATCATAACCACCGAGAGAAGCCCACAAAAAGGAAATATGCTGAACTAACAGATCAATATGAAAGTGACATACAGGTCTGAATTAGATGGGACTGAGCACTACAAATGAACCCTAAAAATTCTTAACTATCCATTTACGTTTTCCTTACACCTCTTGGCAACCATATAAAGCACAACTAAATCAGAAGAAAAATTAATCCAAAGCTCCTATAGAAACTACTTGTACAAAAATAAAAATGATATGTCAAAGCTGTCCCATAAACAACTTGAAAAGGCTAAGATTCATACAAAAACATCATTACCATGTAAGAAGCAAAGTATATGATGCAATGTACATACCTTCCTCCTTTCCAGCCTTCACTAGAATATGCATCAATCAGACTTTGCTCATAGTTTATTCGGTTCAGTAAATATCTCAGATGCGTCCTGATTTTTGAAAACTCATCAACTACACGCCTCTTCTCTCTTCTATTCTTCCTCTTTCTTTGTTTCTCTTCCACACTTCTAACGTTTGCTGGATTATGACTTGATTCAGTAGCTTTTAGCTTCCCTCGTGCTCGTGCTCGTGCTCGTGAGCGAAGAACTCTATCACTTGCTACCAAGGACCTCAACATATATTTTTTCTTTAATGATTTTGGAGTTCTTTTATCCCAGCATCCCAGACGTCTTGTGTTATTAACTGCACTTCTAGACGGCATTTTCAACTGCTCAAGCATAGAATTGTTGGCCAAATCTTCTGGAGGTTGCCTAAGTTCTTCAATACCAAGATTCTTGCAGGCAACTTCAGAAGGTGGGCCAATATCTACAACAGGAGAATCCTTCAGACTACTGGGCACGAGAGAGCTGGTTTCAACAGGGACATTTTGAGCAAATTCAGTGTCAAGACAAGATTTTTGTTCACTGAGTAAAGATACATATTCATGACTCTGTTCTGATTTATTTTGTTGAGGGCACGAGCTTTTTCCTATCTGACTACTACTCACATCTTCAGGAAGCAGTTCCACATTCTCAGCATTAGAATTTCCAGACAAGCTAGACACTGCAATGATGGTTCCTTCGGGTTTATTTCGTACAAGTTCACAGCCAAGCTGACACTTCTGTTCTAAAGAATCTCTTGTAGAACCAAATTCATCTAATCTTTCTGAGAGCATTTGTTGAGAGGACAAACATTTTCCTGCCTCTCTACAGTTGCTCACATCTTCTGAAGGAAGTTCCCCACATTCAGTTTCAGTACAAGATTTAGTCACATTTGCAAAGGTGGACAACAATTTTTCCTCAGCAGTGCAGCTGGGTACGGCAGGGCTGGTATTTAGCAGCCTAGTTGTTACAAGTTCAGAACCTGGCTTATCTTTTTCTTTTGATACTTCACTGTGTAGAACTCCATACCCAGATTCATGTTGTACCAAGGTAATTTGTTGATGGTTTAAACTTTCTCGTGTCTTAATACTTTCAATCACATCTTGAGGATGTGGATCCAATGTTTCAGTGAGAGAGCTATCAGCAGCATCTAGAGAAGATAATTGAAGCTTTGTCAAATCAGCACAACTGGATAGTGCAGAGTTGATTTCTATTGGTTTATTTTGTAGAGGTTTAGGGAAAAGGTGATTTTCTTGATCAGATCTTTCACCATGTACATTTCCAGAATCAGGTTCGTGTACACTTTCAAATGAAATCTTTTGAGGGCACGAGCTTTTTCCAGCCTGATCACTCTGGCTCACTTCTACAGGAGGTGATCCCAGATGTTCAGAAAGAGGTCTCTGGCTTGTATTTTCAGAAATACGGGTTTCCCCTTGTTCGTTTGGTATACTTTCAGAGCCAGGATGATGTCTTCTTTCTGATGGTTCACTAAATACACTTCCATGCATCGTTACTGATTCACTTTGTTCATAGCAAGTGAATTCTCCAGTCTGACTATTCACTGGCTGCGAAGAGATTTCCATATGCTCAACTTCAGCTATATGTACAGCGTCACACTAATAATCAGTCCTTTGTTTTGTACTTTAGCTTAAGAAATCAGGCACTTTCTTTGAAAAACCCAATGCTGATAGAAGATGATGATATTCTTTATTCTGTTAACCAGTGTGCTAGCAATGGAAAAATATTTATCTTGCTGTGTGACGTATTTACATCCAAAATCTCAAAACAGACAATTCAAAAATCAAAATTGTCTCAACAGTTTTCGCCTCAAAATTGAAGGATGAATGTCACCCGAGATTACTAGCTCTGATTATTTAGCATCATAAGCACTTCGTAACTCTGCAGGAGACAAAAAGATTTAACTGACAAAGCAGAGAGTGTAAAGTCTGCAAACTAATTTACTAAAACACACACAGATATGCACGCACATGTAAAGTTTACAATTGATAGACAGTTATTACAATGACAACAATAGATTCAGGAAATTAAACATATGCCTTTTACAATAAAGTTCATTGTTGATCCCAGCTAACTGCAAAGAGTAATGTACATAGATTGTCATCTCAAGGTAAGTCTTAAAAGCAAAGACATGAATTCACTCGGTGGATGCATGTAGCCAACCCCAATTTAGTTGGGATTGAAGATTAGTTGAGTTGTCTTAAGCTTCATCCAGAAAACAAAGAAATTTTCAGAAGGGAAAGAATTGTGCAGTCCAGACTTTTAGCTTTTTTAACTACTATATATACATATATTGCCTCAGACTGATGCGGCATTGCATATCCTAAACTCTTCTTAACCCCATTTTACTTGTTTCTATAGGTGGAAATGCACATATGACAAGTCATTCAAGCAAAAGCAGCCATTCACCATTATCTAAAAATCCTACTCAACCTACAACGAATGACATTTGTGCTTTTAAATGGGGGAATGCTTATTTCCAGGTACTACCATTACAGCTCGAACTCCAAAAATCCACCGGTAACATCACGCAAGTACATGGAACTAAAATCTAGCTGAGGACATAAGTAGTCTAAAAAAGATACACAAGATACACAATAACTCGAGAAAATGCAGGCAAATGAAACACGCAGAAACAGCCGCAAACTATATTTCCATGTCGACCTGACTACGTTCCCTCGCAACTCCATTTATTCTATTTTTTCTTAGGAATCTTACAAGCGGAGATGAACAGCACCAAAAGCAAAGGAAGTGGAATTAGATTTTACAAGACATAACAAAACCCAAGCATGAAACCAAAAACAGTCATATACGCTTTAGAAAATAGAGCAAAAGAAGCACAAAAGGAACAATTATATCAAACGCAGGCTTGCCTTTTCTAGTCGCTGAACACGGTACTCTTCGTTCCCAGTCGAAATATAAAGAAAGAGAAAGAAAGGAACGGATCTTGTTTTCATGCTTGAGTCTGTTCGCGATAGTTCCCGGAGCAAGAGAGAGAGAGAGAGAGAGAGAGAGAAAGCGGGCGTTTCTCGCAAAATCCTCCAAATCTGGGCCGCCGCTCGTTTCGCTGTTTGGCATGTAGGGCTGTGGCCGTGCCGTGTCGCTGTTGCGGCGTGAGAATATCGAGGCACGCAGAGCTGTCTTGGTGGGCTGATCGAGACAGGCCCATGGAGTTATGGGCCTAGTTTGCTCCAGCATTATATTCCATGTACAAAGCCTCAAACAGTGAAATCTTACTTCTAGATGTTTCAATGTCATTTTTTTATTTATTTTAAAATTAGTTTTTAAGTTAAGAAACAACTAAACATAACATGTTAGTACAATGATAACATAAAAAATTGTAAAAAAACACGTTTCATAGGAATAAAACTATGACGGATAAGATACCTTTGGTGGGTTGTTTGTGCTAAGCTCTGGGAGTTATAGGCCATTGTTTGGGCCAACATTATTTTCCATATACCAAGCCTCAAAACTCCACTCTCAACCTTAAAAAATTGGGCATTCCATTATTCAAGAGGCGAAGTCGCATTCATTACTTTGATGAGATGGTAGATACTATAGTTAATAGAGTGCAAAATTGGAAGGCAAAATTCTTATCACAAAGGGGTAAATTGACATTGATCAAAAGTTTTCTCTCCTCTATGCCAATCCATACCATTTCTGTTACAAAAGTGCCTAGGACGGTCATTAAGAAGATTAATAGCATATTAACTAAATTCATGTGGAGTAATGGAGATAGAAATGGTAATCATTAGGTTAATTGGTAGAGTATATACATGCCTATGGAAGAAGGTGGTCTAGGAGTTCGAAACCTAGAACAAACAATGCAAGCCCTTCAAATCAAGTTTGAATGGCGGTTCATTCAAGGACAGTCATTGTGGGCCTCAATTATGCGAGCTAAGTATGGGCACCCGATGAAAGCAATCAATCAAGGTAAAAAGAATACCCATTCGCATACATGGAAGATGCTTTTGCCTTGGTTGGAGTATTCAATCAAACATGGCAAATGGATTATTGGAGAGGGTAAATGTTCATTTTGGAAAGATAATTGGCTTGAACAACCTCTTTGGTACCCTTTATGCCCAAATCAAGATATAACAGTTAGGGAAGCTCTTCAGAATCAAGATTTTCTCAAGGAACATTTGTCTAATGAGCAATAAGAACATACCAACAAAATTGTTTGTAACCAGGACTCGGATAGGCTTATCTGTGATTTAAGTGCTTTAGGTGAATTTTTAGCTTCATTAGTGTATTATGACCGAAGAGTGAAAAAAGAAAAAGTGCTTTGGGCAAAGTTTTTGTGGAACAAAGTAATCCCTTCCAATATTGGATTGTTTGTGTGAAAATTAATTCATTATGGCATCCCTGTGGAATGCAATATGCAAAAAAGGAGAATCCAATTGGCATCTAAGTGTTATTATTGCAACATGGGGGAACAAAAGACTGTGGATCATGTCTTTATGTATAGTAGATTAGCACAACGACTTTGGAGAACATTTGGTGACGCACTTCAAGTACTTATTCGTTTTACTTCTATATTTGATCTTGTTTCTTCTTGGTATTTAGAGGCCTCATGGCATAATCAGAGGAGAGCGCTCATAGTCATTTTGGGAGGAGTTATTGCAAGAGGAATTTGGTTGGCTAGAAATTCAGCAAAACACAATGGTGAATTGTGTTCAAAATTAACAAAGATGTTACAAATTGGATGCTCCAATTGTCAACTCTAATCCAAGTTAAGGTTCAAGTAATTCTGCTAGATTGACTTTCACTATCTATTTTAAGAGTTCCTGTGATTTACATTTCATGGCAGCGAGGAGTTTGGATTTATTGGCAACCTCCTCCTACGGGACAATATAAGTTGAATACAGATGGATCAAGCATCATGGAGAATAATGTTGGAGGGGAATCCTTAGAGATCATAATGGAGACTTTATCATGGCCTTTTCCACCAAGTTGAATCCTGGCACTAGTGCAGAGGTGGAAACATATACTTTGTTAGAGGGCCTTAAGATATGTCATGTACAGAGTCAAGTACCTCAAGTTATTGAATTATATTCTTTCTATTTAGTTCAATGTTTACTTAAAAAATGGAAAACTCCATGGAAATTAGAGTATGTCATACGTCAATGTTTGTCCATGATTCCTTTACACACACTTGTGTGCCATGTGCATTGTAAGGGAAACGTAGTAGCAGATCGTTTAGCCAATCATGGTCATGCTATTTAGAATGTTACAATTTTTGACCAGTTTGAATCATTGCCTCATCCATGCTTAGATGTTTATGTCAAAGATCAACTAGGTTTAGGGAATTATAGGCCACCATAGGGTAAAGCGAATGTGCTGCCCAATGTATTTTGTGTTTACTTTTGTGTATGTGTGGCAGCGTAATACGTAAGTGATTAGCTTTTCTTTATGGATCAGGCATATACCCTGTTCATTGTATTTATCCAAGGTATGGTTATTATGCCCAGCCTTGTTGGTATTAATAAAATTTGTTAGGGTACCGTCCCTATTCTCTAAAAAAAAAAAAACCTTGAAAAATTGAAATCATACTTATAAGTTTTTTTCCTCTTAAAACTGGTTATAAGTTTTAAAACACATTTACATATAAAAACTATATAACATTTTAGTATGATGATAATATAAAAAATGTCTAGAAAAATACATCCCATAAGAATATAATCTCTATCCAACATAATATCTTGGCTGAAACATGAATTATGATATCAAGCTAAAAAGCTCACTTCCTCCCTTAAATTAACTTATAAAAAATGTGAAATATTTCTAAATGTTTGGAGTATGCTAGGCAAATATACAAGCAATGTGGTAATCATCCAAATTTCAACGTTGAAAATGTAATACTTTTATGTTTTATTATTTTTCATATTTTTATCTTTTATTTTTATTTTTTAATTAAGGTGTTAAACATGAAAGAATATTCTAAGAATTGGAGATAATTTTACTTCATTGAATAAAATTCTTTAGTTTCATTTGTGTATTTTGTTACCTTAATTGTCAACCTTTATCAGCAAACTCTAATATCTAAAGTGATTTTTTTCATTGAGTAAATTAGAAAAGAAGCGACTTATCCAAAGTAAACTACTAGGGGTCATGCATCATAAAAAGTGAAGCAAATGACATCGTTTCACAAGTGCAACAAACGATGTCGTTTCAATCAAAGATAAACACATTTATCTCTGTTTTTTGCTTGGAAAGTAAGAATCGTGAATTTTCCTTTGCAATTTTGTATAATTATTCATAAAGGGTTTCTTCCAAATCAATTGCTTCTAGAGGAGCAACCGAGGAGCATCCACCAAGCAATCCAATTTGAATGATCCTTTTATAATTTTATCATAATCTCTTGATGAAATTGAGTGAAAGATTAAGTCCTAATCTTAATTTTTTGCAAATTTTCAGTTCAAATTCAAATATTATTAATGCCTTTGTCATGTACTGAATCAATACAACATGATTTTACGTGAGATGGGAGAAGATGATAGAACTTCCTATACAATTCCATTTGATTTTTGTCCCTCTTCAAGACTCTATGTTTTACGTTGCATATTTTGATGAATTTTATGTTTCAATTTCCCTTCGTTACTGACCCTTTTTTCAAACCAAAAAAAAATCCTTCTTTTTAAAACTTATTTTTCATTGATTAAATTTTCAACAACAAATATATTTATTATAGTATTGCTTTTGTTGAATTTTTAATAAGCCAGTAGTTTAATGGTTAGATATGCCTAGAACTTAGGTCTTGTTCAATACTCCATTACTGCCAAACTCCACTTTAATTTTTTTTGTTTTTTTCTTTTAAAAAAAACGGCTTGAGAAAAATGGAGGAAGAGATTGAAACCCACCTAACCATGGTGGCAGGCATTCAACTTCTTTTTTTCTTTTGAAGTAGGCAACTTTAATCGCGTAGAAACATCATGGTCAATAACAGTCCAATTAAACATCATGACTATAAAGAAATCTAGAGAAATGTTGAGGAAGTTTTCCTGGTGACCAAGATTTTCGCCAAAGGAAAAGGTAAAAAGAAGGTCCGTTTGCCGGCCACATTGTCCATGGTTCAAGATGGGACAACGCATAAAAGTCTTGTTTTCTCTTGACTAAGTTCAATTAACTAACTACATTATAGGAACTTAATTGGCTAATCAAAACATTGCATGCAGACAATCAATATCTTTTCCCATGATATAAATTTTGGAAATAATTGCCTTAATTAGTCAATTGACTATTTTTATGTCGGCAAAATCTAAGTAACAAAGCACTTTTGATTAGGAAAAAGTTGGGGAAAGAATGTCTTTGACAACGTCTAAAGTGGTTGGCCATGTAAGGTTCCTCCCCCCTTCACTACCTTTTCTTTCTACGCTTCCTTTTGGATAAAAGGTATCGTACGTTTTTGGAAACATCAACTGATAAGGTTTATCAACTTTACAATAGACATCACAATGATCCTTTTCGCTTTACACGAGACTGAATTTCAAATCAAGATCAATTTTCCTTGAAGTTCAACTTAATTAAGACGAACATAATGAATGTTAAGTTTGAATTTGTTTGTATCCACCGCCAGGGCCCCACCCAAAAAGAAGAGACATGGAAAGACGCAAAATCTTTTTGTGGACCAAAGTGGGAAGGATATTTAGCTCATCAACTTTGATACCTTTAGTTTCATTTCCAAAAGTACGACATGTTTTTCTAGTTTGCCAACCTTCCGCCAACTTTGAATTGTATAGTTTCATTCAACTTGTCAATCCTCTCGTTGAAACATATTGTTCAAACTCTCAAAATAAATCTCTAGGGCGTTGCCAATTCTTAAGTTACTCCCTAGTTATTCTTCAATTGTTTCATCTAAATTTTAATATGATGTTTTATTTATCAAAAGAACAAAATTATTTTGTAAGGGCTTGGATGTTATGCGTGCGTGTAAGACTAGTCTTTGGAAATTGTTTGAATTAAGAGGCTCATTATTTAACTTAAAAGTTAACTTAAGAAATGGTATAACTCATTATCTTACAAATATAATTTTTAATAGCTTTATTAACAATGTGAGACTCATTGACAACATCTTAATAAAACCCCTAATCAAACTATCATGGTGCTGTGCTACATGCGCAATACACAGGTTCAAACCAATGGAATCCCATAGGAGTGCTAAAGGTCCCTGCTTTGTTGCCATATTAAGAAGCTCTAATATCTAAACTAAAAGTCAACAAGAAGTAATAGAACCTATTATCTTATAAATAAAATTTTTAATAATTTTTTAACAATGTGAGACTCATTAATTACATCTTAACAATAATAATGCCCTACAAAAGTGAAATGATTTTCTAACTAGGCTCATTTAAGGAGTCTTGTGGCATATTACTAAAGAATAAATCCTTAGGTTACTAAACAGCCTCAACATTGTGTTAAAATCTCTCTTTTTCTCTCTCTAATAACCATTTTTCATCGAAGTCTTATAAACTAACTTTTGAAGTAGACGTTTTAAGTCTACTAACAACATCTATGACAAGAAATTTCTAAGCAACACCCAGAAAGCATAAATCTCACATTCTAGAATTCCTTGCCTCAAAACCCCTGAACTACGCTTAACTTTGCAATAACATTTATCTTTCATAAACTAGCCTTTAGATTGAACTTTTTAAGTCTACTAACAACATCCATGACAAGAAATTTCTAAGCAACACTCAGAAAGCACATATCTCACCTTCTAGAATTCCTTGCCTCAAAACCCGTCGGATACGCTTAACTTTGCAATAGTACGTCTCTCTTATAAACTAACCTTTGAACTAGACTTTTTGAGTCTACGAACAACATCCACGACAAAAATTTCTAAGCAATACCTAGAAAGCACAAATCTCACCTCCCAGAAATCTGTGCCTCAAAACCCGTCAACCACGCTTGACTTTGCAATAGCAAGCCCGTCCCACCATGTCACGAGTCTTGAAAACAAGGAAGTCGAGAGTTTCTTCCCAATGGAGCAAAGGCAAAACCTAGTCAACAGACCATCCATGACAGGAAATTTCCCAGCACCATCCGAAAAGCACGAATCTTACTTCGAGCGGTAAACCTTCCCTCACGCACTTTGTCGTCACCTTTTGGACCAAACACGAAGATATCGAAGTTGACTCCCACGTTCGAAGTAGAAATCCAACCTTATGTAACACGTGAAATTGTGAGACAGGAACCATCCTTGTACGCGCTTAAGGCCTTAAAATACACTTCACGTGGGTGGTTTTTCTATTCCATGCACTTTTGACTTTCGTAAACGTGTGGCAACAAATTCTGATTTTCACTTTCCACCGTCCTTCCTTCCTCCACGTTTCCTCCACTACGACACTACAAATTCTCCACTTTATTGTTTAGTCTTTTTTGACGGGAAATAGAATAATGTGTCATTATTCTTTGAAGCCGAATAAAAGGGTTTTTTTTTTGGATGGTCGGCTGAGTCTATTCTGCATGAGAACCATATCGATCTGCCCTAACTTGTGCAGGACGGAAACCCATACGGCCAGCTACCAAAAATCTAAGTCTACTCCTGGGCACGAGAATCGGTGAACCCGTTACTACGACTCGTCATTCTTTTCTCCTTTGGTTGGAACAACGTCACACACAAATATTAGTTTACTTGGAAGACATTGTTCAGTGTTTTCGGTTTTCGAAGAGTAGAATTTCAGAGGAGGACGAAGATCATACAGTCAATCTTGGCCTAACATCTTTTGTCTGTACGATAATTCCCTATATTGTACATGATTTTAACACGTTTTTTTCATTCTTAGTTTAGAAAAATGTTTTTCATGAAATAATCTTTACTTAAAATATTTATAATTATTAGAATTAATGAAACAATTACGTCAAGTGATAAGATCGACTTTTTACAGCAGAAGGAATGGTACGATGACTCCCTTCAATTAACTTATATTATGATTTTTGTCAATCCTATGTTGAAAATAGGAATCATATGTTTTTTAAATGTCCCTAGACAATGAGAGTTTGGAAAACTATCATTGCTTAAAATGGAATTAGACGTGCTATTAGAAGACAAAATGAAGAATTGCAATGGATGATCAGAGCAACTAAAGGAAAGTATTTGGCTGCCAAACTTCTTAAGTTATCTTTTTTATCTTGCATTTATTGTATATGGGCAGAATGTAATAGAAGATGATTTCAAAGCAAAATAGTAGACATTCCAATCATGTTAGCTAAAGTAAGGAAAATTGTACGAGGGAGAGCTTTTTTGTTTAAAAATATTAAATTCTCAAAGGAAAATATCATTTTGAGTGAGATTTGGAGGCTTCCAACCTCTATATTTTCATAATTTTTGTAATTCTGGGGTATGCCTATATACTTTTGTATACTACTTTTTATTAATGCACACTTACATTTCCACAAAAAAAAAAAACAATTACGTCAAGTGACAAAGTTTGGCAAACCCTAGTAGGCAACCATTTTATTGAGAGAGACTTTTAAAAAGGGGTGAATAGTTGGTTGAGAGAGCCCTTTTGAGGGATTGGTTTGTAGAGTCCTACAAGTTAGTGATGAGTGTTTCATAGGTTCCAAATTATAAAAGACCTAAGACATTATATTAGTTCAAACTTTTCTAAATTTGTTATGCTTGAATGTATGCATTTAAATTATTGTGTATTCAATTTATAGGTGGGTGATAATGCCATTTAATGAATCTCTAAAAATAAGTAAATCAAATAGTTTCTATTACCTTAAAAATTTCTTTTGTCTAATTCAAAGATTAACTTAGGCATTGAGAGGCATGACCATATTTAAATATTGATAAAAAAATTATTATTTAACAATGTTTGAAATAGACTAGTTAGTGCACTTCCTCATGATTTTGATTATTATAACGTTATAGTATTGTATTGAGTGAGAACTTGAACTATAATACAATATTAAAAAATTATTTTATTTAATTCAAAGATTAACTTAAGAGTTAAGTTATAGAATTATATTTAGATCTTATTTTAGAATATGGAACATGCACCATTTATAAACAATATGTTATAATTACGTTACACTTATATATTCGTAATATGAAATACGAATTTTTCCATAACTCAAAAGCAAGATTGAAGAAAACCATAAAGGATTGCTTGTGAAGAATGGAATAGCGTGGATGAAGTCCCTAGAAAAAGTCGTATGGACAGCGACACGTTCGTTGAAGCACTAAAACAGATTTGTATGCTATTTCAAATAAAAAAAAAAAAGTATTCTCACAGTTCGTCCCACATCGAAAAAAGATAAGTTTCTCGTCAGCTTCCGTTGTTTGTTCTCTCAGTAAGGGACCAATCTGGCCAAACGGGATTTGTCATTTTCTCCTCCAGGATCTGCAGCAAACGAAATAAAGATTGCTTGCGTTTGCAGCCTTCTTAACTTCTCAACCACTTCGATTCAAAAGTGTGGACTTGTTGAAGTCCCCGCAGCTAAGTTTGGCATGGGCAAACAGCGTGTTTGAATGGGTTTTAGCATTGTTCTTTGAAGAGTCGTTGTTCTAACTTCACCGAATTTTCAAGGGAGGAATATTAGAGATGTCAACATGTGTTACCAGTCTTATAGTTAGAATGTATTAATTTATTGTATTTTTAGCATGGTATTAGAGTTTAATAATAATTAAGCTCGTATTAGAAGAGTTAAAAGGCCCAAAAATTTAATTTAAAAGTTAGTTTAAGATTTGAAAGATTAATTTTTTTTATTTAAACTTTCATCAGAAAGGATCATGTTTTTGACATAAAACTTTTCTCCTACACACTCACCATCACATGTCATGACATTAGGCTTAATGTTAAGTAACATTAGACTTAAGGTCATATGAGATAGAGTAGATTCAACTTAAGGTCTTATATTAAGTTAAAGATCCAAAGACTCAATCTAAAAATTAATTTAAAAGTTAAAAGAATAATTTCTTTACTTAAACTTTCATTACAAAGAATTATACTTATAAAATTTTTGTACTACATACAAGAATTATTCTTTACACTCAGGCAAGTGAGATATTAAAATATGGTATATATCTCAAGTACTAATAGATTAACCACTCAGCTTGGATGCATTCTCTTCTTTTTTTCTCAAGGCCAAGGATGATGACATGATGGGTTGCTCTCAATTAGTCACCTAACTGCCCTAGATAATTAAAAGAAAGCTTTTTATAATATCTGCATTTGGTGAAGCCGAAAGAGAGGCTGCTTTCGATCATGTTTGAACAATTCAGAACAACGAATAAGTCAATGTTATCTTTTTATCCACTAGTGATGTAAGCTTAACTTAATTTGATTACCTCTAGGTTCAAACAAACTAAGTGGTCCCTGGTCATGCAAGTATTCCTAGACAAAAAGGCTCGAAAGCTTTCTACATGTCCCCCGATCCTGCTTAGGGATAATTCCCAAGAGGTCAAAGTCTACAAAGCTACTTTCTCCACGAAGACCCACCGTTGAGAAAGTGATTCCAGTAGGAAGGAAACTGGGTTGCTCTTTTCCCTCCCGTCTCAAAATCCGGGAGGCCTCCAAACTTTGACGGAATCCAAACAGGCTCTTCGAGACCAGCAAGAGCTCTTGGCGTGGCTGTTGGGACACGCTATCACCATTTTTATTCTGACTTATGAGATGAAATCTGCAGACTTTGGTTGTGGGTGTGACGAAAACTTTGGAGTTATCTCAGCAACGTGGTTTTCAAATACTCAAGCATGGTTCCTCAAATTCGTGTATCGTTGTTTACTCAATTTTCATCGCAATTAGTCGCCGGAACTACCAAACTTTGAAAAAAAAAATGTGAAATTTCATGAATTGCATAAGCATGACAAGCAGATGAAAAGACAACGAAAATGATGTACGGTGAGCACAGCTTTTATAAAGGCGTAGAACAAGGATAATGCATGCAATGTCGGTAAGCAAGGTCATTGAATAATCATATCTCAGCTTCCACTTACTTTGCATCAGACTATTGTGACGGTTACTTACAGTCGTCCTGTCGTAGTTGTAGTCGTTGTGCTAATTAACAATACTTGTCTCTGATATTATATGCATCAATCATCCAGTCAAGTTTATGCTGCGTTTGGGGTTTGGAATATCTTAAGTTATCGGCTGAATTTAAAAGCTTAAAATGAGTAGTAAGATCTAACAAAATCATATGGGATTTAATCACTTACCTAACCGGCCTATTCTTATGTGAATATTCTAAGAAGTTTTGCTCTAGCAAGCGAGGAAATGACAAGTATGGTTTGGAATCAAGGGCTTATCCGGTAGAGTTTCATAGTAGCAAGTTCACGTAAGCACCATGAGGGAGGATTTTCTTCTTAGGTTGCATAAAAGAATTGTCTAACCATCTCAAATGTCTATACGATGATGCGTGGTTTAAGAATGTCAATACGTTAATAGTCCAGTAAAATTATTACTAGTTTGACACTTAAGTTTTAAAATAAAATTTAAGGGAGGATGCCACGCCACTTTACTAAACGCGTACTCAAAGTTAACACATGATGTACGTGATAATAATATATATTGGGTTTGGGAAAGTCTAAAAAAGAACAGTGGTTTCAGGCATATGTCTCACTCGGAGAACCTGTGGAGTGGACACCTGCCTCCTACGCCGGCTGCCCGTCACTGTCGATGACCAACATTGTCACCTGAAAGCAGCCCCGTGGTTGGATCATGCGCATGACCATCCAATAAAACAATTGAGGCTCTTCTTTCTCTCTCACACGAATAACAATGCACTGCACACCCCTTCAATGAAAAATCACCCCTACCCTTAGCTCCGCTGACATGGCGGTTACCGAACCCCACGTGCTCGCCTTGTTTGGGGCCAGGTCTACGTGTTGCGGGCCCCCACTCTGTCCCCCTTTGTTCCCTACACATCCACAGGAACAAAATTCATTTACCATCCACGGCTCTCCGTATTGGGTCGTCACCTTCCTCCGAGCTGCCCTTTTGTCTCCCGCTACTACGAGGTCCCACCATGACATGGCATATGACGTGGCAAGTCTCGCTTAAGACACTCCCGTGCTCCTTTCCACTATAAAACACAATCCCCTCAACCCCTACCCCCTCACTTTTCCCCACTGCACCACCCCCACCACCACCATCACCACCACCGCCATAACCATCACGACCGCCGCCAATTCAACATTCGTTCTTCTGCGAAATCACTCTCGTTTATAACCAAATGGCTGTTGACTCGGCTTTGTCGTCCCCTCTCGGCCCTCCGGCCTGCGAGAAGGACGCGAAGGCGCTCCAATTCATTGAGGAAACGACGAGGAACGCCGACGCGGTCCAGGAGAGAGTCCTGGGCGAGATCCTGAACAGCAACGCCGAAACCGAGTACCTCAAGCGCTTCAAACTCAACGGCGCCACCGACCGCGAGACCTTCAAATCTATACTCCCTGTGATCACCTACGAAGATCTTCAGCCCGAAATCCAGCGTATCGCGAATGGCGACCGCTCTCCGATTCTCTCCGCCCACCCAATCTCCGAGTTCCTCACTAGGTGAATATTTTCTCTCCCGTCAATCCTCTCTACGAAGATTAGAACATGATCTAACTTTGTTTACTTGGAAAATTTACAGCTCCGGGACGTCGGCCGGGGAAAGGAAGCTCATGCCTACGATTCAGGAAGAGCTGGATCGTCGCCAGCTACTATACAGCCTTCTCATGCCAGTGATGAACCTGTATGTTGAAAAACTTAAAATAAAAAACGACGCGTTTGCGTTTGAGCTAATTAATGGCCACCGCGTTCCGTTTAACTTAACGGGTCTTCTTTTTTCAACGTGACAGTTATGTGCCGGGTTTGGATAAGGGCAAGGGGCTGTACTTCCTGTTCGTTAAGGCCGAGACGAGGACACCGGGTGGGCTCGTGGCCCGCCCGGTACTCACCAGCTACTACAAAAGCGACCACTTCAAGACCCGACCCTACGACCCGTACAACGTCCAAACGAGCCCCAATGAGGCCATCCTTTGCCCCGATTCCTTCCAGAGCATGTACAGCCAGATGCTTTGCGGCCTCATCGAGCGGCAACAGGTCCTCCGCCTCGGCGCGGTGTTCGCCTCCGGCCTCCTCCGGGCCATCCGGTTCCTCCAGCTCAACTGGACCGAACTCGCCCACGACATCCGAGCCGGGACGCTCAACCCGAAAGTCACCGACAAGGGAATCAAGGACTACATGACCCGGATCCTCAAACCACGACCCGAATTAGCCGATTTCATTGCTAGGGAATGCTCGAAGGATAACTGGGAGGGGATTATAACCCGAATTTGGCCCAACACGAAGTACTTGGATGTAATCGTGACCGGCGCCATGGCGCAGTATATTCCGACGCTGGATTACTACAGCGGGGAATTGCCGCTCGCCTGTACAATGTACGCGTCGTCGGAGTGCTATTTCGGTCTCAATCTCAACCCGATGTGCAAGCCGTCCGAGGTGTCCTACACGATAATGCCCAACATGGCCTACTTCGAGTTCCTACCCCACGAGCCGAACTCGCCTGGGTGGACCCGCGATTCGGCGCCGAAACTCGTGGACCTCGTTGACGTGGAGGTCGGGAAGGAGTACGAGCTGGTGATCACCACCTACGCGGGGCTGTACCGATACCGAGTCGGCGACATTCTCCGAGTCACCGGGTTCCACAACTCGGCCCCTCAGTTCCATTTCGTGCGGAGGAAGAACGTGTTGCTCAGTATCGACTCCGACAAGACCGACGAGGCCGAGTTGCAGAAGGCCGTGGAGAACGCCTCCAAACTCCTCCGAGAATTCAGCACCAGCGTCGTCGAGTACACGAGCTTCGCCGACACGAAGACGATTCCCGGTCACTACGTGATATACTGGGAGCTCTTGGTGAAAGACCCGGCCAACTCTCCGCGTCCGGATGTGCTAAACCGGTGCTGTCTGGCCATGGAAGAATCTCTCAACGCGGTTTACCGCCAGGGCCGAGTCGCGGACAACTCGATCGGGCCGTTGGAGATTCGCGTGGTCAAAAACGGTACGTTTGAGGAGCTCATGGACTACGCGATCTCGCGAGGCGCGTCTATCAACCAGTACAAGGTGCCGAGGTGCGTGAACTTCACGCCGATCATGGAGCTCTTAGATTCCAGGGTGGTCTCGACACATTTTAGCCCAGCCCTGCCACGCTGGACTCCAGAGAGGCGACGGTGACTTCGCATGGGGCATTGACCCGACCCGTTCAAAGGTCAATGGGATTATTCCCTCCTTATTTCTTAGTTCTTTTTTTCTTTTGTGAGCAGGCTCTGTGGAAAGTTTAAAAAGTGTCCGTTCCTGGACTAGGACGTTTCGGGGACAGTTTGTGTATTTTGGCTCAATCAACTCGTTGAAAAGATGTGAGATTGAAAATGGTATGACCAGGGAGTTGTTTCTTTCAAAGGTTCTCTACCGTTCAATGTATGCAAAGATCATGGCATAAAGATAGAGCAAACAAATAACATGGTCATATGTTGGAAAGATCAAGAAATGATTTGATCTTTTTTCCTAATCAAATGATTAAATGGGTTCAGACGTGGTAATTCTTTGACACAGTGAGTCAATTTTATTCTACTGATTAAATCATTGCCGGAATAACCTTTTATAACCTAGTCAAAAGAATGTCGTTGTCTTAAATGATTAGGTTTTCCAAAATTAACTTAAAAGACTTTTATTCTTGACAAAGATTTTTATGTTTAGAGAACAAACCAAGATCATATGAGATCATAACTTTCAGTAATTAATCATTATTAAAGCGAGTAAAGATAATATCAGGTCTTCTTCTCATCTTAAATATAAATAAAAAAAGCTTCATTTTACTTCTTTAATCAAAATATTTAGTAAAATCAAGTAAGAATAATTAAATAGGTGTAATCAAACCCTTTGTATAAAGTTGTGCAAATTATTGATAAAATCTCAATTATTTGCTTTCAAATGGAAGCTAACTCATTATAAATTCAAATGAAATTAATGGTGGATAAAAGACGTGCAAATATATATTTACTTTGCACAAAATTATTTTCTGATTATTTTCTATCTTTAATTTATTTTATTTTTTATATAGTATTAAAACTTAAATTTGAGTGAACTATCCCTTTAATTCTAAATTAGATCCTAATGATAAGTATTAATCTATACTCAAGGTAAGTATGTTGATTGAAATTCGATTTTTTTTATAGTTTTAAGATATTAATTTATTGTATTTTTAATATGTACAAATATTAATTTTTTATTAATTAGTTTTTTAAAAAGTAAATGTAAATTGATAATTGATAAAGAAAACTATGAGCCGGCATTGTGGAGGTCGAGGCGAAATGATCTTGTCATCCCTTTTCTTTTATGTTTCCTTCCTTTTGCTTTTATCCGGAACCTTATCCCTTCTCTTGCGATGGCTTCACATGATTAAAAGACAACCTAAATGAACAAAACTTTATAATTGGAAAAAAGTAAGGTACTTTTCATCATAATCTATGACAAACAGAGAAGAAACAGCCTACATTCTTAGACGACAATTGATCCAGCTTTTAAAACCCTTGAACGGTCACCTCCACTTGTTGGTTTCTTTTGGCAAAACTTGATATAAATAGTAAATATATACTCAATAACCATAGAAATGTTAAAAGTGTACACAATTTAAACAGAGGTTTAGACAATTTATTCACTTATGAGTACTGTGGCTGCTAAATGAAGAACTTATGAAAAACGTGAGAAAACATGAGGTTTGGTGGGGCTTTGCTGCTTTTTCTCCTTGCTATCTTTATTGATGAACTGAACATGACAATTGAGGTTTGGCAAGTATCTTGTCATTGATGCCTTTACTAAAGCAAGCACCGAATAATTGTTGCAAAATATGAACACATGGTTGTTTGCATAGTAAATCGTACGCAGTAAGAGAAAAAAAAAACTGTGGTCGATTTTGATTACAGCTTCTGTTAACGTTAACAACTATTAGAAACAAACCATAATTCTATGTTCATTGTTGAGAATGAAAGTCATACACCAAAAAAGATATGATCTATGAACGATGTTTAAATATGAAATTGTCCTCTTTACTCAAAAGTTAGTTTTGAGTTACATTTTAGGTTTATTTACAAGATATTAGAGTTAGATTGATTTGTTTTAACTTTTGTTCGCTTTGAATATTTTAAGTATGTTTGATGTGCACTCAAGTATAGACCACAAAAGTTTTATACCTAAAATAAGCGATCATAAATAATGTTTAAATAAGAAATTATTCTCCACACTCAAGAGAGGAAAATAACAACAAAACATACTAGCATATTAATAATATGAAATACACAAATTTCAATAGTATTAAATGACTCTTTGTGTAAGCAAAAACACTGAAAAAAATATTGTCTTATCTTTGCTTTTCTCCTTCGTTTTCTTTGTTCATTTTCAAATTATAAGAAGGCCCTTCATGTAGTTTTACATCTATGCTAGATCCCAGCGTGTCCCCGTTACTGTCCCTAAGAAAAAACAAAAATATAAAGGCAGTCCAATTACAGACCAACCAAGAGTTCCATTGTCGTCCACAACCAAACTATTCAGTTGTGAAGATAATACTTCTTAAAAACTACTTGAAATTTGTCTGCTAGGCTCACAATCCTGTTCCCAAAAGCCAAGCACACCATGTGTTTCGGTAACAGCAAATCGTCGCACACAAATCCATCTGACAAGCTGAGAGATATAATGAAAATGGAGGGGAAGCTTCCCATGTTTAGTTTATCTGATGAAATATAAAAAAATTTAACAAGATAGAAATTACTTTACGTGAAAGCTCAAAAGGAAAGTGTTGTATTCATAAAATTATTATAAAAATTAAAATTGAGAACTTCTCCCGTTAATCTTTCTTGGTATGCATTGCATGTACATATGAGAGGAATAGAAAAATATGAAGCCCACATGAGGGCAGTCTATTCTTCATGAAAATAGAACATTCATGGCATAATAATTTCTACTTTGAAGATGTGCTTCTTGATTGGGCATATCCAAACGAATAAAACACATATTGAAGGAATGGCCCCTCTTTTTGAGATGCTTAAACAGTTAGGGATTTTTCCTTGTACTTTAAGCAGGAACAAAAATTTGATGGAGTAGGCACTAGTTTGTGTGTTGAAATTTGTCTCATTTTTTCTTGGTTATCCAATTTCGCTTGATTGAGTTTTTCATACTTTGATTTGTTGATAACTTATTGTTTATAAGGTTAATAGGAAACTGTTGGTTAAGAGAATTAAATTACATGAAAATCTATAGGCTTTTTAATTAAATGAAAAATAACCTAATTCAACCCCTTTATCAGGTTATGGGAACCTTGTAGAGCAGATATAGGGACAATCTCACATGTGTTGTACTCTATAAACACATAGGTTATAGGGACCCTTAAGAACATAATGCCGGCCGTGCTCAGCTTTTCTTCAATGAGAAGGGTGCAATAGCTTGCCAACTCTAGGTGTATATGCCCTCTGCTTTCAGAAGCTCTCCAAGGAGGTCAACACTTTTCCTTAGGGTCATCTTCTCCCTTAGTATGTCCAATGAAACTCTTGTTTACCAGACAACAACATGCCAGATTTTTATGAACAAAGTTCACATCTTCAGTTCCTATAAGAACATCCTTTAGTTGGCTCGTTACAAGTAAGTTTCAAAACTTCCAGCACAGCTCTGCATGGTTGTAATCTGTTATGGCAGCCTCGTAGAAATTTTGTCATTAGGCCATCTAGTCCACAATTCCCTTCCAATTAATGGATCAAATGTTGCAGCTTCAGTATGTTCATTTCCAGGAAGAACAGCAGGACCTGTAGAAGGGTACTGCATGGACTTCATCGAGGATAAACCAGGTAATGGCTGAACGATTCAAAGGAAAAACAAAATCCAGGTCAAGTGAAAATATTTCATATCACTTCAATCAAATAAAGGCTCCAATTAGCTTCTTCAGCGATTAAAAAACAGCTCCTTGTTTTGCTGCAGAAGACAAAGGAGCGGGTAGAGCAAACACAGTGAAGGCTCCAAACGCCAGAGAAGTTACCAATTGAGATGTCTTCTGTTTCGTGCAGGATTCTGAAACAACAGGACTGCCTACAAGACCATGACCAAGCTCAGATGTATTGAGCCTCGCAGGTTGCTGCCCACCTGACTGTCTTCACTCCCTCATGACATTGTCCAACAGAACATATTAAGTCTCAAAAGTGATACCTTTCTCTAACTCAATGATTTCCTCAAACAGTAATATCTTATCTTGAGAATGATGTCATCAGCATTAACCTTGCTCAGAGGCTTCCACTGTTCATCATCTGATACTCTCAACTCCTTCCTGATTTCAGGTATTATTTCTTCATTCTCCTGATGGCTAAACAAACAAAATAGCAACCAAAATTGCTTGGCAGAAAATAGAAAGTGCAGGGCTAATATGTGAAGAAAGAAGAAGTAAATACCCAAGTAATAGCATTGGACTGAGCTTTAAAGGCGCGCAGGACTGAATTTCGGCCTCCTTGTCACTGTGCATCCTAAGGTATGGGACAGAACGTACGGTCGGCCTTTCATCTCCTGTAACATGGCTCCTTCCTGGAGCTCTGTTCTGGTGAGTCGGAGGAAGATCATCATCTGTATCCGCAAGTTTTTTATTGGGAATATGTATGATCTTACAACATAATATAACACTTCTACCGGAAAATTAATTCTGTCTACTCTTTCTCGCTTACTGCCCTCGCAAACTCATAGACAGACACACTTGTTGACATGGCACAGAGTACCACTTCTTATCTACAGAGTAAGTTGGTGAACTTTTGATCTATGATACTTCTTCGTGCACAAACATCTTAGAAATTCTTTATTCACTAATTTCATGTTTATGAGAGTGCCTCATTTCGCCTATGAGACTCTTCGGAGCCACCTCAATAAGATAGAATATTAAGACTATTGAACAAAGGAATACGTTAAACAATAACCTTTTTTAATTAAAGCTATGCTCAAGATTGAGAGCATACACATGCTTGTATGATTTGAGAGAAGTTGAATTCTTAGCCTTATTAATGGTCTTATTGATACAATAGGATTACTTTTGTATAAATAGCAATTGCAATGTACATTTCAAGAAGCCTTGGCTTAGTTGGAACCAAAGCAACATGTGACCAGAGAGGGCTTAAGCTTGAGACATCAAAATCCTCCATCCCTTTGGCCTATTAAAAAAAAGAAAAAGAAAAAGAAAAAGAAAAAGTAACTTTGTGCCTTGTATCATAAGGCGAAATGTACTAATCCATGATTAGTTCAAACATATTGGTCAACTTTATATATTTGTTATACACACATATGATTATTAATGATCATGATTAAACGTCAAAGTAGTGTATTTATGAAAAATGATCCAAGTATATCACAGTCATTACCTCTAACCTTTCGACTAGTTTTTTTAAGTGAGGTGACTACAAGCTTATGAAATGGGACTGTCATATTGATGTATTAAAAATCAAGATTTACCTCTATTCATGCAAAATGGGTTGAATTTCTTCAATCCTTCTTAGTTGTTCTCATTATAAACCACGTGTTGTTAATGTCGTTGCGTATGCCTTCTCTAGAAGGTATTAGTTGTTTTCTACTTTGGATGCTTGCGTATGCCTTCACTAGATTGATGATTTGGATATATCTTCCCTCATGGCATAGTGCCAAGAGTGCCGAAGCTCATAACCGAACTCCAAGTTCTACTCTCCATTTGAAGTAGTTAATAAAATTAATTCAATTATTCCTATTGAACTGATCTCTTTGCCCCTTGATGTTCAAGTTAATATGAATACAAAATGAAATGGCCAAAACAATGAAGAAGCTTCATGAAAATTTTCTATCATAAATAGAAAAGGCCAATGGGGCATATAAAAGGAAAGACAACAAGCATCAAAAGCCTTATCAATTTTAGCCAAATAACTTAATTTGTTTACATTTGAGAAGGAGAGATTTCCATCCAAGAGAAAAAGCAAGCTAGCACCTAGAGCCAATGACCCTTTTGAGGTGATTGTTAGGATTAAGGATAATGTATACAAGGTCAATTTGTCTAGTGATTATGGCAGAGTTTTGACCACCTTAAATGTGGGTATGGCTAATGAAATTATTATTATTTTGAGTCATCTTAATGGTTGGAGATGCCAATGGAAATATGGATAATGCAAATTCCATTGGCATGTTAAATCATTCTCACTAAATTAAGTCATCATTTTATTTATTTATTATTTTATGTCATTTTAGAAATTGACATATTTATTTATTTATTACTAAATTGAAATGTATCATACAAATGCTTGTATATTTTATTGCTTCAATACTCTGAAGTGGGTGGATCCAAGTCAATTCAAGTTAAAAATCCAACTCATATGTCATTCATACCAACACATACAAGCTTGGGCCATAACAAGATCCAATGAGTCCAAAAAGCCTAAAATCGAAGAACATCTTAAGAACTATTAATCTAACTTTACAAAGTTTTGAAGATTGAAGGTTTTAGCATGTTACGTGGGTAAATTGCATATTACATTAAGCCTTGATAAGTTTTCTATTTGATTTTAGTATAATAAAAATAGCCTACAACACTTTGGAAGAGAGTTATTTAAGTTATGACTTAGTTGTCAAAACTTATGACTGATAATGATGAGTTAAATAGTGAAAAGTCTCATTTAGTCCTATTTTCCCAAACATCTAATTTTGATAAATGAAAAAAGTCTAAATCTCAAGCTTAGAAGGAGCCTAAAGAAGCTTATCTTACAAATAAGAAAACATGGTAATCTAGCAATAAGTTGGGAGTGAAAAAGGAAGATGAAATGTTTTTCTTTTGTAAGGAAAAAGGACATAGGAAAAGTGACTTCCATAAGTTTAAGAAATGGTTAGGTAAATACAAGGTTAAAAGGGTTCACAAATAATAAGAAACCAAACCTTGATGAGTTGTACCTCTATGTTGGGAAAAATTATAAGGTTTAAATAAAGTTTGTGAGAGACATTATCTTACTTTTAAGTAATGGATTTTGGATGACTTTAAGTAGAATTTTTTATGCACTATTTTTCAAGTGGAATTTAGTTCCTCTTTTTGTATTAGATAGATATGGATATTATTTTGATATTAAGATCTCAATTATAAAGGTGTTTTATAATCCAAATATGAATGGGGCTTGCATCATGTCATATGGTTTGTATAGATTTGTCTCCACATGAAATTTATGTAACTTTCATTGTTGATAAGAATGTTTCCAAAAGATTTTTGACCAAGGACCAATTTTATATATTATGACATAAGAGACTTGGTCACATCTCTAGAGATAAAGTAAACAAATTGATCAAGATCAATATTTTGCCTACTTTTAATAATAATTTGGAGACTTGTGTAGATTGTTGTAGAGGTGAGCTAACTAAAGTAAAGAAGAAAATGGTACTTTATAGTTTTGAGCTGCTTAAAGTGAATCATGCTAACATTAGTGGTCCTTATAAGAGAAAGTTATGTGGTAATGTTTGTTTCATTACATTTCTAGATAATTTTTCTCACTTTAGATACGTTTATTTGATTAAAAAGAAATATGAATTACTAAAGAATTCAAGATGTTTAGAATTGAGGTTGAAAAAAATTTAAGGAAAAGTATAAAAATTGTTAGATCTAATTAAGATGAAGAGTATTATAGTAAACGGTGATGTAGGTCAAACTATGGGCTTGTTTGCACAATATTTACAAAAGCTTGGGATAGTTAGATTGTTCACTATGCTTGAAAGCCTTAAATAGAATGGTGTAGCTGAAAGGCAAAATCAAACCATGATGGAAATGGTTAGATATATGATAAGTAAGAGCAACCTACCCTTCTTTTTTATAGATAGAGGATTTGAAAACTACTATATATATCCTCAATTGCATTCATACTAAAGTACTTTCTTTGACTCCATTTAAATTATTTAAGAGACGCAAACCTAGCTTAAATAATCTTAAGGTTTAGGAATGTCTAGCAAAAGTTAAGTTACATAATCAAACCTTAAACAAGTTGGATTTTAAGATAGTTAGGTACTATTTTATGTCATATCCAAAGCATTCTAAGGAGTATCAATTTTATAATCCCTGTGGAGGTGCTTGGATTGTGGGTTCATTAATAGTTAAGTTTCTGGAGTTTGATGTTGTAGAGAATGATACATGATCTTAGTTAATATAGAGTAGTAATATTGCTGACACATGTATGCAATTTCCTTTATCTATTTAGTTGGATATCAAACTTATTATTCCATACCATGGTTATGTAATTATGCAGGAACCTACTACAAATGTAGCTTCTAAAGAGGTTCTATAAGCCTAGGATCAAGATACAAAGGCTTTTTTGCTTAGAAGATCCAATAGAGAGAGAAGGTTAGCCATTCATCCTAGTTATACATTCTATCTTGGAGAGCATGAATATGACATCAAGATTGTTAAGGATTTAGTGACTTATTCACAAGCTATCTCTAGTATTTAATTAGAGTTTTGGATAAATGCAATGAGAGATGAGATGGAGTATATGAAGGACAACCATGTTTGGGACTTGGTTAAACCACTTGAAAGGTGCAAGCCCATTGGTTATAAGTGGGTATTCAAGACCAAGGGAGATTCTAAAAGAAGGGCAGAAAGGTTCAAGGCTAAATTGGTGGTCAAAAAATTCACTTAGAGATGTGGGATAAATTATAATGATACATTCTCACTAGTTTCATTTAAGGATTTTTTTCAGGGTGATAATGGCTTTAATAATTCATTTTGACATGGAGTTACACCAAATAGATGTCAAGATTGCATTTTGAATGGAGATCTTGATGAAGAGGTTTATATGATGTAGCCATAGGATTTTGTAGAAGTTAATTAAAATAAAATTGTTTATAAATTTAAAAAGTCTACTTATGGTTTTAAACAAGTTTCTAAACAATGATATTTGAAACTTAATAACTTCATTATCTCTTGCAAATTTGTTGAAAACTTAATGGATCACTGTATATACATCAAGATTAATGGGAGTATGCCAATTTTCTTGATCCTTATGTGGATGAAATCTTACTTGTGAGTAGAAATGTGACATTACTTCAAGAGACAAAAAGATTATTATTCTCAAAGTTTAACATGGAAAACCTTGGCCAAGCATCCCTTGTAGCATAGGCATTGAGATCTTTAGGGATTGTTCATACAAACTTCTAGGACTTTCTCAAAGGGCCTACATAAATTGTGTTTTGGCAAGGTTTAATATGCAAGATAGCAAACTTAGCATTATCCTAATTGTTAAGGGTGAAAAGTTTAGCTTGATGCAGTGCCTTAAGAGTAAAGCTAAGAAAGAATCTATGAAGAATGTACCATATGTTTCTATAATAGGCAATTTCATATATGCACAAGTTTGTAATATGCATGATATTGCTTTTGTTATAAGATTTCTTGGTAGATATCAATCAAACCCTTGTCACAATTACCAAGTTATTGCTAAGAAAGTTATGAGGCACTTGAAAAGGACAAGAGATTATAAGCTAACATACAAACATGTAGATAATTTGTAACTAGTGGGATATTCAAACTTATACTTCACAAGTTGTAAAGCTAATATGAAATCCACATTTGGCTACATCTTTATGATGATTGGTGGAGTAGTATATGAGGAAGCATTAAGTAGACTTTGGTAATGTCTTCTACTATGCATACAAAGTTCAAAACTTATTATGGTGTATCTATATAGGCTATTTGGTTAAGGAATCTTCTAAGATAATTGATCTTGCTTGATTTTATTGATAGGTTAATTAATTTTAATGTAATAATAGTGCAAAAATGTTGTTTATTAAAAATAACAAAAGTATTAAAGGATTGAAGCACATTGAGATCAAGTATTTGACTATGAAAAAGCAATTAAAGAAAGGTGACACTATAGTAAAGTTTATTTGCATAGTTGTTATATTAGTTGTCCCACTTATTAAAGGACTTAGTATTTGTGTGTTTAATGGTCATGTTGCTAACATGGGTTTGGAAGCATTTATGATTGCCTTTATATTGTTGGAGCTTTTGTTGTGTTTTCTCTAATGTGTAATAGAATAACATATGTAATGGTTTTTTATAAAGTAAACTTTAGTTTTTTTATTTTTTTTTTTATTTTTTTTATTTTTTTTAATTTTTTATTTTTTTATTTTTTTATTTTTTTATTTTTTTATTTTTATATTACCTATCATAAAATCCAGATTGCTTGTATGAGACAAGTGTCAAAGGCTTAAGGGAGGTACAACCTTAAGTATTTGGCCAGGGCATACATTTAGAGCTCATAATGTGATGTTTTGTAGCACTGAAATTTAATACTTGAGTATAGTAAACAAGACATATAGGTTTGTTGGAACCTTAAAATCTTGATGACAGTTTGTTAATGAATATTTATATTAATTAGTGGGAGATTTGGGATTGACAAGATGGGTAACACATAAGTTTATTTACCTAGTGTTGTCTATTTTCCACATTACCATATTAAATCTATGTTAGTAGAGTGGAGAAGCCTAATGACTGTGGGTTGTATTGTGTTTTTAAATTGGCATAGTTGTTGTTGTAATTTGAAAGTTTTGAAGCTTTATGGTACTAGATTAATGATGAAGGACTATGCTTGGACCAATATAAATGTATTTTCAGAATTACCTTCATATAATTATTATTAGTATTATAATTGTTTTCATAAACATTGATATATCCCAAGTAGGAGATTTTTAGCTTATTTTATAAGCTCACATAATTTAGGCTTATATCAATGGGTATAAACTATTTCTCCTATAAGGGTGTATTGATGTAAATCATATTGGTATGATAGAATTTGACAAATATTGCCATTGATTGCAAAAATGCTGCTAGCTAGTATGGCCTAGAGTACTTCTTCTAGAACTATGATGAGTTGGGATTATTTGGTTAAGCACTTATTAAGTTAGGTTGGCTAGGTCCTTTCCCTAGCTTTAACTATGTACACATAAATATGCATATATTGAAATCAAGTGTTGAGGGTCTTCTTGATATATTAGGATAAGGATTTATGGTATTATACTTGAAAGGTGTCTTGGTCATTTTGTCAAGACTTGTTGCCTTATGTCTCTCTCTATATACTTTTATTACCTTTGTAACCAATACACCTTATAAAGCCTATAGATTTCTTGCGAATTTGACATCTTATTAGCCAATATTGTTTTAGAGTAATAAAGGATATGACCTAAGCCAACAATTGCATCACATGGAGGTCAAGTGAGGTATGTAATCTTGTTTTCATGTTTTTATTGAAAGACAATTTTGAACTTATGATTGATGCATGATTCTTGGACTAAAACCTCAATTAAGGTGACTTTCATTATAACATTGATAATTTCTTCTTTTTAGATCCTTTTATGGTGAACGTTTAAGAAAGACATAAACTTGTAAGTAAGCAACACTTTGAGGATTTCTTTTATCAAAAGTCTACTTACAAAATGCACTTATAGTTGTATATAAGGTTAAGGTTACTTAATATTACAACACCTTTTCAAAACTTTTTCCTTTGATCCATTTATAAAATCTCCTCCACCACTTAAAACACCAATTTTCTCCTCTTTGTTTGCATTCCTTTTTGCTTAATCGGTCACCTACATGAACATAAGGACAACCTGAAGCCAAGTAGGTGTGAAACACTTGAATGCTCACTATGCACTAAACTCTCACCTTTCCACCCTTTCTATTCCTATCACCATTTTGAAGGCTTTTGAACATTTTGGTTGCAACACAACCATGGAAGTGGAGATGTTGGCTTTTTTATTTTTTATTTTTTATTTTTAAATGCTACTCGGACCTTTGTCCCACAAAAACTAGATATGAATGTCATTGGTAGCAAATGGGTTTTCAAACCCAAATCTCTCCTAGTAGACAACTTGATCACTTGAAGCCATACTTGGTGGCAAAAAGGTTCCACCAAGAACTTGACATGGACTTCATAGAAACTTTTAGTCCTATCATCCATCTAACAACCATACGGGTTGTACTATCCTTAACTTGCATCCAAAGATGAGAAATGCACTAGTTTGATTACATAGTTTCATTAACCCTAAGTTCCTAAATTTTTTTTGCCAACTTCACCACTTGTTATATGAATTTAAATAGTTCCCTTGAGTGTGGTTTGATCACTTATTAGGTTTTCTACTCAATCATGGCTTCATCTACTCCTCTTTTGACCTTATTTTATTTCTATTTCATCATGATCTTGTTCAAATTTGGCATGGCTTCATATGCTCTACCTTTGACCCTTCATTATTTCTATTTCATCATGATCTTTTGAAAATTTGTTATTACTTTATATGGATGATTTAATTGTCATTGGTAGCTCCCATTCCATACTAACCTTTTCATACAACAACTTGGTGATATGTTCCCAATAAAAAGAGCTTGGTAGGCTTATAATTCAAGCATGATCTATATAAAATTTTTCTTACTCAGAAGCACTATTTGGCAAACATTCTCCATTGGGCAAAAATGGAGTTTTGCTATTCTTTTCTTACTTTAGTGATTGTGACAAAAATACCAACCTCAAATGGTGAAGAGCCCTTTTCACAACCAACCCTATACAAAGAAGTCTTGGTGCATTACAATATACAACACTCACTTGCCCTAATCTCACATACCTTGTTAACAAATTTAGCCAACACTTTCCTACCCCAGTAATTCAACACTTCCATGCACTCAAGTAAGTGTTACAATATCTATGAGGAACCATGAATCATGGCTTTAAGGCTCCACTGATGCAACATTGTGAACCTGTACAGTTTCATAGATATCGACTAGATGGATGTATCAACTCTAGGTGGAGTATAACCAACTACTATATTTTTCTAAGAGCCAACTTGGTTTTATGGGCTTTTAAGTAATATGTTTTTGTTTCTCTACTATTGTGGTTCCAACTAATAGACTCCTATCATTCTATACTATGACAATTTGATTGCAGTCTAACTTTTAACTTTCACAACAAAGTAAGCATCTTGAGGTTGATTACCATTTTGTTTGGGAGAAGGTGGCTTAAATCACACTCATCACTATCAAAGTACTAAACTCTAAATTGAAAAATGAAGAACCCAAAAATTGCAAAAAAATAAGAATACAAGTAATTGAAAAATGCTTTCGGAATTCAATGATCTTCAGGTTACATTTTTGCCTCAATTTATAGGCAAATAAAACCTAGACTAAACAAAGATAGAAATCTATACAATCAATGCTGAAATCACAAAATTGGAAGGCCCTAATTTGGTTATGAAATTACATGGAAATGATTTGAATTAGGAGATATGGGTGAAGGCTTTTTCTTACTAAAGTCTTCATTGTTGCAATAAGTAGAATCCCTATTTGATTATGTGCAAATTGCCTTCATTTAGGAAGAACATTGTGTCTAGATTTTTGATAGGATACATTCAAGGGATGCTAGAGAAGTTAGGCTTTAAGAGACACAAATAAGCACATGGACCTTGCAAGAATGAGGGTTAACATGGCCATGGTGTTTGACATTCATGCCACTTATGTCCACATGGTTCAATGAAGTGTCACATGGTAATGCGGACATGGCTTTATTTATTTTGTTTTCTTTAAGAATTTTATGATTTAATATTCCTTTGCAAGTTGAGGGATTAGAATGAATTCTAAACTTGTTTTGAAGTAGTTTGAATCTAGTGAAGGATAGTCCTTTGGTGAAAATATTAGTTGTTTGATCAACAAATGAAATGAAGTGAATGGACAATTGCTTAGATTTGATCTACTCACAAATGAAATGAAAATTAATTTCAACATGCCTCGTGCATGCATGGAAAATACAATTGGAGGACATATGTAAAGTAAAAAGATTGTCACACCATAGTGTGGGTGATTTTTGAAGAGAAAGATGGAGGTCATGTAATAGTGCCTTTAACCAAATTATTTTAGTTGCAATGTTTACTAAAATTTTAAATTCAGCTTTGATATTAGAGTGAACAACTATTTCCTATTTGCATGAGCACTAGGAAATCACGTTTAATCCAAGAAAACACAAAAACTACCTATGGACTAGTAATCATCATGATCATGAGCCCAACCAAAGTGTCAAGAGTAGTAGATAGAGCTTTGATATTGCGAAGACTAAGGTGTGGAGTCAAAACATAGGATTTGTTTTATAAAAGTGTAATGAGTGGTAGGTGAAGCATGCATCTATTACTAGGTAGTATTGATAACATAGGCTATGTCAAGTTGAGGAAGTGTAACATACTACAAGGTACCAATAATATTCAAATAATGAGTTGGATTTGATAGTAGTTCACCATCATTAATGGATGGAGGATGTTTGGTAGAGCATAAGGTAGAGACAACACGAACATCACCCATATTGGTAAGATGAAGAATTTCATGTGTAAATTTAGTTTGACAAATTTGGAGACCATTAGGAGAGTAATAAGCCTTAATTCTTAAGAAATAATAAATGCATCCAAGGTTTTTGATATTAAACTCATGTTGGAATTTAGTGAGTATAAGAGAGAGAGAGGCATATGAGGATTGCTTGTGAGGATAGTATCATTAACTTAGACTAAGATGAATATGTTGTATTGATTTGTGTGAAGGGTAAAGAGAGAAAAATCAACATTGGATATACGAAATCCAAGTGTTTGGAGAAAACTTGTTAAGTGATAACTTTTTTTTTATACAATTATTTTGACTATTTCAAGTAATAAATAATGTAGTTTATGTGAGACAACATTTGAATTTTCTTATATTTATTTAAATTCACATTATCCATGTAGGAAACCCAAGATAGCATGAGACAAGGAAAAACACACATGGGGAAGAAAAGTAAAAATAGAAAAGACAAATAAGAGAGGGGCAGTGCACAAGAAAGAGGAAAAATAAAAAATAAAGAAAAGAAGAAAGGTGAAAGGCAAGAGGAGTGGGCTCATAAGGGAGAAGAACAAGGAGCACGGCAGTAGGTAGAGAGAGAACGAGAAGAGAAATAAAAGGAGAAGTTGGGCTCCGCATAATGGGGCGAGAGAGAAAAGAGGGAGCGCTGCTAGGAAAGGGAAAAAGGGAAGAATAAAGAGGGAGAGAGAAAAAAAAAAAAAGAAAAGAAAAGATAGAGACCCGTAGAACAGGAGAGAGAAAAAACAAAACAAAGAAAAAGAGGAAAGATCCGCAACAATGTTCCTTTGCTTTACATAGTTCTTGATTTTGCCTTGGTTTGTGGGAATTTTGTAAAGATTTTCAGAAAAGAGGATAGAATGGTAACAACATTCTTATTCTTCAATTTAAGATGCCTTATTTAATTTGTACTATTGTTTTTGTTCATTATTTCATTATGTTATAAGATTTTCAGAAAAGAGGATAGAATGGTAACAACATTCTTATTCTTCAATTTAAGATGCCTTATTTAATTTGTACTATTGTTTTTGTTCATTATTTCATTATGTTATAAGTTTCTTTTGTTAGAATTATGATGTAATCTAACTAGGATGATATAATTTTCATAATTTTCTATGCTTTGTAAGAAATTATATTTAAATGAGTTATATGTTATTATATTTAATATTTTTAGGTGATTAACCAATATTTGAATGATTTGATGTACATATTTGAGATTGAAAGATGATAATATGAAGTTACTTATTATAATATATACTTTGAATTTAATATGGATAGACATGTATCATATTATTTGTGTCTCTTTTGGTGATAAATTGGTCAAAAGATTTATTGTAAATTAAGAATATTTATAGATTTTAATGCACTTTTGTTTAGTTTCATTCACATAAAGATATTATGAATTAATAAATTGAGTAGGTTTTCTATATCTAGACATATGATATTAAATAAATTAAAAAATTTTGTCATTGCATAGATATAATCATTATTATAGGCATAGTTCATTGAAATTCATATACAGCAATTATGGTAAAATAAGATATTGTAACAAATTATTTTGATTTATTCTTCTTATTAAGGTTTAATTTTATTTAATTTTGAAAATTATCAATTTTAATTCATTATGAACTTTTTATTTACTAAATTTTAGAATTAATTCATTGTTAATATCTAATTAGTTTAGTGTCATCAATTTTTGAGGGATGATATTTTTTTATCTTTATATTATTTGTCCAACTTTTTCACTTGGATTTAAAATTTTATGAACATTAAGCATTGATTCCAAGTGCATGGTGCATGTTTTAAGTTGTACAATGATCAGTGCACCACATGAGGTTAGTGGATCACTAAAACCTTATAGTTAAGTCATAAAGACTTCTTCATCAACGTTTCCATGCAAAAATATATTTTTCATGTCAAATTGCTTAATAGTCCAACCTTGAGAGTAAACCAATAATAAAATAGTCCAAATTGTTATTAGTTTGCTAACATGACTAAATGTTTTGTTACAGTCAAGGTTGGGGTTGTTGTTGAAAATCTGTAGTGATAAGGCACACTCAAAGGAGTCATCAAACTAAATTTTTGTTTTAACTCCCCAATTTAATTTTTAATAAGAGTTGTGTATTCTTTTGCCACAGCTTGACACTAATTGGGATTGGAAGATGCCTCAATAAAACTTAAAGGATTTGTATAAGGATGAGCTAACGCAGTTAATGCATAGGTATGATCATGTTATAGAGTATGTTGTGCAATTGTGCCACCTTTAGTATGAGTAGTCATAAGATGACTAGATGAGGATTGTGGAATCAAAGATTGTTGGTGGGATGGAATAGAGGGCTCAACTTCAAAAGTGGAAGGGGCATTATTATTAGAGCTTAAGGATGGGATGGTTTTGTCACTAAAACTTGTAAAAGAAGGAATAAAAGAGTCCCTTATAGTGGGTTGCAATTGTGGAAGAGGGGGATATAATTTAGGCTTACTAGTACTAAAGGATTTAGGCTTGTCTTGGAAGGGATAGGACTATTAATTAAACATAGCATTTGCCGTTATGATAACTTACTTTGTTTTAATGTATTGACATCTATAGCTCTTATAGTTTGAGGGGTAGCCCAAAAAGACACAAGGTTTAAACTTCAAAAAGACACAAGGTTTAGACTATGTCATAAGTCTAGGTAAACAAGACACTTAAAGATCCATAGGTGTGATATGGGAGGCACCTTATGAAATAGTCATTCCAATGCTATTTTATTTTAAAAATAACTAGGCTTGGGAGTTTATTAATGAGATGGATAACGGGTTTCAAATGCATAGTTCTAGAAATGAAAAGGGAGATGGGCTTGGTTAAGTAGGAAGAGTCCAATTTCTATAATTTGTTTGTGCTTCCGTTCATCAAAGCTATTATGAAATGGAGCATATGGGTTTGAAATACGTTGATGCATGTGTAGTTTGGATAATAGGTTGTGAAATGATGGAGATGTAAATTCAGCAGCTCTGTCACACTTAATATTTTTAATTTTAGTAATTCATTGATTTTCATCTAGAGCTTGAAAATTCTCAAATATAGGGAGAAATTGCTCACGTGTTAGAAACATATAGAACCAAGATAATGTGGAATAGTCATCAAGAAACACAATATAATATCGATAGACTTTGGAAGAAAGTAGTGAAGCGGGCCCCCAAATATCAAAATAGATGAGTTTCAATGGGACTTTTGAACTATTAACCTATTATATTGCAAAAGCCCTATTGTTTCAATACCTTTTCTATCATGGACGAACAAAGGTAAAGGAATAGGGTTCAAAGGCAGTAAATTGGATAGATGTTTGGTAAACCCTAAATGGTTGCAAAGTAATATGGATTTCTCCATTGAATTTAGTACTCCTGGATTGTCAGATCACAATCCTGGCACTATCAAGGTGGGCAATAATAGACTAAGACAGAAAAGTGCCTTTAGATTTTTCAACTTTTGGCCAGACAACCCCCAATTTATGACAATAGTGAAGAACATTTGGCAACAAAGGGTTGATGGCACTATAATATATAGAATAATGATAAAGTTGGAGAATTACCAAGGAAAATAGAGGTAGCAAGGAAGCAGCTACAAATAGCACAAGGAAAGCTTTTTGATGACCTTTCAAATACCCAATTGCACAATGAAGAAAAGAAGTGGTTAGAAAAGTTACTAATACATAGCAAGCATGAAGAAATACTTCTGAAGCAAAAATCAAGGAATACTTGGCTGAAAGAGGGAGATTGTAACAGTAAAGTCTTTTTTAGAATCATGATGAAGAGGAGAGCAAAAAAACACATTGTCAAGCTGGAAATAGATGATGGGCAACTTACTGAAGATCCTGAAATGATAAAGAACAAAATTCTAAGTTACTATCAAAACTTGCTAGGGAGGGCAAACCAACTTCAACCATCAGAAACAAAATTAAGAGAGTTATTTCCCATAGAAATTCCAAAAGAGATAAAGAGAAGCCTTATAGCAGATGTTCAAAGAAAAGATATATAAAAGGTCCTTAATACTTTTGGTGATTACAAAGCTCTAGGTCCTGATGGATATAATAGCTTCTTCTTCAAGAAAGCTTGGAGTATTATAAGGAGTGACATAGAAGATGCAGTTATAGCTTTCTTTTAGAGGAGACATCTATTGCGAAGCATATATTCAATAGTAATCTCCCTTGTCCCTAAGAAAATTAATGCCACTAATATGAAAGATTTTAGGCCAATCTCCTATTGCAATGTGTTGTACAAGATCATATCTAAAATTGTGGCAAAAAGATTAAGTCTAGCTTTGTCTCATTTCATTCATCCTTGTCAAACAGCTTTTGTGCAAGGAAGGAACATTAAAGAAAATATTTTGTTATGTCAAGAGTTAATCCATAATTATCACAAAGATATTCATGGAAAAATGGTGGCAATTAAGGTTGATATTATGAAAGCATATGATTCAATAGACTGGAATGCAATCTTAAATACTCTAAAAGTTTTAAAGTTCCTAAAAAAATTTAGATTGCTGATTGAAAGCTACATCACTACTGTTGGATATTCTATGAACATCAATGGCTCTCATACAAGTTTTTTTAAGGGGGCAAAGGGACTTAGACAAGGAGACCCTCTATTTCCTTTTCTCTTTGTTACTGTGATGGAGATTCTTAATAGAATTATACAAAAGAAAGTATCTTCTGGAAGGTTTAAATTTTACTGGAAATGTGCTAAAGAGAAGATCACTCATCTATGCTTTATTGATGATCTCTTTTTGTTTGCTCATGATGATATTGAGTCTATATTGTGTTTATTAGATGCTATGCAAGAGTTTGAAGATATAACAGGTCTAAAGATGCATCCAAAAAAGTGTCAAATTTTCTTTTCAGGCTTGTCTAAATAGGAAAAGGCTTTAATACTTGATCATATTCCTATCCAAGAAGGTCAACTTCCCATAAAATACTTGGGAGTTCCATTGATTACTAAAAGACTCTCCAACTTAGATTGTACTATCCTAACAGAAAAGATATTGAGGAGAATTGAAGGTTGGGAGTCTAAGCATATTAGTTATGAGAGGAGACTACAGCTAGCAAAAAGTATTCTGTTCTCATTGCAAACATATTGGATGCAAATTTTTCTATTGCCAAAACAAACTCTTTATGAAATTGAAAAAAGGATTAGAACTTTCCTTTGGACAGGTAAATCTAATGGACGATGTGTAGTGAAAGTGGCATGGAAAGAAGTTTGTTGGCCTAAAATTCTTGGAGGACTGGGTTTGATAGACATTCATACTTGGAATAAGGTGGTAATTGGAAAACTCTTATGGTCTCTTGTGCACCCCAACTCAAACTCTTTATGGGTTAAATGGATGATAACAGAAAATTTAAAGGAAAGGAATGTATTAGAAGTTGAGATGAAAGGATCACTAGCTTGGAGTTTTAGGAATATATTACAAGTAAGAAGTGAACTCACATAACTAATGACGAACTCAGAATATAATATTGCCAAAAGTTATGTAGCACTAAGAGAGAACAAAGAAGATACTGAATGAGCAATACTTGTCTAGAAAGAATGAGTATCAAAGCATAATTTTATCTGTTGGATCACTTTGAAAGAAAAACTATCCACAGCAGATCGGGTGGCTAAATGGAATAGTTCAGTGGATCTACAATGTAACCTCTGCCAACAAAAAAAAGAATCACAGGAACATTTATTTTTTAAGTGCAGGTTCACAAACTACATCTGGAAGGCTTTGTTAGGCATAAATGGATTAACTAGAAGAATTGAACACTAGAGAGCTGAAATATGTTGGATGATCAAGACTGTTAAGAGGAAGAGCTTTGCAGCAACTTTGCTTAGTATATCTTTCAAGGCTGTATTGTATCACATTTGGAGTGAAAGGAATAAGAGAAGATTCAACGATATAAGTCTAGATAACTCAACCATTATTGCTAAAATCAAGAAGGATGTGAGAGGAAATATTTCATTTACCAGAGGAGTCAAGCTTACAAATTGTAATAAATTTTTACAAGAGTTTTGGAATTTGCCAAGTGCAATATTTGAACTTAAATGATGAAATTTTGTAATCGAACAATCTTGTAAATTTTTTTTATGGGTGATATATAATTTGACCTTTCAACAAAAAAAAAAAAAAAACAAGTTTTCATAATGGCAAATGCTATGTTTCATTAGTAGTCCTATCCCTTCCAAGAAAAGTAAATTGGAAGACGTAAAGCTTACTCCTTGACTTTCAGCTACTCATGTAACTTGTTACATGGTCTGTACTTTCCTTTGCTTTCTTTCTTGCATCTCCTTTCTTCACGCTGGGAACAGTACACAACTTGTTGACCGGTGCTTGGTTGTCTTGGTGAAGTAGTCATGGTTTCATACGAGCTGCCCTCCTGGTTTTCACACGAATTGTCAAAATGCAGTTCTTCAGCAAGACGCTTATACTTCACAAATGCTGACTTGATTATATCCAACGTGTAACAGCAAGAGGTGGGGGCCTTTGGATATTCCATTGATCCTTGATGACTGAGAGTGGGTGCTCGTGGAAGAGCGCAGACAGCATGTGCAAACTTCTGCGCTACTAACTTCTCAGTCTGAGGTGTACCGTTCAGACCCAAGTCATTGCACATAGTTGCCTCCATTACTTGGTCAGTAGGATGGATTCCAATCCTGGACAGGTCAGCTACATGTGAAGCAGCTTAAGTCACTTGCGGTGGCATTCCGTTGTAAAGCCAACGGTCTGCTCGCTGCATGACAGTATGGTACACACGCTTGGTCATTGCACGTTGGCTTTTAATAGGTGATGAACTTACGTGCCGCTGCCGCATTGCATGCAGAGCTTGTAAGGAGCTTCGTGAGTCCACATAGGCTACTGAAGAGGCTTCTTTAATAATGGCAACAGCCATGCAAATACTTGAGTGTCTGTATATATTGCTCATGCACGATTAAGGATGAATGGCATTTCAAGACGTGAGTCAGCCTTCAGGTCTTTCCAGCGTGGAGAATCTCAACTTATAGCAAACAAATGTAGCTTCCATTTTGTTTCTGAAATACCAAATCTAGGAAACGTGAGCGTGACTGCAGCGCTTAATGAGATATGGACGTGGAATTCATGAAGAAAAGACCCCTGCGACCTACCTCTAGTTGAAGGTTTAAGGAAATTTTCTAATTCGTAAAGCATAGGATAAAGAACTCTAAATATGTATTCAAGGGATTCACTTTTGTTTATCTAGAAAGCCCAAACTTATGTACTCCTTTTGTTAAGCTTACATAACATGCCTACGTTTAGCTACGTGTTTTGTTGACTGTAATCCTGTCTTTTACCAACGCATACCATTCGGATACCAAACTTCTTTTCGAGAGCAAACAAAGTTTAGAATCACACAGACGACTTGGAAGTTCCCTCGAATCTTTAGAACTCGATAAACGCCAAACTGTAGACAACGTTTTGCATGTCAGCTGGGGGAAGTTCAGGTGTCAGAACAATCAGATGTGACCCTGGCGAGTCCGGAGACACAGCAACCGCAGTCGGGATGGGGACAAGGATAGCGATTAGGATGGCGGCGACGACAGGAGATAAGGCTCCTTGCTTGCTGCTACCAATGATGGCGGGTGATTCACGACCACAAATTCACACAATAGAGGATGATTGCTAGTGCCTTGTTTACCGTTATTAGATGATCGTGTGATTGTGAATCATCTCGCCGCTAGTGGGGTGATTCTTGGCTTCAACATCCGAACGTTGTGGTTCTGCATTTATCACGACAATCTCTCCTTATTTTTATTACTTGTTATTACCTGTCCTTCGTAGTTTTCATTTATTTAATGATAGTATTTAAATTAAACAAGAAGTATAAGCTTATCTTAAGTAAAATAGTTAAGAGGTAGATCATGAACTTTATATTGTTAAGAAATATATTAAGATTTTTGCTTATATAATATATATATTAAAATTTAATGAGTTTCATTAAATAAAATAATGCTTTTTGTTCATTGGAAAATGGTCTTTCTTTCTGGTGACTTACATGCTTGTTGCTTCCAATTCGAAAAGTTTTTGGGAAGTGTAATGGATATTTGAAGATTGTTTATATACAATCAAGAGTGGTAGTAAGAGCAAGATGGTCATTTTCACTTATTGTTTTTCTTTTCAAAAAAATTGGAATGGGGTTGGGAAGATTTAGAAAATTTATTGAAAGAGGGGGAGGTTAGAATCTAGCCTCCCATGTAATAGAGCTCTCAATGCCATTAAGTTGACATGCCCCATCACTTATAGGGTGAAAATCAACTTTGAGGCTATTAAGACTTCTAAGGGGTAGTAAAATAACTCAAATACCAGTGTCAAAGAGAACCTATAAGACCCTATATTAAATTACAAATAAGTTCTTATATGGAATTTTCTTTCCTTAAAATCAGTTTAGAAAATACAAAAAATCTTCGTTTTGGAAACTAGATATGACATTCCAATTTAAAGAAATCTGCGTTCAGATGCGTTGTCCTGTATTACAAAAAATCCATTTATCCGTTGAGGTTATCCATTGAACCATGAACGCTGACAAGCCTCATGCTTCGACCATTCATGTTTCAAACCGTCATTTGCGGATTTCATCTTAAACATCTTCCAATCATGAATGACAGCCATCAGATCCACCCTCTTAGCACTAACAGTTCGACAGCAGTTGGCATGAACGGTTGTAACAGCCTTAAAATCTCTGCTATCTTCGCAGAACCCGCTGAAATGATTGGTATCCAGGATTTTCATTCTAAGTTTAAGGCCTCTAAAGACACCTTCATGCATCATGTGTTGAAAAACATCTTGGTCTTTCATTCTCTTAGAGTTGTTCTTCCTGGCGTACCATGCATCAAATAATGAGATGGTCTTCTTGTTTGATCTGACCATGTAGAAGCCGGTGTTGATGCCATTGGATGCAAACCTCCCCCGGTCGTTGAAACGATCGGTGCTGATCTGAATATCCATAGTTGCGTTTTGGCTTAGCCTCGGAAATGGATTCCTTAGCCACATCACATCAGTGTCCTATAAAAAAAGAATTCATATCATTACATCAAATCGAATATAATCTATTTGACTCATTAGATCAAATCGAATGTAATCCTTTAACTTGTATTTAAATATTAAAAATATCATTTTTGACTCATAAATTAGCTTTTGGGTTAAATTGTGTGCTTATTTTCAATATGATATTAAACCTTCGATTAATCCTTTTAAGTTCTATTCAATTTTAAGGCTACCAAATATTGTTTAGTATGTAAAAAAATTAATTTCACCCTATCCATTTGGAATATAAGATATGCTTGGTATAAAATGGAGTATTGATGACAAAAATCTTATATAGAAAAGAAAAGATTCTTGAGTAAAACATAAAATTTTTAGGTTATTAAAAATATTCTCTTTTTTAGATTAGATTACAAACTTTCTCATAATGTAAGACTTATCTCATACCCTTCTAAACTTCAATAAATGGAAACATAAGATAACACTGTACGGACCAATACAATTATTTAACGAAACCTACCGTGAATATGAAACTGTAACCACGCTTGAGTACGTCTCCCAGGAAGAGGGTTCTTCTCCACATCATCTTGATAAAATCGTCAGACATGAACAGCTTCTCGCTGTTGGGGTCCCAGCCGTCTTCCAGTTCAAGCATGTAGCAACGAAGCCAAAGAAACTGGCAGCGTTCAAAGGACGTCCGATCTATGGCAACCAGTAAAAGGTGATCTACTAGTTTCCGTGTATCTTCTCCGACCCAAAAACTATCCAGAAACAAATCAAGCATCGGCTTATCCCCCTCGACGTAAGCCTTGTTGACGATGGTGATTATTACAGTCTTGTTCTCCATGGACGCCCCTGACAAAGCTACCTCAAGTGCATCTCTGTGGCCGGTCATATTGCCCTTGTACTTCATCATATAGGAATAAAATTCTATTTTAGTAGAGAAAAAACAACAAATCTATCGCTATTCTTCTAAAAGAACATAATAGAAAAAGAACCAGTGAAAAAGGAGGTTTACCGTTTCTGAGGGTCGAGGTTGGCTGGATTCTATCAAAAACAGTCCCTTTAAGCTCATCGGAATGCCAACAAACACGAAGAGTAAACCGACGAACAACAGGCCGTGGACGGCTGCTTTATGACCTACTCGATCCATGAGGTTCTTCATGTGTTAGGTGTGCGGCGAGTTTCAGATCTGACGGGGTCGCATGTAGTTGTTGGGAAGAGCACTTCGTTGAACTCAACAGTTATAATTGGATTCCATGCTTTATTATTTCTGGACGTAAATTCTCTATGTATTAGCGGCCTACGACTCCATGGATGGGTCCCAATAGCAAGAAAACTGTGACAAAGCTGATGTGAAGAGAAGACTAGTTCAGACCTTCTTACTAATTATACACATACAATCTAAAATGTGAGACTTTTTGATTATCTTAACTCATTGCCTCAATCAATTTTAGCTGTTCTTATGAAGAATCAATTAGGCTTGAGTAATTATAGACTATTATAGAGTTAAATGTTACTCAATGTATTTATGCTTTCATTTTTATGCTTTTATGCTTTCATGTTGTAGTTGATATATAGGCCTTTCTTATTTTCTAAAAGTTAAGTTTACATTATGTTTTTTATACTTATCTGAAGTATGTTTATTATGCTCAACCTTATTGTTATTAATAAAATTTGTTAAAGTATCATAATGTTCCTTAAAAAAAAAGAAAAAAAGAAAAACAAAGAGAAGACTAGGTCGGAGAAGGTTATGATGGAGGTAAAGCCAAACAAATGAGGCGAAGAAACTATATTTACTAGTTTAGGGTTATAACATACTTATACCATGCACATGCATATATATAAAAGAAAAATAAAAGGATAACAATAAAATAATACTATAATTATTATCTTTTCGATAAGCAGACCCGTCGCTGAAAGCTTAGCCTGTGGCTACCGTTCGTTCCTACGTGATTGGTGGTTCGTATTTGTCAAGAGAAGACTCCAGCACGTTAACGTTTGTACATATGTGATACAAATTGAAATCGCGTTGGGCTGTGGAATCCATAGTTCCGTTGAAATTTCTAGCGTTCAAATGCTTCAATCGTAGAAGTCTTTGATGCAAAAGTTTTTAGTAAAGACAAGATAATCCGTACACTTTCTATTTCTTAGGGTTTTTCCACGAAGCTTCTTTTGTCCAGGTTGTTTGGACCATTTCGAAGTATATTTACTCATGATAAACATTTGTGTTGTTGTTTTTTTTTTTCCCTTACAAGTTTTTTTTTTAACAGAAATTAGAGTGGAAGGATTTAAGAAATTTATTGAGAGAGAGGAGACTCAAATCCCAACCTCTTATGTGGTAGAGCTTTGAGATGCCATTAAATTATTAGGACTCATGCACTTATAAGGTTAAAATAATCTTTTAAGCTATTAGGTCTTCTAAAAGCCAGTTAAATAACTCAGATACTGGAGTCAAAGAAAACTTATAAGATCTTATATTTAATAATCTATAAATATGGTTTTGAAAGATATACTAAGCAAAGTTGCTACAAAGTTCTTTCTCTTGATATTTGGAGAGAAAGGAATAGAATAAGATTCAGCGATACAAGTCTAAATAACTTAACCATTATTATTAAAATCAATAAGGATGTGAGAGGAAAGATTTCATCTACTAAAAGAGTCAAACTTACAATTTATAATAAATTTTTACAAGAACTTTGAAATTTGCCAAGTACAATATTTGAGTTTAGATAATGATATTTTGTAATAAAATAATCTTGTAAATTTTTTTATAGGTAATATATAATTTGACCTTTCACAAAAAAAAAAGTTTTGACACCATATTAAAAAATATTTCCTTAAAATCAATGCAGAAAAAAAATTTCATTTTAGGAACTGTAGAAGACATTCCTATTTAAGTAAATATGCATTCAGATCCGTTGCCCTGTATGGCAAATTACCCATTTATTTGTCAAGATCTCCATTAAAAGCCTCTCATGAACCACGGCAGCCGCGTGCTTCGACCATTCATGTTTCAAACTATCATTTGCAGATTTTGTCTTAAACATCTTCCAATCACGAATGACAGCCATCAGATCCACCCTTGTGGCACTAACAGTCTGACAGCAGTTGGCATGAATGGTTGAAATGCTGAACTATTCATCATCTCATTCCATTCTTCATCAGAGTTGTAATGGCGTTGCTCAGCCATTGTTGCCTTCTTTGATACCAAATGTTACGTGATGGATTCCAGTAACTGATATCAGAGCATTTACAACAGATAAGAGTTAAGGATCAGATAAAAATCAAAAAACCAAGAGCGACTCTAGGAGGAGGGAGACTCTCACGTGCTCAACACCTTTCCAATGGCTATTCCAATGGTGATGTGAAGATCCAGCCGAGCTTCAACTTTATTAATTGAAATCCATGTTTTATTTTTCCAGGACGTAAATTCTCTATGTACTAGCAACCTATGACTACATGGATGTGTCCCAATAACAAGAAAACTGTGACAACGCTGATGGCAAGAGAAGACTAATTCAGAGAAGGTTATAATGGAGGTAAAGTCAATATCTCTCCCTTTAGTTCCTTTGATCATTTATTGTAGTTTTTTTATTTCATCTTCTACTATGATAGATTTCATTTTGAGCATAATAGAAGATGATTTTAAAACAAAATAATTGACATCCAAATCATCTGGTAAAAGTAAAGAAAATTATAGGATGGAAGTATTTTTATCTCAAAATATAAATTTTCTCAAAAAATATTATTTTGAGTGAAATTTAAAGGCTTCTAACTTCTATCTTTTTATATTTTCTTTTATCTCTTATAACATTAGATATGTCCTTATGTTTTTGTACATTAATTTCTATTAATACATATATTTTTACCCCAAAAAACCAAACAAATGGATGATAAAAAACTTATATTTACTAGACTAGGATTATGATATTCTTATACATGCATACACATATATAGGTAAAGCATAAAAGGAAGGCAATAAAAAGTACTATAGTTATTTTTTTTCAACTTGTAATTATTTACATTTAAAAAATATTTGAAATATATTTCATTAAATCGAGTACCTATTTCAAACACGGCTTTTAGACAGGTTGAACAAATTTTTTTGCTAGGCAAATGGGGTTGGGGGGAATTGGTGTCAAACTTGAAACTTTGTTTTTTTGTTTTTTGTTTTTTTATCTTAAGGACATAAGTTACCTACTTAGCCACATGTCTATCACAATTATTGTATCAAAATATGGCTGATTTTAGAGTTACTCTTCCAACTAGGAAGGCCGAATTTAAGGAAAAAGCCAGGAAAATAATTTTTTTATAATAAATTCTGTTATTTTTTGGTTAAAAAATTACGAAGACATAATTGATCAATGATGAGATAATTTTGATTCTCATAATATATTTGAATTTTTATTAAGTTCTTGTACTATGTTATATAATTTTATGAAGAAAAATCTCATAGTTTGAGACAAATAAAAAAAATCCTAATACGAGACAAATCAAGAAATCTATTGTATAAAATATCTTATTCTCCTTTTACCTCCTTTAAAACAGTAAGGTCTTGTATATGGAGTTTTTAAATTCTTTAAAAATTCTCTTGTATGGTTTGTTATAATTAATAACAAATAAGCTTTATCTATCATAAAATTTGTTCTCCTTGTAGCCATCTTGGTTTTGCTCATATAACCAAAGAGGTTTTCTTCAACACGTCAATATTTACAAAACCAAACAAGAAATATAAGCTTATCTTAAGTAAAATCATTAAGATATGGGTAATAATTTTTTATATTGTTAAAAAACATAATAAAATCTTTTCTTATCTAAGAAATAATGTTTTTCCTTTTCATTCGAAAGTGGTCTTTCTTTTCGGTGATTTACGTGCTTGTTGCTTTATGATTCTGCTGGTAGATTGAAAGAGGAAATGGCTTTGTTCCATCTCTTGCGGTGCTTCGATTCGAAAAGCTTTCGGAGTGCGCTTGACTTGAAGATTGTTTATGTACATAAACAAAAGTAGTAGTAAAAACAAGATGATTACTTTTACTTAATTTTTTTTTTGTTTTTGTTTTTCAATTGGAAAGGGAATGGGTGGATTTAGGAGATTAATGAGAGAGAGGAGGCTCAAATCCTATCCTCTTTCCCATGTAGTAGATGCCATTCAACTACTAGGACTCAAGACTCAGGACTTAGGACTGATACTTATAGGCTTAAAATCATCTTTTAGGCTATTAGGTCTTCTAAGGGGTAATTCAATAACTCAAATACTGGTGTTAAAGAAAACCTTCAAGACCCTATTTTAAGTTATCTATATAAGCTTTGACACTATATTAAAAACATTTTTTTTCCCTTAATACAGTTTAGAAAATAAAATAAAAAAATCTTCATTTTACAAATTATACAGTACATTCCTATTTGAAGAAATATGCATTCAGATGCGTTGTCCTGTATTGCAAATTACCCACGCTTCGGTTGAGGGACTCCATTGAAGGAAGTCTTCTTCCATGACTTAGGGCAAGCCTCATGCTTTGACCATTCATGTTTCAAACTATCATTTGCAGATCTCGTCTTAAACATCTTCCAATCACGAAGGACAACCATCAGATCCACCCTCTTAGCACTAACAGTCAGACAGCAGTTGGCATGAACGGTTGTAACAGCCTTAAAATCTCTGCTATCTCTGCAGAACCCGCTGAAATAATTGGTATCGAGGAGTTTCATACTAAGTTGAAGGTCTCTTAGGACACCCTCACGCATCATGTTTTGAAAAACAGTTTGGTCGTTCAATCTCTTGGAGTTGTTCTTCCTGGCGTACCATGCATCAAATAACGAGATGGTCTTCTTGTTGGATCTGATCATGTAGAAGCCGGTGTTGACGTCGTTGGATACGGACCTCCCATTACCGCTGGAAAAATCGGTGCTGATCTGAATATCAATGGTTTCGTTTTGGCTCAGCCTTGGAAATGGATTTCTTAGCCACATCACATCAGTGTCCTATAAAATACGAATTCATATCATTACATCATATAGAATATAATTTATTTTAAAATATAATAAACTCTAAAGCAGAATCTAAAAAATAATACAATATTTGAGTTGTGTTTAAATATTAAAATTTCGAAGCATGAGTTAATTTTTAGGTTAAATTGTATGCTTATTTCTAATACAGTATTAAAACTTGTATTGATTCTCTTTAACTCCTATTTAACGTTAAGCCTACTGGATATGTTTAGTATGCAAGAAAATTCATTCCACTAGATTTAACTTGAAAGCTAAGGTACACTTGGTAGAAAAGGGAATGCTAAAGACCAAAATATGCTATAGAAAATAAAAAATTATTGAATAATATTTAAATATATAAAATATTCCTAACTCTTAAGTTACTTTTTGAATTAAACTTTAAATTTTTTTTTATAGTATAAGACTTATTTCACACAATTCTAAACTATAATAAATGAAAACATAATATAAAATTGTACGACCTAACTAAATTATTTAACAAAACCTACCGTGAATATGAAGCTGTAACCACGCTTGAGTACGTCTCCCAGGAAGAGAGTTCTTCTCCACATCATCTTGATAAAATCATCAGACATGAATAGCTTCTCGGCGTTGGGATCCCGGCCGTCGTCCAGTTCAAGCATGTAGCAATGAAGCCGAAGAAACTGGCAGCGTTCAAAGGACGTCCGATCTATGGCAACCAATAAAAGGTGATCTACCAGTTTCCGTGTATCTTCTCCAAGCCAAAAGCTATCAAGAAACAAATCAAGCATCGGCTTGTCCCCCTCGACGTAAGCCTTGTTGATGATGGTGATTATTACAGTCTTGTTCTCCATGGACGCCCGAGACAAAGCTACCTCAAGTGCATCTCTGTGGCCGGTCATATTGCCCTTGTAGTTCATCATATGAGAGTAAAATTCTATTTTAGTCAAGAAAATACAGCAAATCTATCGCTATTCTTCCACAGAAGAGAGAAAAAGGAAAAGAACCAGAGAGAAAGGAGGCTTACTGTTTCTGAGCGTTGACATTGGCTGGATTCTGTCAAAGACAGTGGCGTTAAGCGCATCGGAATGAAAACAAACACGAAGAGTAAACCGA